>CM076581.1:1083972664-1084460164 GCA_034641835.2 Pinus albicaulis
TCAACTTGACCATTAACTTGGGGGTAATAGGATGATGAATATTGTTGCTCAAATCCCAACAAAGAGGATATTTTACTCCAACTCTCATCTTCAAGATATCATGCATGACCCGAGAACAATTATTATGAAACCAAATCCAAAAATAGAAGAAAAGGGATATCAATGCCTTAGAAATGAGCCAATTCGAGGTGGAAACCTCCTTTAAATTACATAATTGAACAATTCTCGAATGATAAAAATTACAAAACCTTGTTCTATATATAGGAGTCCATGGGGTCACAATGTAATCCTATCCGGCCTAACAATAATAACGTAAGGGCACAATAAAAAAATATTGAGGTTATAGGGATACAACAATAACAATAAGGGGGCTGCACTAAAAAGAATAAGGGACCACACTAGTAATTTAGGGACCTAACATGCCCCTTTCCTTCAAAAACGTGTCGTCCTCGATGCTTGAGTAGCTCTGGGCGCTTCTGCATAAAATTATCATCCTCCCATGTACAATATCTACTGGGTACATTCTTCCACTGGATCAGATACTCTAAAATTGATCAATTTCGTAGCTATTGAGTTCTTGTTTCCATGATTGGTTCAGGTTTCAATATGATTTTTCCTTCCTCATCAAGTTCTAGAAATATTGTTTTAACTAGAAGTTTTTCACCTATAACCTTATTTAAGCATGAAACGTTGAAAACTGGATGCACTCATGAAGAAGCAGGAAGCTCCAATTTGTATGTCATAGTACCAATGTTTTGCAACACCTTGTAAGGACCATAGTAATTTGGCGATAATTTATTATCCTTCTTCGCTTGCTTGAGGGACATTTTTTTGTATGGTTGTAGTCGTAAAAATACCTAGTCTCCTACATCAAAACTTCTCTCACTACAATGTTGGTTTGCATGTTGTTTCACTTGATTTTGTGCCAAATTTAGGTTATCCTTTAAGAATTGCAGAACTTCTTTTTGATGCTCGATGTGATATTCCACTTCTTGAACCTTAGAATTTTCTCCTAAAGATAATGTGATGGATGATGGATGATATCCATAAAGTGCCATACATGGGGTCATTTCTATTGCAGTATGGAGGGAAGTGTTATACCACCATTCAGCGAGAGGTAATCACTTGACCCATTGTGTTTGTTTATCAAATACAAAAAATGGAATATATCCTTCCAAACATTTATTCAGTATATCGTTTTGGCCATTAGATTGGGGATGATAAAATGAGCTATGAGATAGTTGAGTACCCAAACAAGAAAATAATTCCGTCCAGAAATTTCTAGTAAAAATGGGATCTCTGTCGCATACAATAATCTTTGGGTATTCATGTATCTTTTGAATTGTTTCCATAAATGTCGTAGAAACTGTACTTGCATTAAATGGCTGAGATAATGCACAAAAGTGTGCATACTTGGTAACTCTATCAACTACCACCATGATGACAATGTTTCCTTTGGAATTAGGTAAACCTCTAATAAAATCAATTGAAATCTCCTCCCAATGTTGACTTGGAATGGATAAAGGTTGTAGAAGACCCGGGGTCTTAATTGTCTCAACTTTATTTTGCTGAAAAACCAAACAATGCACCAAAAAATTTTGAATATTAGATTTCAGGCCATCCCCAAAAAAATATTTCTTCACCCTGTGGTAATCTTTTAAAAATCCCGAGTGTCCTGCTAAAGGATAAGTGTGAAATTCCAAAAGAATCTTTAATTTTAGTTGGGAATTCTTACAAAGATATAAGCGATCTTTGTACCATAAGGGATCATTTTTCCAACAAAATGTATTAGATGTACCAGGATCTTGTCACAACTTTTGAATGTGTGCCCACACTTCTTCATCCTTCTTCCATTCATCCCTTATTTTGGTTATCCAATCTCGTTGGATAATATAAATGACACAATGAAATGCTTCCACCTCTTCATTCTTTCTTGAGAGTGCATCTGCAACAACAGTTAGCTTCCATTTTTTGTAGATGATTTCAAAGTCATAACCCAACATCTTTGTGACCAATTTTTGCTACTCTTCTGAAGATATTCTTTGTTCCAAAAAGTGTTTAAGACTATCATGATCGGTTTTTACCTTGAAGTATCTTGCAATTAGGTAAGGTCGCCATTTCTTTAGTGCATATAGTATTGCTAACATTTCCTTCTCATAAATAGATTTCTGTAAATACTCTCCTTTGATTGGGTGAATTTCAAAATCCATGGGTATTCCTTCTTGCATTAAAACAACACCAATTACATTTCTTGAGGCATCACATTCCATAATAAAGGTTTCTGTCAAGTATGGCGTAGCTAATACCGGTGCAAGGCACATTGCCTCTTTAGGATGTTCAAAGGCCTTAGTTTCTTTAGGAGTCCATGAAAATGTATCTTTATTTAATAATGTTGTTAGAGGTGCTCCTATTGTCCCATAATTCTTAAAAAACTTGTTATAATACCCTGTTAACCTGATAAATCCTCTCAACTGATTTATAGTTGTGGGGACTTTCCATTCCTTAATGACTTTAATTTTGTTATGGTCTACCTTAAATCCCTCGTGAGATACAATAAGACCCAGATATTCCACTTCTTCTACTCCAAAGAAACATTTGGATTTTCTTGCATATAATTGTTTCTCTTCCAATAGTTTGAGTACCCTATCAATATGTTGAACATGATCCTTCCAAGACCTACTGTAGATTAGTATATCATCAAAAAATACTAGCACAAATTTTCTAAGGAAGTGTTTGAAAATAGAATTCATCATCCCTTGAAATGTACAAGGTCCATTGGTAAGGCCAAAAGGCATGACCAAAAATTCATAATGGCCCTCATGAGTTCAAAATGGAGTTTTTAGAATATCTTTAGTCTTCATTCTAATTTGATGATATCATAAACGAAGATCCAACTTTGTAAAATAAATTTGTCCATGTAATTCATCCAATAATTCATCAATCATAGGAATCGTAAATTTATCTTTAATAGTGAGTTTATTGAGCTCCCTATAATTCCAACATATGCACCATGATCCATCCTTCTTGTGCACCAATACTACTAGAGCAAAGAAAGAAATTTGATTAGGTCAAATTATACCAGCCTCTAACATGCCTCAAATCATATGTTCAATCTCGCTCTTTTGGACATAAGGATATCTATAAGGTCTATCATTTGGATGAAAAATTCCTAGAATAAAAATGAGTAGCATCATCATGATCGCGAATAGGCGAGAGTCCTTTGGTAGTTTAAAACACCTTGGAATGATTTTCCAAGACTTTTTGGAGATACAGAGAAATAGATTATTTTAATGTTGGAACTTCTAGTGAGCATAATTGTTCAATTACGCCTCACTTTTATTCATAATATTTATCATGACATTAGAGCTTATTATATTTCCTGACATCCTTGTGATACCCCGTAATTCGACTTCCTTTCCTTCCGAAAAAAAATTCAAGAAAAGTTCTTGACAATTAAAAGCTATCATCCCCAAAGATTGTAACCATTGTACTCCTAGTAAAACATCAACACCTCCCATTGGAATGGAATTCATTGGACTATTCAATACATATTCCCCCATGGCTACCTTGATGTTATTGCATTTTCAAGAGAAATTTATAGTCCTCCATTTGCAACCATCACTTGATATTCTGGTGTTGGGTATAGGAAACAATTCAATTCCTTGGATACCTTACAATGAATAAAATTTTGGGTACTACCCAAATCAATTAACACTATTACCTTTTTCTTCTTCATATTTCCTTCTATCTTGAGAGTTTGAGGAGTGGTAATTCCCTCCAATGTGTCACATGATATGGTCATATTAATTTCTTCTTCTTCTAGGGATGGTTCCCCGTGTATATCCTCTTATTTTTAAGTTTCTTGTTCATTTTCTACCTCCTCTTGACAATATATGTAAAATAATTTCTTCTTAGCACACTTCTCATCTTTAGTGTATTTTCTATCACAACTGTATCAAAGCCATTTTTCTCTTTTTTGTTCCAATTGTTGTGTTGTCAAACTTGTAGGTTGTGGAAGTCCAGGAGTACCAAGACTTCCATTTTTATAGATGTGGGCGGTAGGCTTCCTTGTCGCCATAATTTTACATTCAATTTTTCTTGCCAACCTGACAGTCTTCTCCAATGAATCAAGTTTCCAAACCCGAACCTCATGTTGGATGTTATCATTTAAAGTCCCTATCAAGACATCAATCTTGTGTTCCTCTGAAATATCAGCTATGCTTATATTCAATTTTTGGAAGCCTTCAATGTGCTCCACCACTGAACCCTTTTGTTTGAGATTTATCAATTGGCTAAAAAATGTGTTTCTCTTTGTATCATCAGAATGTGCTATCATTTCCTCCGTAAAAATTCACCAAGTGATAATTTTTTTACGAGAACAAAGCGATCGATACCATACAAATGTTTTTTTTTAATATATTGTTTCAATGCATAAATTTTGTGTGCTTTGTACATTATTGAGATCAAAATATTGCTTCATTTGTAGTATCCATGTTACAGGATCCTTGCCATCAAATTTCCTCATATCGATATTTGGAATATAGTGGGTCTTCCATCCAACATTAGAGTTTATGAAATCACAATTAAAATTTATTTTTTTCTCATTATGAGTTTCCTCTACTATATTTCCCCAATTAGGAAACATTTCTTTTATCAACTTTGTCAAAACTTCCATGCCTTCTTTTAGATCATTCTTCATGTTTTCCATTTTTTCTTCAATGTCATCCATCTTAGCTTTGATTCCATCCATGCCATTCTTCAAAAAATCCATCTTAGCTTCCACGCCTTTCTTCAAACCATCCATATTAGCTTCCATGCCTTTCTTCAAAACTTCCATTTCATTTTTTTTTTCTCTTTGTGAGAGCAGAATGTGGTGCACTTGCTCTTGTAATTTTGATATGTCATGTTGCATTTCTTCATCTTCATGAGTCATAGTAGAGCCTTTTGAAGGCTTAATGGGTGTTGAATTCTTTTTAGGGGGAATTTTAGAACCCAATATTGATATATATTCTACAATTTTCCCTTGGAATCAATTCAAACTGATTCTTCAAACAAGACTAATGAAATTAGGAAACAAAATACACAAATTTTTCTTGCTTTAGAGGAGATAAATATTGAAAATCAATTATATCTATGATCTAGGGTATTCTCCATCTGAAATTAGGTCCTGTAGTATCCCTCTAAATATTATTTCGAATGCCACAAGTTTGACCAAATTTTAATTCTTCAAGGCAATGTTATGCCTAGTCTCCCTGAATGACCTAATTATGGACTAGTTCAATAGAGTGAACTTGTACAGCATGCCACGTGTCACTGTTTCCTCCTTCGACTTTGAAATTGATATACAGGAAACTAAAGTCCATATAATTGCATCTTCCTTTTACATAATTCGAATCTGATGCTCAGAGAGATAGTTATGATGATTTTCCCACGGTCGCTTCTTTTGGATGAAATTCGGGAGCCTAAAAAAATCCTAACTTCCAGAGATCATATCTCTGAAAATATTACAAACAAAGATCTGAAATTTTTACGGAACGTTCATCAGGATTTCGAACTCTCTTTGTCAAAATTTCAACTTCTAAACCTTCTTATAAAAAACTTTATAGCGAAAATTTTATGATGACATGTTTGGAGCAACAAAACCCTAGAATCGAAAGCTATGATACCAAATGTTATGAAACCAGCTCCAAAAATAAAAGAAAGGAGAGATCAACGTCTTATAAATGAGCCAATTTGAGGGGGAAACCTCCTTTACATTACATAAATGAATAATTCTTGGATGATAGAAATTACAAAACCTCCTTTTATATATAGGATTCCATGGGGTCACAATGTAATCCTAGCCGACCTAACAATAACAATGTAGGGGCACAATCATAACAATATTGGGGTTACAAGGGTGCAACAATAACAATAAGTGGGATACACTAACAATAATAAGGGACTACACTTGTCTTATAGGGACCTAACACTAATTTTTTCAGAACCTTGAATTGAGTGATAACATGGTTAGAATAAAAGAGATTTGTGGTGGCTTCTGTGTCATTAAACATTGCCATGGACTCAGAACATTTGTTGAAATATTCAACCACAACAATGATATATTTTTTGTTATCAGTAGACGGAGGTTGAAAATCCATAAATTCAATGGCCCAGTTGCAGAATGGACCAATGGATATGATAGGATGGAGAGGAGCAGGAGGAGCTTGCATCTTTTGGGAAAAAAATTGGCAGTTGGAGCGATGTTTGACTGCTTCAATGAAATCATTCAAGAGAGAAGGCCAAAAATACGCAACACACATGAATCTCTCGGTAGTGGCCAAACTATAGAGGTGGCCACCACAAGCACTTCTATGGAAAGCATTAAAGAATTTCTCATCTTCAGCGTGTGTGAGACAATGACGGAGGATCAAATCAACACCGCGATGATAGAGATCATCATGAATGAGAATATAGCGGGGGGATTGGTGCCATATATTTCATCGAGTGTCATGATCAATATGGGGAACGAAATTTTTAGTTCAAATATAGGTAAGGATGTCACCATATGAAGGGTCATCTGAAGTAATAGAGAAAAAATGTTCATTGGGTAAATCATCATTAACCGGGGGATCTTGCGTTCCAATAGAAAATTTAGAAATGAGTTCAGCAAGAGCTAAACCATTCTTACTGTTGGGTGTGACAAATTTGAGATTAAAATTTTGAAGGATAATGATCCAATGGGAATACTTCCCATTGATGATGCATCTACTCAATAGAAAATCCATAGGGTTAGAATTGGTCATGACCTTGGCTAGACGTGTAATGATATAATGTTGAAGTTTCTGAATCGAAAACACGATGATGAGTGCCAACTTATCTTCATCTGACTAGGACACATGGGGACCTACAAGGTTCTTAATGACATAATAGATAACATGTTTGTTTCTGGTGTCATCTTCCTAGATAAGGACCCCAACCACCGAATGGGTGAAAGCTGAGATGTACATGATGAAATCCCTTTCAAAGTTAGGAGGACTAATCAAGGATCAGTAGTGAGAGCATGCTTCAAGACATCAAAATATTGTTGATAATGGTTATCCAAAATGAATAAAATGGTATATCGAAGTAGTCTTAGAAACCCATGCACGGTGGCGGCTTAGTCAAGGATGAACTGACGAAGACAGTTGGCTTTGCCTTGGAGGCTTTGTAACTGGTGCAACATACGAGGAATGGAAAGTTCAAGAATGACTTGAACATTAAGAGGATCGAACACGATAACATATTTTGGACACAATGAAGCCCAAGAGATGACTGACAAGGACAAAAAAGACACATTTCAGCAGTTTTAGGCAGATATTGTACTTGCAACATCGAATGAAGATGGTTTGAAAATCATGGCTTTGTTGCGCCCACCACCTAGAACGAGCATTGAGGTAGTCTAGGTAGTGAAGGATAATATTAGCGAGGTGATGGAAATAGTATGACATGACCCACTGAAAAGTGGCTCCTACATTCTTTATGCCGAACCACATGACCTGATAAGCGAAATTTCCCCACAAACTAATGAATGTAGTATTTAACTTATAATCACGATGGATAACTATCTGGTTGAATCTTGAGAACCCATCCATAAAGTATAGAACCTCATGCCATGCACACTCATCTAT
Organism: Pinus albicaulis; assembly: GCA_034641835.2. Taxonomy (NCBI): domain Eukaryota; kingdom Viridiplantae; phylum Streptophyta; class Pinopsida; order Pinales; family Pinaceae; genus Pinus; species Pinus albicaulis. The sequence continues at coordinate 1,083,980,314 of CM076581.1, forward strand.
GATCTAGTCAATGTATGGTGTGGGGAAGTTGTCTTTGGGATAAGCTTTTTTTAGGTTGTGAAAGTTAGTGAAGAAACATATGGTGCCTTGTTTCTTGAGAACGAGAACCAAGTTAGAGACCCAAGTGGTGTATTCAATGGGATATATATAAATAGCCTGCTTGACCTTATCGATTTCGGCCTTGATAGCCTCACGTCTAGAAGGATCAATGGGTCACAAATTTTGACTGTCAGGATTGGCATCGGGAAATGTATCAATATGGTGTTCGAAAATGGCAGGATCAAGCTTGGGAATCTATGAATAGGACCTTGTGGAAACATTATGGAATTCTGTGAGTAGCTTGGATTAAGCCTCAATATCATCTTGGGTATTATAAGCCCCCAAGGAAATTTTTTCTTCATCGAAAGCATCAAGTGCAAAGGTGGGATTTCTAAATCGATCGACCTCATCTGAGATGAAGTCTTTAGAACCCACAACATACTAGTCATGGGGCTGTTGTGGAGGGAAGTATGCAAGGTGGTGCATATCATCCCAAGGAAAGTCAGGGGTGGTCACTTCTTCCATAATGTCCTCATCAGAATGAAATATGGGGGGACTGACAAAGGAAAGACCACATGATGTGGTGGGGCTACCTGGCACTTCATCATGAGAGATATGGTTTACATATGCATCACTACAGAGGGTAGGAAAAGAGATAGTAGATGAAATATGTACCGATGTTGAGGCCAAGGTGATCGCCAAAGGAGGTTCAGTCAAAATAGAAGGGAATTCCCTGGAGGATTTTTCCACCAAGGATCCCATGGAAGGATAGTCATTGAAGGCTCCTTCATCTCCACATCAGGTGGAGGTGTGACAGTGTCCTCTGGTTCAGGCTATGCCAAATGCATGGGTAGAGGAGTATTGGATTTGCTGCGTTCGGCCTCAATTCAACGAACGACTTCAAGGGTGTCGTGAAAATCATCAGGATGAGGACGAAGGTCAGAATAGTGGTCATAAAAATCACAAGAAACACAAGGGTGATTCGTGCACAATGTTTTTAGTTTCTTAGCTGAATCAGGTAAGGTAACATAGACCTCTGGGATATTGGATTCAGGAAACGTTTCATTAACCACATGTTTGAGAAGAGGAATTTCAGGAAATTTTTGGGTGGCATGCCCAAAAAAATCACACAAAGTGCATAGAGGTGACTTCTTTGGAGGCTTAGGAGGAGCAGAAGTTGTTTGGGAAACCTTATCCTCATGTTCATTTTTTTTGGCTTTGCCCCTGTGACCATATGCTTTCGCAACAGGAGTAGATTATTGTTGAGGTGGTTGAGGCACTGAAGCAAAGGTAGGAGGTGTGCTGATTGGTTGGACTAAGGTCAAAGAGGTATAATTTTTGAGCTAACCAGTTGGGGTTTTTGGTGGGAGATCGTTGTACCAGATTCGGACCCCCAAGGTGAAATTCAGAAGGCTCAATGTATCCATAGAGGCATCAGAAAGACTCCAAATGGGGGAGTGAGAAATTGTATCTGAATGGAGGGGTAATGGCCTGGAAGAATGGATCCCAACTGGTTAAGGCTAGGAGGAATTGTTCCTAGTTGAAAAGGAGTGGACGAGACACCAGAAGAAGAGGAAGGTCATTTAGAGGAAGGCTCTGTAGGCTCCAGAAAGTGACCACCAACAAGTTGTGTAGGCATAGGTTGTTGGGTTGTTGAACCAGAGCACTTGTGGCTAGTCTGAGATGGTTGCGTCATGCAAAAATTTGACGAGATAGGATCTCTGAAAATGGGGGGGGCATGGAAAGCACCAAGTAAGGTGGAATGTTTATAGATTCCAAGTGAAACACTAGTAAGAGGTGCAACTGATTTTTTATCGGCCACTGAGGATATGAGAGACTCGGGGGTTATCTAAGAATTTGATTCGTAATATGTCAAATAATCAATGGCAATGATATTTCCATTGTGATGAAATCACATATTATGGTGAACAGCATTTGCAACAACATACATCACATAGGTGTATCTACTACCTAAAAGGATGTTGTAATCCAAGGGGGAATCAATGAATTCAATGTCAATACAACCACTATTTCCCACAAGAGTTATGAGAAAATTGCGGTACATGCCAAGGGGCTGAGAAGAGTGACCGTCCAAATCATGGAAATTGATGGTGGATGGTGCTAACTCTAGTGATCTGAGTTTATTCCAAACAGAGGTAGACATCACGTAAGTGGATGTGCCCTTGTCAATGATACATCACGAAACATGGGCATTACGAATATTCACTGGTATTTGGAAGGTAACAAATGAAGGTAAGGGGGGATGTTCTAACTTGTCAACATCAAAGACAATAAAATGATCATCTAAAGTATGCATAGAGCCCATAGCTTTAAATAGAGCTTTATGTTGTGAAGGGAACAACTGGAGGACCTATAGTGCTGACATCGAAGCAAGAGATTGTGCTAAGTAATCTATTATTCTTTAATTATGGGTGGATTTGATAGAAGAAACAATTTGGCATAATGGCCCTTTGGGTATATTGGGAATGACCTCTTCCTGGGAGTAAGGGATCTTTAAAGGTGCATTTGGTGTCGAACTAGACTCTGTGGAAACTTTGGTTTGAGTCTTGGTTGGAGATGAAGCAGGTGGCTTGCCATATTGGCGTGACCGAGTTTGAAGGTTGACATCAGCAATATTAACCACTTCAAAATTCTTCATGACAATCTAGTAATCACAGGTACCAGACCATGAGGGTTGAGGGGTAGCCTGACCTTCAGTGGGTTGAAAAACCACATATCCTTGTTGAGGGAGAGGGTCAGTAAAAAAACTGGTTGAACAGGTGCAGTATTTGGAGGAGAAAAAACCATGGTTTTTTTTTGCTCCAAATGTTGCTTGTGCTTCCCACAACAGAGGCATTTGGGGTAAAATGGGACAATCGTGAGTATAATGGCCATGGACACCACAACAAGAACAACGCTTGTTCGTACGAACAGGCCTATCCTACTTGGGCTGATTTCCTTGTTGCTGGTTATTAGTGTTTAGCGGGCCCCCTTGGTGCCCTTGATTACCTTGTGCTAGTTGGTTTTGGTTTCCTTTCCTCTTTTTCTTGGAATTTTTAGGATCAGACTCGCTCTGCTTCACATACACCTGACTCGGAGGGGGAGGTCGTTGTTGTGGCAAAGGTTGAGAAGGTGTAGGAGGCTGTGGTGCTAATGCTGAAGGGGATGGAGCACCAGAATTTTGATAAGGATAAAAGGGAGGTTGAGCAATATTGGGGTAAATAGGTTGAGCAACCGCAGGCCCTGGCATCGGTTGATGCAATGGGGAAAATGTGCTTTGTCATAGATACATGTTGCGAGGAGGGGAGTAAGTGTTAGAGGAGCTGGCCCCTAACTCAGGTAAACCGTAACCCATGGGAGGATTAGTATATGGATGTGAAAGAGATCAAAAAATACCAACGGTGGTGTGAGATTCCTCTCATGCACTGGCACCACCAGGTCTAGGAAGATTTTGTAAGACAGTATAAACATAACCAGACTGGGCATAGATCAAGTCATAATTCAACACGACTTGGAGAGATTATTCCTCTTTCTGAGGAAATTGAGATGGGACATATTTACCAATAGGAGGAAAATGTGTTCTAAGAAACCAATCCATATATACATAGTCATCGAATGTGGGAGCTCAACATAAGTTCCTCCTTCTACGCCATTCTTGAATATGGTCAGAAAGGTGGGAGGAAAAAGTTTGATGAAATGCGGTCAACAACTTGGTATTGGTATCATATCAAAGAGGTAAGTGGAATTAGGATAGAAATGCTTTAGCAAGAGTCACAAAAGTGGAATGAGAGATAGAGGCCTCATCGACATACCACTTTGTGGCGTCTCCAGCTAGAGTATGCTGGAATAACCGAGGACAGAAAGAGTCATCAGTGATAGAATTAGACGAACACCACATGTGGAAATATCGGACGTGATTAGTAGGGTCATTTCCAGTTTTTCCTTTGAACTTATGGATGTCAGAAGGAAGCTTAGTTGGAATAACAGGCCACCCTAGATCATGGTGTATAGGGTCGTTAATGAACAGGCTGAAATTGGGGAGGCTCAAACCTTACATAAAATGTAGAAAGGGAGTAGTCGGGGTGGTTCTGGTATTGGTTCCAGTACTGGCAGCTCCAGATTTATGGTCTGGGCTACCACCAGCTTCATCACCAATATCTACATTGGCACCTAACATGGTGGGAGATTGAGGTAGAGGAGAACCGGGTTAGAATCAGAGTGAGGATCTGATGGGTCAAAATCAGATTAGGTATAGGGACTCGGTGGAGGCCTAAGTTGGTGTTTACAAGGTGGATTAAGTCTTCCTAAAGGAAATTGAGGATGAAGGTCTAGGAGTCTCCAAGATAAATTCCTTTGGGGTGCAATGATCGCAAGGCACAAGTAACCCAATAATGAAGAGAGATAAAAAAAAATGGGCAAATGGGTAGATAAATTAACTTCAGTTTTTATGTATTGTCTTGGCAGTGTAAACCAATCTCTCTTCACTTTAGGTTTGCATGCCTACAATTTGTGTGTTAATTTTAACTAAGCTCAGACGGTTGTGTATAAAGAAAATGAAAAAAAATTGTGTAACTGTAAAGAAAACTGAAATTACAATAAAATAAACAGCTAAAGATGCAGAAATTCAACCCAAAAATAAGGGCTCCCAAGAAACTATTCTAAGAGCTGGATGAAATTGATTCAAAACACACAATATGGCCAAAATATATAAGATCGAAGGGACAGAGATCTAATGCGTAATGTTTGCTGAAAAGAGGTGCAGAAAACAACAAGAAACCAGAGGGAAAACTGCTACAAAATGGGAGGCGACGGGTTAAAACCCCAAGGGAAGCAAGAGGGACACTAAGGGAAAGGTAAAAAAAGACTCAAGAGGGATTTTTAGATGAGATAATAACTAATCTAAATGTATCTGGAAGAAAGAGAGACCAAACCCTAAACAATGTCTGAAAGCACTACAAAATCTTAGACTACCTATTCAGCTAAGCCCCTCCTAAAAAGGTGGAATCGTACTGAAACCCTAATGGTCTCATTCCTTCTTCAAAGAGAAAAAATTAGCATATCCATGCCTAAGATGAGCAGAGATACAGGTCAAACAACCTTGAACAATGCTTGCGAAAAAGCCTAAAAATTATGAAAAAAGCTTTTAAAAGAGTTGTAGTACGTAGGTACTATCCTGTAGGCTGCTGAAATCCTTTTTTCTGGCCCAATAGGTGCTACCTGAGCCTGAACTCATAGGTTCTAGGCTAAAAATCTCAATTTTCACTTCCGAGAGTCTCGAGCGGTATGTTGCAAAAAATGTTTTCGTCTATGGCATGTATGATACCTGTTGCCTGTGGAAAACATCTAAAAACACTCGGAAGTTAGGATTTTTAATATTTTAGGTATTAAAATTAAAAAAATACATTAAGAGGCTAAAAAATAGCTGAATAAAAACCCTATCTATTGATGCAGATGGTCACAAAGGAATCTGAATAAAGCCCTGTGTAGTCGCCAATTGTTAGAATGAATTTTTAACGCAAGTGTATGAAAAGAGATCACTTTAGCTGCATGAGAAAAACAACCCTAACAACAAATAAAACTATCTAAATTCTTTAAATCTACAATAGACAGTCAAAACAAATGCAGAGAAAACCCGGATCTATACAAATAAAGCAGCTAAACAGTAAAATAAAATAAGAGTTTCTCCAAATATCCAATGGAAAAGACAATATTTATAAATAATTTTTTGTATTGTACTAACACCTGGGAAGGGAGAAAAGAATGATGTTACTAGTCCCCCTCAATGGGATGGGTTATTGGCTGTCCTCAACACTTCAAATTTAGATTTTTTCTCTGAAAGGTGTAGAAAAACCAAGACATGCATAATTGAAAAGGAGCTCAGTAAGCAAAAGGAAAATAATAGTAATCAAAGTAGGACAATGATAAGAAGATCAAATTCCAACCATGATAAAATGATCAAAGGTAAGAAATGAATGGAGAACTGTCCTATTTTTTACAAAATATTGAGTTATCCTTGGTAATGGTACATCATAAAATATTATTAACCAACATCTAGATCTAACTGCTTGGAATATTTTATTATATTTTGTTGGAGGGAAAAGGAATTTAAATTGGTTAAATCCCTTTATTTAAAAATAATAAACATATAAACGATTTATTTTTCATTTTAATAATGGGGTTAAGGAATAATTTAACAAATAGTGATATATTTTACTATTCCTAAATGATTTAGTCAAATTTAACAAGGAATATTAATTAAATAATGATTTAATTAATTATTCATAGATAATAATAAGATAAATAATGATTTATCTAGTTATTTCTCATTAATTGGGTTAAATATGACCAGGAATATTATTAAACAGAGGTTTAATTAATTATTCCTAAGAGGAAAATCAAATAAATAAGGATTTATTTAATGATTCCTCATGGGGTTTTCTATTTGGACCAGAAATAACTTAATAAGCTATCGCTTATTAAATGTTTTCTTATAGTGAAAGCAATTTTACTATGGTAAAATTGGTCTTACATGATGTATTTCGATCCATCTAATTGTAAATGGTTAGATGACCAAAAATTGGTGTAACAAGATGTATCGTTGCATTAGACTCCTATTCTTAATGGGGCGGCAACGACGCCCATCATTTGATCATTGTCGGGGGGTCAAGGGGGGGAAGCAACATACTTTTGGAGCCCCCCTCCCTAGCGGGGGGGTTTTTGGGGCAACACCCTTGAACCTGAAAAATAGATGTAACATTTCCTTGTAAAGTATTGTAATTTTGCAGTCAATCTAGGCCATTCATTAGGTGGATGATCTGACTGTAGCAATTATGTTTAATTTAGGTTTTTTTTCCCTAGAAGGTAACCCCTCTATTGTATGAGGGTATTTTATTGCGTCTATGTATGGGGTGTATACTCTAGGCAAGAAATAGCAAGGGGGACTGTGTGAGAGAGCAGAGGATATTACGACGGATTTGTTGTAGGTTGTCTCTTCATTTTGTTGGATAATAGAAAGGAAGGACTCACTATTTCCGTGGACATATCAAAAGTTGGGTGAACTACATATATATGTGTCTCTCTTGTTTTATATGCTATTTTTTTGTTTGTTTTTTTCCTCATATTTTATGTGTTCCATTTCTCTGTAATATATAATTTTCTAACAAGAGCTTTAAAACTTAGCTCGATGTAGTATTATCAATGTGTAACCTGTTGAAAAGAAGAAAACAATGATAACATTATTGGAAATACTATGTGGGGGGGTGAATCAATATTCCTTTAAATCAATATTACTATTAATATTTCATAGCATTAGTTAATCTTAAATTATTATCATTGTTTGTACAATGATAGTAGCAAACAAAAGGAACACAAATGCACAAATTTTTAACATGGATACCCCCTCAGGGACAAAAACCACCTAAATGATTTTTTAATAATTATTTAATCTTCAACTCCAATTTAAAATAAACCTCCGACTTTCTAGAATATAGAAATTCATTCTTCTCCATCTCGCACTGGATGGATGCTTCAATGCCTGAGATTCTTTAGTAGTCAATTGAGTGGATGCCGCAACACCCAATGAGATAAAATTCACCCTAGCACACCCTGCCATCCTGAATTTTTCACAAGATTGAACCTATTGGTGACTTCATGCACCAGCCTAACACCATAATACCACCCTATAGAAAAATAAAATAAGAATGGACTCTCATACCATGGAAAATGGTGCACTTTACAATGATATAGAATGATGTAGATGAATATCACACACTAGAACATAACCCCTACTATGACACGAACGCCTAATGATGATCCTAGGCCTCCTGAAACTACCTCTTCAACTCTTGGAAGATAGAAACTTGTACAAATTTTACAATGATTATTTTACAATGAGTCGGTACAATGACACCTTTAGAATTATTTTATGCAGTGTTGCCCACTTGAAGACTTCATGCGGCGAACTTGTTGCTGCTCTTTCTGCACCTTGATTGCTACCCTTGTCATGCTACCCTTTCTCACTATTCAGAACATTATATCATGCATTGAGCCTTATCTTGATGAATATATAATACCTGCAAAAAGTCTTCAAGGAAATACCCATGACATGATAATAGAAAAACTTACATCATCCTATAGAGCATATGTTAGTGCTAAACATAAACAACAAATTAGAATACAAAGAAGCTAATGAAATTAATATATGAGCATGCATGTATAGAAGATACTTACCTGGAGCTTACCTCTGCTACATTATTTTTCTACACCTTACTTTGCATTGCTGCCCTACAAATTTTGGTTGTTTGTTGCCCTTGACAGCACATGATCTAGCCTTTTATTACCTTCTAGGAGCTCAATATTGAATCTAATCTATCTCTGTGATTTCATATCCCCAATATGTTATCTTTACTCCTGTACTAGCCCTTTGAGTCATGTTTCCAATGCCGCAATTCTGACCCGATTTGGATTCTTCAAGGCAAAGTTATTCCCAATCTCTCAAAATGACCTAATTATGGACTAGCTCAGTAAAGAACTTGTATGACATGCCATGTGTCACTGTTTCCTCCTTAAAATGAGAAATTTATACACAAACATAAAACTACAGTCTGTGCATTATCCGACACTTTTTTATAAAATTCCAATCTGCTTCTAAGAGAGAGAGTTATGACAATTTTCCCAAGGTCACCTCTTTGAGATGAAATTTGGAAGCCTACACAAACGCTAACTTCCACAAATCATATCTACAAAAATGTAGCAAACCAACATCTGAAATTTGGATATGAGTTTCATTGGGATTTTTTCCAAGTGGGTGTTTTTTTTAGCATCTGAATCTTCACAGAAAAAAATTTATAGCAAAAATTCTACAATGGCGCATTTTTAGTAGAGAAGATCCTTACATGAGGGGGATATGAGGGTCAATATTTACGTAAATTCTTAGGTTGAGAGGGTCTTAAACAAGTGAATGTTGGATGGATTTTAGGAGCATAATTATTTTTTAATTATTGATTATTCAATGGCCATAACCAGTGATTAGTGTCATGCCACAACCCCATGGGGTTTTAGCCCACTAACTGGGGTTACTAACTTCAAACACGAATATCTCTCAAACCATGAGTAATTATGTGGTGTGCCATATATCAACAAAAATATCTCGACAAGTAAAAACCATACCAAGTATACTTGACTCGAAATAGAGTAATTTTTTAAGCCAAAATTCCCATGCAAGATCACAGTATCCCTTGGTGTTGCTTGGGTTGACATCAATGACAACCCTTGATCAACAATCTCCCCCTTTGGCATTTTTGGAAGCACAAGTACTCCCTTTGCAATCATGAAAACTCTTCCTACAACATTCTACCCCCCTTTGACATAAATGGCAAAGAGTAACCACCCCTTGACACACAACCATCCTGCGAACCTGTACACACTTCTACTCCAACTTTATTTTATGAATAATGAAAATCTAATGAGAAATTTGGAGAATCCAAAGCTTCTGGTGAAGATATTCATATTCTTCACAAGGTAAAGGTTTAGTGAAGATGTCAACAATTTTTTCTTTTGTACCAAGATATTAAAGTTTGATATTCTTTTCAGTGACTTGTTCTCTAAAAAAATGATATTTTATCATAATTGTTTTATTTTTGACTGCATGATAGGATTCCTAGAGATGATGATGGCACTAGTGTTATCATAGTATATGGGAATAGGCTCACTGAATTGTACTCCAAAATATTGCAAAGTTTGTTTCATCCAAAGGACTTGAGTACAACAATCTGCCACTGCAATGTAGTCTACTTTCGATGTACATAACAAGATTGAGGTTTGCCTTTTTCTCAACCATGATACGAGACAACCACCTAGATATAATATTGCTCCAATAGTACTCTTACAATCATTAATTCTTCTTTCCCAATCTGCATCTATAAGTTTGAATAATGAGATTGTTACCCTTTGGATACCACAAGCCATATTCTCATGTTCCATTTAGATCTCTAAGAATTATTTTGATGGCAATAATATGTGATTCATTTCACTGCTTTCAATCCGACTTATTCACCCGTGTGAGCATCACCCAATGAAATGACTGCTAATTGGACTATTCAAAAATCATGAGAAATTGGTCAATTGCGACTACCTCTCATGGAAATGGTCATAGATGAATGACTTATTTAATGCAGTTGAATCCCAAAAATGATATCTAATATAATGCACTATGAAAACCCCTCATACCTAAAATATCTGTTTCCTTTGGTGCTGCTTGGAATCTTGCTACTTATCCAACTGCTTTCATAACATCTGCGTAGGAGGCTGTTACATATAGAATACTACCAATCATATATCTGTACAACCTTTGATCCACATCCTTAGATGATTCGTCTATGCTCAATTTGCAACCTATTACCATCAAAGTAAGGACGGGTTTGCAATATTCCATTTTGGATTTCTTGGGCATTTCATTGATGTACTTTTCCTGATATATACATAGTCCTTTCTCTTGTTGAGATATTTGAAGCCCTAAGAAGTATTTCATCTCACCAAGTAAAGACATCTCGAACTCACTTTGCATCTTTGTAGCTAAGTTCTTAGTTAGTCGATCATCATTTCTACCAAACATTATATCATCCACATATACCTCAACGATTGTTAAATTATATTTATCTATTTGTACATAAACATTACTATCAATAATAGCTTTCTTGAACCCTTTTTGACCTAGATATCCATCAAGACGAGCATACCTGCTCTAGGATCCTGATTGAGACCATATAGAGCCTTCTTTATCCTGCAAACATAGTCTTCCTTTTCAGATACTAGAAAACCTTTAGGTTGTTCGATGTAACCTTCTTATTCTAATTCGCCATTTAGAAATGTTGACTTAAGATCCATTTCGTAGACTTTGATTTTTCTTGAACATGCATAGGAGAGAAACATTCGGATGTCTTCCATTATGGAAAGTCTCGCAAATGTTTCATCGAAATAAATTCTTTCCACTTGTGCATAGCCTTTGAAAAACAATCTTGCTTTGTTTCTGGTAAACTACCCATCTTCATTCAATTTGTTCTTGAACACCCATTTAGTCCTAGTGAAATTTTTATCTTTTAGTCATGGAACTAATTTCCAAGTTTTATTCTTCTTGATTTGATCCAATTCTTCATTCATAGCTTATACCCAATGTTCATTTTGGATGGATTCGTAAAAACTAGTAGGCTCAAAGGTTGCTAGAAAATCAATGCGAGCTTTTTGTGATGAACGAAGTTGTCGACCTTCACTTATGTCACCAATGATTTGATTTGGTGGATGGTTCTTTTGAATCCATTAAGTTTTGTTCTCTTTGGAGGAGCTTGTTGTTGTTGTTCCTGTATATCTTAATGATCATTATTTACTTCTTCCTGGTTGACATTTGATTCTTGTTAAAGAATTTTCTCAATGTCTTTTTCATCCTCTATCTCAAGTTTCAAAGATTATAGATCCTCACCGTTATTCATTAGAACACCATCTTCGTCAAATGTAGCATTTGTGCTCTCCACTTTTTGTTTTTGTCTTATATTATAGAATTTATCAGCCTTTCTTTTGTGTGAGTAACCAACAAAGATACCTTCGCCAACACGTGGTTCAAACTTACCCAACTTTTGATCTTCTCTTTGGATATAGCATTTTCTTCCGAAGATTTTGAAATATTTTGCATTAGCCGAATTTACTTTCCGTAATTCATATGGGGTGTTGTTTCAATCATTTATGAGAAGGATTCGGTTCATAATGATGATTTTTGTATCAATTGCTTGAACCCAAAATTTTTCATCCAATTTTGAGTCCTTTAACATTGTTCTACTGTGGCCCCAAGAGTTAGCTCAATTGGTTGATTCCCCGCTTGGAATCTCCTAGACGCCTGTGGGGTTAGGCCTCAGTGTTAGGCCGATAGTAGATCCCTTCGGGAGGATTTACTATGATATATTAAGACCATGGATGTAGCTAGTACATGTGTGTTGAAACATAGGAACGTGAACCACAATGAAAAAAAAAAAAACATTGTTCTGCCCATTTTTTATGGTTTTTTTCTTTCTTTCAGCAACTCCATTTTGCTGAGGTGTTCATGTTGTTGAAAATTGTATTTTTATTCCATTTTCGTCAGAGTATTGTTGAAATAATCTGGAAGTGAATTCTCCACCATTATCTGATCTTAGACACTTTATCTTTAAATCAGTTTCATTTTCGAGAAAATCCTTGTAGATCTTAAATCACTCAAATTCTTTCAATTTTTTCTTTAGGAAACTGATAGTTGTCATCCTGGTATAGTCATGTATCATTAACGGGAAATATAATTCTCCATCTAAGCCTTTTATTCTGATAGGACCACATAGATCAGTATGTATCAATACCAATGGATGTGAGATAAAGTGCTTTTTTGTTTTAAATTCGACTTTTGTCTGCTTTCCGTGCTGACAGACTTCACATAGTGTTTTGGAAGGTTTTTATATTTTTGTAATTTCTCGTACTACTTCCTTTTTTCTTCTCCTGATAATATTTTCAAATTTTATGTGACCCATTTGTTTGTGCCATAACCAAAATTAATCTTCATTAGCTAGAGACATGCTTTAGTTGCTTCATTTAGAACATATATGTCATTTGGAGCTCGACTTGTTGTAGCCACAATTTTACCATACCTGCCTTTCCTGATTTCACATTTGGTGGAGTTGAATACCATTTTGTGTCCTTGATCACACATTTGTCCAACACTGAGTAGATTGTGATTCATGTTTTCAACTAATTAAACATTCTTGGCTAGAGCATCTTTGCTTCCAAGAGTTACGGTACCTAATCCTATAACATTTTAAGATCCATCATTTCTAAAAGACACGGTTCCATCCTTCTTCTCTTTCAGAGATACAAATTTCTTTTTATCTCCAGTCATATGTGTTGGCCAACTGCTATCAACATAACACACATATTTATTGTTTTGAGCCTTGAGAGTGAGAGAAAAATTATTAGTCTTCTTATTCTTCCTTTTTCATTCGTTATGTGGCTTCAAAGATTTTTCTAGAGGATTTTAAAGTCTGCAGTCTCTGTCTATGTGCCCAAAGTTTCTACATTTTTAAAATTCAATATTATTTATTAAATGTTCAAAACCTCTTGATGTTTCGTTGACCCATGGGAGGTTCTTATTTGACAGATCTCTTGGAATTGTATTGGTTCCTAGGGTACGTGCCACATTATACAGCTTTATGACTAAATTTTCGATACGAATAATAATACCTTTGAAAAATATGTTGCTACCTGGATGGAAATCTTCGTCAGGTAAATCTCTTCCAGGGCTGTTCTTGCGAATCTTGTCCAATGAAGTCTACATTCCTGTCAGATCTGATAGGTTCATTGAATTTTTTTGTAAAAGCTCATTTTTCTTCTTCTTTGTCACAGAGGCTAGTTTTGTAATTGTAAGATCGTTTATTGTTGATGAGTTTTTCCAATGCCCTAAATCTGTTGGCATAGTTTTTGATAATTTTTCCCTTCTTTACTTCCTTACACTACGATACTACTTTGGCTCCTAATGCTTCCCTTTCTTGGTTACGTCCTTCAAGAGTATTGCAACGGATCTTCTCAGCCTTGAGCTCTTTTATAAGCCTGATTGCCTCCTTATAAAATTATTCTATGGTCAACCCTTCTTCTTCATTGTTTGATATCTCTTGTTTATTTTCTTGGACATAAATAGTGTTCTCCCATTGGCTTCTTCTTCACTGCCACTATTTTCCACAGATGATGAGCTATCCTCTTTAGAGAAAAAGTTCCATTTGAATCCTTTCTTATTTCCTTCCTTGTTTAATTTCTTAAAGCCTTTCTCTCCTTTTGAGTTTCCATCAGTTCTGTTTGGATATTTTTCTTCGAAATTCCCAAGCTCATCACAACCGAAGCATATCAATGGAAGTTTACCTTTTAATTTTCCCTTACCAATTTTTAGTTTTCTCATAAAGTAGGCATATTATCCATCTGAAAGACCTTCTTTATAATCATCCTTTTCTTCACACTTGTAGGTGTAGGTATTTTCCTTTGAAGGTTGTTTGTCCTTATTGGTTTTCTTAGATGCAGCGAACATATTTTTTAGATGTGAAGTACCCTCTTCTTCATCAAGTATCATTTCATATGTTATGAGAACTCCATGAAATTCCTCTTTGCTAATTTTATCTAGATTTTCACTATATTCTAAGACCGATACATTTGGGTTGAATCTTCCTGGCAATATTCTAAGAATCTTGTGTATAATAGTATTCTTGTCAACATGCTCTCCCAATCCTTACAGAGTGTTGGTTATTTAATCAACATGTTGGAAGTATGTAGAAATGTTGTCATCTTCTTTCATTCTGAGTTTCTCAAATTTTTCTCTATAGATTTGAAGCTTTTCTTCTTTGACATTTGAGTTACCTGCATATATATTCTCAAGCTTGTCCCATACATTTTTGCTAGTTTTACAACCCAAAACCTTATGATAAGTAGATTCAATAAGTCCAATGATAATAATATTCTTTTCTTTTGCATCATTTACGAAATTCTTCTTACCTTGTTCATCTGTGGTTGGTGTATATCCATTTTGAAAAGTGTCCCATACTTCGTAACCTTGCGCCAAGAGATAGACCTCCATTCTTCCTTTCTAGAGTGCATAATTATTTACATTGAACAAAGGTACACCATTCTTGGTATGCTCTATGACCTCCTTCTAGTTGTTAAACTGTTATTGAAGGAACCAAGCCTTGATTCCAATTGTTTGAAATACTGAGAGGGGGGATGAATTAGTATTCCTTTCAATTAGTATTATTATTAATATTTCAGAGCATTAGTTAATATTAAGTTATTATCGGTGTTTTTTCAATGATAGAAGTAAACAAAGGGAACAAGAATGCACAAAATTTTTAAGGTGGGAACCCCCTCCTGGAAAAAAACCACCTGAATGCTTTTCTAATAATTTTTCATCTTCAACTCCAATTGAAAAGAAAGCTCCAACTTCCTAAAACCTAGAAATCATTCTTCTCCAGCTCCCACTAGCAATAGGGGAATTTTGAGGTCTAAAATGGGCCTCCTAAGAAAATTATAAAATAATAGTGGAAATAATAAAATAAGATTTGATTGCATCATCAAATTTTAGAGGGAAAAAAGAAAAAGCTACTTTTTCAACTCCTATTTTCAACTTATCTCCCAAATGTTTTACTCAAATTTTGAGCGGGATTACTCGTTGGATGCAAAATTTAATTCCTCTTCCAAAGAGTACCCATGCTGCATACTTTTTATGGATCATGCTACATGATAAATGGTAAATACATGAAAAATGTGATTGCAATCAATTTTTTCATGTATTTCTCATTTTCTTGTAGCGGGGTCCTTCAAAAGTATGCAACATGGGTACTACTTGGATGAGGAATTAAATTTTGCATCCAATGAGTACTCCCACTCGAAATTTGAGTAAAAAATTTTGGAAATACTTTGAAAATACAAGTTGAAAAAGCAGTTTTATTATTTTATTATTTTTTAATATTTTTACCCTTTTAATTAAAAAATTGTGAATCATTCGCCATGGTCGACATCATCATCTTGAATCCTATTGGTCCTTATAAAGTTTAGTTTGGCTGAACATTTTTCTTAGGAGGCCCATTTTAGACTTGAAAATTCCCCTAATGATGGACACTCCAATGCCCAATATTCTTCAGTAGTCAACTGAACGGATGCCCCAACACCCAAAGGCCTATGACTGACGCTAGCTCAACCCTACCACCCCAATTTTTTCACAAGCTTGAACTTGTTGGTGACTTGATGCACCAACCTAGCACCACCCAACCACCCTATAGAAGAATAAAATAAGAATGGATTCTCGTACTAGGGAAAATGGTCCACTTTACAATGATATATAATGATGTAGAAGAAGAAGACATAGTAGACCATAACCCCAAATATGACACAACCACCTAATGATGATCTTAAAGCTCTTGACACTTCTTCTTGAACTCTTGGTAGATAGAAACTTGTACAAATTTTACAATGACTCTTTTATAATGACTCAGTATAATGATACCTTTACAATGAGTGTATGTAGTGCTACTCACTTGAAGACTTCATGTGTTGAACTTCTTGTTGTTGTTCTACACCTTGATTGCTTCTTTTGTCATGCTACCATTTCTCACCCTTCAAAACATTAGATTATGCATTTCATATTATCTTGATGAATATATAATACCAGCAAAAATTATTCAAGTAAATACCCATGACATGATAATATCAAAACTTACCTCATCCTATAGAGCATATGTCAGTGCTAAACAAAAACAAATAACCTAATGCAATTAAGAGATCAACATGAATATACATAAAATACTTACCTGGATGTTACCTTTGTTGCATCATTTTGCTGCACCTTTCTTTGCTTTGCTTCTCTAGAAGGTTTGGTGCTTTGCAGCCCTTAACATCACATGATCTAGCTTTTTCTTGCCTTCTAGGAGCTCGATATTGAATCTGATGTATCTCTATGATTTTATATCCCCAATATGTGATCTATTTCCTGGTAGTATCCCTCTAAGTCTTATTTCCAATGCAACAGGTCTGACCTGATTTGGATTCTTCAAGGCAAAGTTATGCACAATCTCTCACAATGACCTAATTATGGAATAGTTCGGTAGATCGAACTTGTACGGAATTCAACATGTCATTGTTTCCTTCCATTGGATATGAAGTTGATACAAAGAAAAATAAATTTTGTGCACTATCCACAAATTTTTATATAATTCCAATATTCTTCTCATAGAGTGATTTATGATGATTTTCCCAAGGTCACCTCATTGTGATGAAAACCGGAAGCCTGCAAAAACCATAAATTCCACAGATGATATATCCAACTATATAGCGAACCAAGATCTAAAATTTGGAGACGAGCGTCATAAGGATTTAACCCAAGTGGGTTTTCTTTTCTAGTATCTGAAGCTTCGCAGAAAAAACATTATAGAGAAAATTCCACAATTACCCTCTTTTAGTAGCAAAAATCCTTACATGAGGAGGATATGAGGCAATTTATATAAATGGTTAGGTTGAGACAGTCTTCAACAAGTGTATGTTGGAGGGATTTTAGAAGCTTAAATTAGTATTAGTTATTGACTATTCAATGACCACAACCAATGATTAGCCTCATGCCACAACCCCATGGGGTTTTAGCCCACTAACTGGGGTTACAAACTTCAAACATGAATATCTCTCAAACTGTGAAAAATTATGTGGCGTGCCATATATCAAAGGAAACATCTCGACAAGTAGAAACCATACAAAATATCCTTGATTCAGAATAGAGTAAGTTTTCAAGTCGAAATTCCCATCCAAGATCGAGGAATCACCTAGTGCTACTTGGGTTGACATCAATGACAACCACTGATCAACAAACATGACCATATATATCCATACCCCTTTTTTTGAGCTTTATAACTTAGTTCATGGTGGTATTTTAATCCATACACATATGTACATATAAAACATTGCCAAAACATATGTCAAATATATAACAAGCATCAACCAAAACTACTTTTCCTCAACCAAAAAATAATGAAGGATACATGGCCTACATTTGATCCACCATCTCACATGTAGCTTCATTAGGCCCAAAGTGCTTCCATTACAATTTAACCTGCTCGATGGCTATATTCCTCAGAATGAGTTGCTTCCACTGTAATATGCACTGAGGTTTTGGCTAAAATTTCTTTCTTGGTCCACCCATAATACAGAGCAATCGATAACATGATAAACATCCTTGATATACCTTTTAAGAAATTAAACATGAAGCATATTCATGGAATTTCACCATTGGATGTAGTGCAAGTAAATAGGCCACTAGTCCATTCCTCTCAATGATCTCAAATGACCTACAATACTATGGTGCCAACTTGGAACACGATCTAATCCTGAAGGAGCTCTTCTTAGGCTTGATGCATAAATAAACATGCTCCCCAACCTGAAACTCCTTAAATACCCTATGCTATTCTGCATAAATATTATTCTTGTCTTGTGTTTCCCTTAGATTCCTCTTTCTAATGAGAATTTCCTATTCCATGTCTGCCAACATGTTTGGTCCAATCAATACCTTGTTAACTAGAGCGCTTCAACTAATGGGAGTTTTTATCATCCATAACCCTTCAGTTTGTTAAACATGTCAAGTTTGTAAGTTGATTGGTTAGGGATCTAATAAAAATAATAAAATGATATTTTTTATGATATGGTGTGAGTTTTTAGGTTACCTTAAGTTATTAGGGGATGTTTTTAAGTCGTGTCAAAAGGAAAAATACAAATTTGATACTCAAATCAATCAAACTTGTCAAATCTGGGCACATGTCATAGTTTTCATGAGTTCACAACGTATTTAGTGCAAATTTAATATATTTCACTGCGAAATAACCTAATTATTCCGCAGCGAATCTAACACTTGTTAAAATGAATTCACTACAGATTCATCTTTTCCTGCAATGGTCTATAAAAATTGATGAGTTTCCAAATTTTGAGTGGGTTGAGGTCATGTTGGTCAGGCTAGGGTCATCATTAAAGGATTTGAGCACGTTCTGTCATTCAATTCCTTCCTTTTATGAATTTCACCTCATTCTCTTTCCTTATTTATCTTTCATCCATATTTGTAAGATGCTACTTAAAAAAACTCGTTGTGACTATTTCTCCTTTTAAATTCTGATGTCATACTAGGCTCGTAATCCCATAGTAGCTTGTTGTCATCAAGTCTTGACTATGTAGGTGTGAGTTTCTAAAAGAGGTCAGCGCTGCAAAAAAACAAGATGGATACGAAGAGGAAGACAAATACGAGTCCTACCATTCATATATGAGCCTATAAATCCAAAATTAATCATGGAAGATCCCAGTTTCATGGAGGCTTTCAGAGAAGCATGGTGCATCCATTTTTTTCAAAGACTATAGGGTCATCATATACAGGTTTCACAGGATTTTTCGTTGAATTTTTGTTAGGTCCCTATACTACTAGTATAGTCCCTTATTGTTGTCTGTATAACCCCCTTATTGTTATTTTTGTAACCCTGTAACCCCAATATTGTTATTATTGTTCCCTTACATTATTATTGTTAGGTCGGCTAGGATTATATTATGACCCCATGAACCCCTATATATAAAAGAAGGTTTTGTCATTTATATCATCAAAGAATTTTTTATTTATGTACAATAAAGGAGATTTCCCCTCGAAGTGGCTTATTTATAAGGCATTGATCTCTCTTTTCTTCTATTTTTGGAGTTGGTTTCATAACATTTGGTTTCAGAGCCTTTGGATTCTAGGGTTTCGCTGCTCCAAACAGGTCATCATGGAATTCTCGCTATAAATTTTTTTCTACAAAGGTTCAAAAGTTGAAATATTTACAGCTCGAATCCAAAACACTGATGAAAACCATGTAAAAATTTCATACCTTGGTTTGAAATATTGTCGAAGATATGATTTATGTAAGTTAGGGTTTTTTTAGGCTCCTAAATTTCACCCAAAGCAGGTCATCGTGGCATTTGCAGTATATATTATTCTATATAAAGGTTCAGAATCTGAAAATTTTATAGAGAGAAGCAAAAATCAGGATGAACTTGCTGTAATAATTTTAGATCTTGGATCGTAATATTTTCAGATATAGGATGTGTGGAACTTATGGTTTGTTCAAGATCTTGAATTTCATCTCAAAGAGGCAACTGTGGGAAAATTATCATAACTCTCTCTCTGAGTGTCGGATTGGAATTTTGGAAGATGTGGCCGCAATTACACAGAATTTAGTTTCTCGAGTAGCAATTTCAAAGCCAAAGGAGGAAACAATGCCATGTATCATGTCGTACAAACTTGCTCTACTAAACTAGTCCATAATTAGGTCATTGTGGGAGATTGGGCATAAATTTTCCTTAAAGAATCCAAATCAGGTCAAACTTATGGAATTGGAAGGAAGATTTAGAGGGCTACTAGAGGGCTTAATTTCATATATTGAAGATCCAAAATCATAGAGATAATTCAGCTTCAATATCAAGCTCCTCAAAATCAAGAAAAAGGTGTGTATTTTTTTTCTTCGAGTTGCATAAGTCTTCTATGAAAAATCAATTTAAATTGATTCCAAGGGCATAATGAAGCAAAGATATCAGCAGTGGGTTCTAAAATTCTACCTGAAAATAATTCAACACCCATTAGTCCTTTATAAGGCTCAACTATGACTCATGAAGAGGAAGAAGTGCAACAGGACATATCAAAATAACAAGAGAAAGTGCACCTAATTTTTCTCTCACAAAGAGCAACAAAAAATGAAATGGAAGTTTTGAAGAAAGTCATGGAAGCTAGGATAGATGGGTTGAAGAAATTCATAGAAGCTAAGATGGATGGCATGGTAGCGGGCATGGAAGCTAATATGGATGACATGGAAGCTAAGATCGATGAAAAAGTGAAAGACAATATAGAAGACATGAAGAATGATCTAAAATCATACATCGAAGGTTTGATGACAAAGATACTATAAGAAATGATTCCTAATGGTAGAAATATATTAGAGGAAACTCATGATGAGAACAAAATAAATTTTAATCGTGATTTCATAAACTCTAATGTTGGATTGAAGAACCACAATATTCCAAAGATGGATATGAGAAATTTTGATGTCAAGGATGTCGAAACATGGATACTACAGATGGAGAAATATTTTTATCTCAATAATGTGAAAAACACACAAAAGGTACGCATTGCAACTTTAAATTTAGAACAAAATACATTTTTATGGTGTCGATGTCTTTTCTCGAGTAAAAAAATTGTCACTTGGTCAATTTTTACAGAATAAATGATAGCACATTATGAGGATACAAAGATAAACACCTTCTTTAGCCAATTGATAAATCTCACACAAAAGGGTTTAGTGGTGGAGCACATTGAGGACTTCAGAAAAATGAATATAAGGGTAATTGATATTCTAGAGGAACACAGGATTGATGTATTCATAGGAACTTGAAAGGACAACATCCAACATGAATTTCATGTTTGGGAACCTGATTCATTAGAGAAGGAATTCAGGTTGGAAAGAAAAAATGAATGTAAAATTATGGTGACAAGGAAGCCTACCACTCACATCTATAAATATGGTAGTGTTTCTACTCCTAGACTTCCATAACCTACAAGGTTGACACCACAAAAATTGGAAGAAAAAAGAGAAAAGGGGATTTGCTACAGTTGTGATAGAAAATACACTAAACGTCATAAGTGTGCTGAGAAGAAATTATTTTACATAGATTGTGAAGATGAGGAATAAAATGAACAAGAAACTTCAAAAGAAGAGGATATACACTAGGAACCAACTCTAGAAGAAGAAGAAATGAGTCCAACCATATCATTTAATGCATTGGTAGGAATTACCACTCCTCAAGCTCTCAATATAGAAGGACATATCAAGAAGAAAAAGGAAATAGTGTTGATTGATTCGGGTAGTACCCATAATTTTACTCATTCTAAGGTAGCCAAGGAATTGAATAGTTTCCTATACCCAGCACCCGAATATCAAGTGATGGTTGAAATGGAGGAACCATAAATTTATATGGAAAATGCCATAATATCAAGCTAATCATGGGGGAATATGTATTGAATAGTCCAATTCTTTCCAGTCCAATGGGAGGTGCTGATATTGTACTAGGATTACAATGGTTAAAATCTTTGGCGATGGTAGCTTTTCATTTTGAAGAACTTATTTTGAAAAAAAATTTGGAAGGAAAGGAAATCAAAGTACGGTGTATCATAGGGAATATAGGAAATATAATAAGCTCTAATGTCATGAGAAATCTTTTGAAGAAAGAACAACGAGGCATAATTGCACAATTATGCTCACTAGAAGTTCCAACATCAAAATCATATATTTCTCCAGATCTCCAAAAAGTCTTGGACAATCATTCCAAGGTGTTTGAAACTCCCAAATGACTCCCACCTATTTGTGATCATGATCATGCTATTCATTTGATTCCATGAAGTTTTCCTCCAAACATCAGGCCTTACAGATATCCTTCTTCCCAAAAGAGATAAATTGAACGTATGATTGAAGAAATGTTAGAGGATGGTATAATTAAACCTAGTCAAAGTTCTTTCTCTACTCCAGTAGTATTAGTGCACAATAAGGATGGATCATGGTGCAAGTTTCTGGATTATAGGGAGCTCAATAATCTCACTATTATTTCTAAGGTGTTGATCTCTATTTTCTTCTATTTTTGGAGTTGGTTTCATAACAATTTCAAGGGAACTTCTACAAAGGTGGGTATCCTCCATTTTCTAGTTTCACATGATAGAATTTCTCAAGCAACGGGAATCCCCGAGACATGGGAAGAGGTTTTTAAAGTCACGAAGTTCAATTTAAAAATTTCTGATCATTTTCTTAAACCCGAGCATGTAGCGATAAATATGACTATAGGGATTCCTAGAACTTGTCTCAAAGACAAATTCTCTAAACTATTGATGGTGATACAAAATTACTTTACTTGCAAGGGTGGGTTTCATACAATCAACCTATATAATTTCAAGTTACTGCTTCATTTTACCAGCAAACAACTAATGGATATCCCTTTCTATCTTCTTATAAGTCTTGGAAAAATATCAATTAAGGTGCAAGGTAGGCTTGAAGGAAGTGAAACTTTCATTTTTCACCATGGATTAATGAAATTTCTAGTGTCGGAAGAATTGAATAAATTGAACAGAGATTGGGAAACATATTTTTTTTTTTTATGGCTATGAAATAGATGCTCCAACTCCAAGGAAAACTCCTAAATCCAAGAATATTACTCCTAGAAAAGAGATGGATACCATTGTAGAGATAGAAGGTGATCATCAAGAAGGTTTGCAGCCTTCAATTGAACCCATGGAGATAGAGACTAAATTCATTCAAGTGGAAGCTCTTTAGCCAGCATCTAGCAAACATGTTATATAATTTTCTACAATCATCAAGGCCAGACCTACCGCAAAAAGGCCTAAGATAAGCATAGACTCCACTGGAGGTAAAGGTAGGCTTGAAGATATTTTACAAGCAATAGACATTGCACAGATTCTTGTAGTGAAACCGGTAGAGGTAAAAGGACTGAAAGCTAAAAATGAGGGTCTCACTGGCAAGAAGTTATATTTCTCTACTGAAGATTTATATTTTATATTTAAACCTAGAAAACCTCTCACCAGATCACATGGAGTTGAGGTTGTTAAAGATGACAACAAGTAGCAGAATAAAGATAAAGGAAAAATGCCATTGGTGGAAGATATCATAGATTTTTTTCCCACTAAGACATACATTACTAAGGGCATTAAATTTAAATCCAAAAGGAAGGTTCAGTAGGATTTTGAGGCAGATTTACTGAAAGAACAACTCAATGATGAAGAAGAAAATGGCAAAAGGAAAGGTAAAGAAAAGGTCACTGAGAAAACTTAAGGAGAGCTTTTGAAAGAACAACCAAGGTAGGCTAGAGAAGAGTTGATTGAAAGAAATATGGAGCTAAAGAAAATAAAAAAAGGATAGATAGTTGATAGATGAGGTGGAAAATAAATTAACCAATCAGGTCAAATTTTTTGAAGAAACCATTGCAAAGTCCAAGAAGTTGCTGAAAATAACCCAACCTTTGCAGATCATGGTGAAACACACAAGGGAAAAGAACTTATGGTTTCATTCAGAAAGGAATAATCTTAAGAGACAATTCAAATAATTGAATGAACAAATGGAAATGGTGAAGGTTGAATTAGAGAAGAAGGGTTTGAAAATAAAGGTTGTAGAGGAACCTATTGAAGTTACTAATGAATAAATTGCTGCTAAATGAAGAGGTAACAATGAAAATTAGATATTTTTGTCTTATTCCATCATATATCACTTTAAAGTACACTCATGAACCTTTTTATAGGCTGCAAATAAAAATTTTGTGAAGTTTGTGGGAAATTAAGCAATTCTGTAGTGTGTCCCAAAATTGAAGCCCAGTTTTTGCTGTGGAATTACTGAAGATGTCTTCTTGTTTCAAAACCACTAACTTTGGCTTGATTAAGGAGATTTGAGGCATGTACTTAAATTTTCTTGATCACTCAACACTATCCACTAGTCAGATGTAGCAGATGTACAACACGGGTGGCCTAAATTGCTTTGTTGCAAAAGTGCCTAAAAAGCTCTATTTTTCGAGCAAAGCAAGTTTTTGGAAATGTTCAAGGGACGAGGAAATTTTCCAAGGATTTTTAACCATAGGAAATGTCAAATATTATCATAATAGAGGATTTTTGAATGGAAACAATTTTCATCAGGATGGTTTGGAGATGGAAATTCATCATGTTTCCACGTCATCAACATTACAGGTCCTAAAAAATAGGAAGAATAGTTTCATGAGGACAGTGAGGGTATTTATGTTTTAATTTTGGTCAGCGGTTTTGAAGCACATGATTGCTTTCGATTTAGTTGGTTTATCCTTTAGATAAAGATCTAATAAATATGTGGTTCAGTTATGTTAGGACTCTAACTCGTATGTTAGTAGGTGTCAGTTTCTAATTCGAAATATCTAGTTTATGGTTAGAGTAGGTGGCAGCAAAAGAACTTAATGATATATCCATTTGGTATATTCGATGTAAACATGAGATTCCTATTAATAGGCAGTATTTCTATGAATGACGGATTGGAGAATATTGTACTATAATGATACTTTGTAAAAGGTTTCAGTTTTAGTAATATACAGTGGATGTTTTTCCTCATTCACCTAAGATTCGAATGAGGTTTTCAATGAGTTATATGTCTTGTATATTTCATGTTTAATATATGTATTTAGTCTATATTAAATTACTTAGAACTCATGGAACCATGCTCTGACTTCCTTTAGATGTTAAACCATTGTTTCTTCCTGTATTGTTTATGTGTACCATCTTTTCATTGAAACTTCCATTTGCCTCAGTTTTCACAAGAAATTGAATTTTATGATGTTCACTCCATTTTCCCAATGGTAGAAAGTATTTATATTTTCAACCTGAAATTGATCATAATTAAGTCACAGTGATAGAGGTAGCCATCTAACATAGTTTTCATTGAAAATCATAAGTTAAACTAAGAGAGCCCTCTTGGACTGAAGAGGCTAATCTTCAATTAAAATTTGGTTGAAATAGTTACTTTAGGTTGTCTAGTGGAGTAGCCCATCAGTACCAATTTAAAGATAACAAGAGTATTACAACACTTCCCATATAGTGACTCGAAGGGACTCATCCCCAATGACTCCTGACACCCATTATTGTATGAAAACTTAATGAATGGTAGTTACTCTTCCCACATCCCTTGTTGATGCATCTCATACATCCTCAACATGTCATCCAATATCTTGTTCACCCTCCTAGCCTATACATATGTCTATCGATGATAGGTTGTGATGAATTCCAATTCTATTCCCAAACCAACAAATAACTCCTTCAGAAACTTCAAAGTGAACTTTCGACCCTTTTTTGACACAATATTCGTTGGAACACCATGAAATATGGCTACATATTTGATGATCACTTGTGCTACATCACTCGTTGAATATGTAGTCTTCACTAGGATAAAGTGTGAAACCTTTGTCAACCTATACACAACAGCCATGATAGAATCATGTTGTCTCACTGTCCTCAGAAAACCTATGATAAAGTCCATGGAAATGACCTCCCATTTCCATTTTGGAATAAAAATAGGCTAGAATAAACCACCTAGATGCCTACACTCTACCTTTACCTATTTCCAGTCCAATATAGCCATGAACTCTGTCACATATTTCATTACATTCAGAAAATAATAGAACCTCTTCACTGCAATAAATTTCTTCGAACAACCTTAGTGACCTGAATATGGTTTCACGTGAAAATCCCTCAATATCACCTTCTTGAGCTTACTACTCTCTAGGACATATATCCTATCTCTAAACCCGACCAATCCATTTTTCGTGAATGATATTCCATATCCTATACACATGCACCTATATTTGTACCAGTACCACTACCTATACATGTACCTATACTCTACTGCAATATATGCCTAAGCTCCATATACATAACATCTTGCTGACTTCCTTGCAATATTCTATCCTATAAATATGTTGCATAGGAGCTCATAGTTGCAATAAAATTTACCTGTATCAGCCTACTAAGAGAATCTATGACCCCATTCCATTTACCCTTGATGTATTTGATCTCAAATTAAAACTCACTGATCGTAGCCAACCATCTAGCTTTTATGGCATTCAAATTCGATTGGTCAAATGAGTACCTTAACCCACTGTGATCACTCACCAGTAAAACCCTCCTGCAAATAATATAGTGCCTCCACATCTTCAATGCATGGATGATCACAATGAGATCAAGATCATGCATTAGATAGCTTTTTTTGTGCTCATTTAGTTTCTCTGACTCATATCCTACCACATGTCCATCCGGCATAATGACTCCACCAAACTCTCATTTGAAAGCATCTATACATACTATAAAATCTTTTTTCAAATCTACAATATTTAACACCGGAGTATGTGTTAATAACTACTTAAGTTGTTCAAAACTGGTCTTACACTCCTCCATCCACTCAAAATTCCTACCTTTCCTCTGCAATGATGTAATCAGATAAGAAATATATGAGAATTTCTTGATGAACCTCATATGATAGCCTGCCAATCCCATGAAATATATCACCTCATCTACATTTATAAAATATTCCCACTCAATGATGGCACTTACCTTTTCTAGATCCACCACTATGGCTTCCTTCGAGACAACATGTCCCAATTAATGTACCTTAGTATGAAAGAAACTACATTTTTTTAGCTTAGCATAAAATTGATTCTCTCTCAACAATATCAATAATTCTTCCAAATGCTCGACATGTTTTTTTTCATTCTTAGAATATACTAAGATGTCATCTATGAATACAAACTTATACTTCTCTAGATAAGGATGAAATACAGTATTAAGAAAACACATAAACGTAGTTGGAGCATTATTTAAACCGAATGGAACTACAAAAAACTCATAATTCCCATACTTGGTGTAGAATGTTGTCTTGTATATTTCCTCTTCTTTGATGCATACCTTATGATATCTTGATCTCAGGTCGATATTAGAGAATACTCCTACTCCCTTTAGTTGATCAAACAAATCATCAGTCCTTTATAATGGGTACATGTTCTTGATGGTCACTTTTTTCAACTATTTGTAATCAACTCATAGTCAGAGAGTTCCATCCTTCTTCTTGAGGAATAAAACTGGTGTACCGCATGTCGATACACTTTCCCTAGTCTATCTCTTATCAATAATCTCTTTCAACTACAATTATAACTCTACCAACTCAGGTGTGCTTATCCTGTAAGGTCCATTTCATGTTGGTGTTGCCCCTCGTACCAAGCCAATAGAAACATCTACTTCCCTATGAGGTGTAAATTTTGAAATATATACAAGAAATACATCTTGAAACTACTGTAAAACTAGAGTCCTCCTCAAGTCATATACATCCTGAACTTCCTTACCTTTGTCGCTAGGGATATGTATTTCAAATGGAACATACCCTTTCTTGCAAATGTGCTTGACCTGCATAGTTTTCACCATCCTAACTGATGTTTCTTTCTTCTTTCCCTGTAATAATATTGGTTCCCTATTTTCATCCAAGCACTCAATGGATTTTTCATAAAAATCCACCTTGGTCTTGTGAAGGTATAGCCAGTCCATACCCAATAGCATGTTATGTGATCCTAATGGAAATATATTCAAGTGTGATGTTGTAGGAATATCATTTAACTCGCATACACAAGCTCTTACCCAATGATAAACCCTTTTATTTGAACTTGTAGCCAACTTCACTAACCAAGATTTTGCATGCACTTATTTTCTCAAAACCAAACTTATCCACCACATCAGAATTAATATAGCTATAATTAGATTTTGGATCAATCAAAATATACACAAATCAATAAAAAAGCTTACCATCCATATAAATCATAGAATCATGATGATCTTCCCACATATTGTCCACAAATACATAAATATGAGGAATGTTATGACCAACATCCCTAAATGCCTATGCCTCTTGTGACTACAAATCTAGGGTCTACCACTCTATTATTGCAGAAAATCCTACTTATGATGATCATTGTCACATATCCAACACTTCAACGTTGCTCTACCATAACCTCTAGTCTGCTCTCTCCAGAGCCTTTCCCAGTTGTGTTGAACTTCTGTTAAGGAACCAGATTTTCTTTCTCACCTACATCTTGCGGATTTTCTCTGTTTTGTGGCCATATTGATTTAGCTTCCTCATTTCCTTTCAAATCTCCCTTAGGCTAAACTTTGTGTTTTGAATTCTAATAATAGTGCTTCAACTTTCAAATTCCCTCCTCCAATGATCTAGGCTCATCGAACTCAATCAAGTCTCTATATGCTACCGGCATCCCAGAAATGAATCTATGAACCTTGGCCTTCTCCTCCTTGAGGTAAGGCACATATCTAAACAATTTCAAAAAAGTTCTAGTAAACTCAACATCTGTCATGGAACCTATTTGTAACTCAGAAAACTAATTATCTCTAACATCATAATACCTCTTCAACATATAATTTTTCTGAAACAAAATCTCTAGCTCACTCTAAGTCATTTCCTCCTCATAAATACCTCTAATATTAGTCATATCTTAACAAAAAATATCTACCTTACCTTTGAGGCTGAAAATAGTTATTTTTCCTTCCATATTTTTTGAATAATCATGCAATCTAAAGAACTTCTTCATACCAGGAAACCATGTCTGTGAATCATGTGTTTTATCCATATCTCTGTTAAAGGTATGTGGCTTTTATTACTTTAACTCATCCATAAAATACCCCCTATCACTCCTCCTATAAGGATGATAACGATGATGATCATAATTCCTATCAGAACTAGAACTAGAGTACTACCTAGGTCTGTCACCTATCCTATCTGGAGTGTCCAAGAATATACCATCTCTAATTGTGTCATCTCTACCTGACCTGTAACCACCAAGAGACATACTTCCATATTCCCCATTAGTTCCATCCTCCTGTCCCTAACTGATATGAAGTGGCCCCTGTCACTGCAAATCTGACAAACTCTAAAGGATTTCCGAATTTACTTCTCCTTGTTTTTCTTGTGCCTGTATGGTTTGGTCATATTGTTGACCTTACAACTATTTATATCTTCCTTCAGAATTCTCAGTGTATATGCTAAATAAAATGAGTGCCCAACACTATACTAATCATCATATTCATAAGTAGAAACTTTGCAGTCTACCATCTTGGTAGCCATCTTTGATTTTCTTTCTGCACGGCACCTCATGTCATCTTAAACCAAATCACAATAAACCAATGCACCTTAGCATAATTCGGGGAGGATATTTAATTTTCAATATCATCTAATACGCGTGATACATTTATATAAAAAATCATAACAACATATAGACTTGTAATACATGGTACACTAACACATAAATGTCATTCTAGTTAGAGTCCAGTCATGAATGCATGACCGTATCAACTACACATCATGCCCTCATGTATGACAACCGCAACCATACCATTGCACACTTGAGAACATGTAAGCACCCGACATGTATAACCGGTAATATTCTCATGAAAACACATTTACAACAACACCATCATCGCTTACATGGTGACATCACTATGACCATGACCAACACCATGCAGACCCAACCAGTACATAGAACACAAGCATGAGAGACAAATGCACCACCGAAATCAATGCATGATGACAATAAGCTTGAAAACATCAAAAAATTCCCAAGGAGAGCACAACCATGTTCTAATACCACCTGTAACATACACCTCCCCTCACACCTACCCATGTAACCGACCAACCTGGGTAAACATGAGATGAGGGCAGTTAAGGGTATACTCAACCTCCTTAGTGACTTTAACGAAGTGGAATCTATTGGGGTTCTAGTGTTTTGGCCAGATTGACAATACCAAAAGACTAGACAACATCAAAACCACTTTGGGATCCTAGGATCTAGCCCTCCTGGATCTAGAGAGGGATCTCTCTATAAATGTGAAGAAATGATATATCTTTAAAGCTCAAAAAGAGGTATTCGGCTAGGTATGAAGCACAACGTTTTTTAAATGATTTGGTTGTTGGGTTGGAGGTCATTAACTGAGAAGGCTATGGGAGAAAAGGAACAAAGTAGCAAGAGGTTTCAGAAAAAAAATATAGGTTAAGAAAGTGCCAATCCATTGGGCTATGGAGTCATGAAAGAGAATTAACTGCAGAAAAATTATCCAAGGTTTCCATAGGTAAATTCATCTATACCAAAGGATTTTTAGATATATGGTGGAATGGAACAATAAGGAATGAAGGTGAAATAAGGAAAGAAACCCAATTTATGTCTGGAGATCAGGTCAGATGTCATTTAAATCCAAACATGCTTTGACATACTTAAAGGAAACTCTCAATGAAGACACAAAGGCTAGCTTAAGATCAGGTCAAAGGTCATTTAACCCCAGGCCTGATTTTAGCATACTCTCAAGGAAAAAAGAAGTTAAGGTTTAACGGAGAGCAAGGCCTGAGATCAGAGAATGACTTTAACCTTCAATGCTTTTGACACTAGCTCAAGAGATCTTAGAAAGGTCAATCTGTTAGAAGAGGACCCTAGTGGATAGGGCTCACTCTAAATCCTCGATATCCCAATTCTTCCAGCTTAAACCCCACAAGAACATCTAAGCAACAAACTTCAAATTCGAACATCAGTAAGAATGGGCTGGAACAACATCTTTGACTGGTTAAATTATGTGAATTTTATCTTAGATACAGTATCAATAGAAAACATAAAAGATAAGAAGAGCAGGAAAGCAATAGGGTACTATGCAAGGGTATATTCTAAGCTAGATTACGGATTCTTATCATATAATAATGAAAAGTGTGATTAAACATGAAATAAGTAAGAAAACATCACCCATAATATAGGCCAGGATCCTGTGAAATTTTCTTGTTCAATTGATGTGCAAAACCAGTAACATACTTTGAGCGCAATGGCTGATTATAGTCTAAACCTCTCCTCCCAGCCTACTAAGTTACAAACTACAAAGCTAATTCCCACAATAATAGTTCTAATAGTCGAATGAATCCCTATCAACTAATAACAACAACCTTTACAGTGAATTTTACAAGGGTTCTTATAGGAGAATGGTTAACTATAGTAGTAGATGTACATTTAATTGATTTCATTAAGACAAAGTGGAGGAAGTATTCATGCCCACTCTACTTAATGGCTCTGAGTTACTATGTGTACTCTTTAGGCTGATCTGGAAGTCCTATTAGGTTAACATTAACCTCTGATGTATTCTTTAGAGTTCTCTCTGACTGTATGGTACTATGTTTATCTTCTGAAATAAGTAATGTGAATGGAAAGTCTGCAGGTCTCCATTCTTCCATAAATGTTGTTCTGACAGTTTAGAAACTTCTGTTAGTGAAATATCTTTAAGGGCTTGAGGAGGCATGGAGAACGCTATCGGGAGGTGTCCACGTAGAGAAAAAGTGCGCTGCTAATATTATTACACATATATGGCTTATTAGTGTGATCAGGCTTCATTAAGCCCTTTAATAATTTTCATGGTCTTCAAACTACATCTTTACCCTTTAAACATGGGTTAGAGCATTAATTCTTCAATTATGGGCTTAAATCCCTTCCATCTGTCTTTACTGATACACTTTACCACTACTGTGATGATCTTTCTGCGCTCTCAGTCACAATGACTGCGACTGTGGAGACAGAGTGAATTTCTCACTCTGTAAACCCTGCACAATGCAATAAATATGTTAAATAAATCCAGGGGAGTGGTGGAAGATTGCTGTGGAGGCCCATGGAATGATGGCAGAAATGGTGTATGTAGTGGAAAACTAATAAAAAACATGCAGAATGGGATGAAACAGAGCTAATGAAGGTTTGGTGCGAAAATGGTTCCAGGCCATCTGATCAGATAAGGCACCGATGATCAACGGTCAAGATTGGTTGACAGAGTTTTTTAGAGGAGTTAGGCGGAGAAACGAGCCTTTAATGTAAAACATAAAGTTTTTAATGTTTGGCTGATTTACAAAGGGAATGGGGAAAAATGTATGAAAGCGGGGCCTTTAGGCAGTGGGATCCGGTGGGTGGAGGGCTATGTAATTTAGGCCGTTGATTTGATCAGATGGATGGCCGAGGTTAATGATGGAGCTTACGGGAGCATGAAGGGGAAAATGGTTTTAGGAGGGAAACCACTGGTGTCGTGTAGCTTTAGAGTGGTTTTAAACTTTTTCCTAAAAAAACATGATATATGTCACTGCAAGACACGTGGCAAAACAAAACCGCCTTCATCGCATGATTTAGAAACGTTAAAGCCCAGACGAAGAAAAAACGCGAAATGCATGCTGACCATTGGATGTGGAGCGATGAGATCTGATGACGGAGGAGATAATGCGATATGGAAAGATGCGTTGGTAGTTAGGTGGGGGGGAAGTCAAAGGCGGGTTAGATCCCAGTCGTCGGATCTATATAATGGATGGTCAGGATCGAAGGAGGGAGTGGGAAGGCAAAGGGTCAATGAATTGGGCAGGAGAAAGGAGGACCATCGGATCAAAGGGAACAAAAAGCGGGGATTCAATCACATCGGAGGAAGGCAGGGGGCCAAAAATCTGATATTTTGATGTTGTGATTAGTGCTAGATCGTCGGATCGAGGTGCAATCGACGGTCACGATTACATTGGAGATTGCCAATCTGGGAAGACAAAAAGTGGGGACGCTTGGGTCTGCGCGATGCGATTACGCGCCAACCGTCCAATCTGGAATCAGATTGACGGTCAATACTCAATCGGGGGGTGATGGAGAGGGGCGGTGGGGGTGTGATGCGAGATCAACGCTAGCCGTTAGATCTGTATGGATCAACGACTGAGATCACAGCAGAGGTCTGCAAACCAAATAACCAACGCATCGGAGATTTTCAATTTACAAAAGAAATGCACTCTTAGAAATATTCTGATAGAAATTATCGCTTGGGGCTTTAGCGCCTGGTCTCGGGCACGGGTCATATGCTGGCGAAGTGGTTAGGGGCTGGCCGAAAGGGGCTTAAGCTTATAATGTAAAAATGGGGATTTTGGCCCAAATTTAGTGCTTTTTAAGGCCGAATGGGAGTTTTGGTAGAGGGAATAAGGGGTTTTTAAACCAGATAAAGGATATTATAAGGATTAAAAAGGCTTTTGGGGAGATTTAGAGGGTTAATGAGGGGATTTTTAGAGGAAATTTACAAAGGAAAAAGCGACGAAAAATGAAGTTTTGAGGGGACAAAATGGGAAAATGGAGGCCTTTTGAAGCATTCTTCTTTTCTAAACAACAGGGCTTTTTAATGGAAAAAGTAGTGAATATTTTTCAAAGGGCAGAAGACACAATGATGCTTTGCGAATGATATTTTTTTAGAGGAAATGTATTTCTTGAAGGCTCAAAAACATTTTAGCTACTTTTTTTCTTGTCAAAAAATTTATAGGTGGCTAATAGTGGCTCCACATGGGGATGGCATCTTCTTGATGGTGTCAAGAATTCATAAAATAATCTTTGGAGTAGGCCAGATGCCTGGTACTTGACACATCCTTTTCTTTCTTGATTCAGCTGCCACAAATCATGAAGACATCATATCAGCAGTAATATTCTCCCAAACAACTACCCACCCATACTATTGTCCTAACATTTTTTCTTCTGTGTGCATTTGGACTTCCAGACCCTTTACATCATCAATTTTTCACAAACAAGAAAATAAACCTATTCTATTTCTACCATTATTACTCCATGAGACTAGATTAAATAATTGGTCTCATAATTTCTCTACCTAAACTACTATTTGCTAGGATTAAACTGTCTAGCGGATTTCTTCTCTACATTCTAAGACAAAAATTGAAAAATAGTCAAACCACGATTAGACTGTCTAGTTTGCTATGGGCCCATGACATAAAGACAAAAATTCTCATGGAATAAACTTTGCAGAAATTTGAAATAACTAACTAAATTCTCACAAGATGAGCTTTATTGAGATTTTCCTACCTACCCTACTCTACCTGGAAATATTTGATGTTTTAGGTGATACAATAATGCTAGTGCAGCCAGTCAAGCAGTAATAAAAAAGGGTAGAAATACTGAATTCTTGTCAGAGATAACCATAGGGTACTCTGCATGCGAGTCTTCAAAACTAAGGCAACCACCAATGGTGACCATTTCTGCTGTATCTGGCTCTCGAAAAGGATCAATGCTGGAGAAGTTGAGCCAATCAGGGCCTGCATATATTCTACCACAGGATCAACCAGAACATGATATAAATTTTCTTCCTTAAGGCCTTCCAAGGCTGGTAGGCTGTCTGCATCCTGGGCAGTTTCAATCACTGCATTTGTAGTGTGGCCTCTGTAATCACACTCATCCCTTTCCTGGTTGGGAGTATTTGGAGGGTAAGTGTCAACCAGGCATACCTCTTCTTCCAATAGACCAAGACAAAGCTTTCTTCGTGAAAGAACCTCTTCCTTGTCTTCATTACTTTCTGAGCCAGAGGGCTCATTATATTTGATAGTGCTGTCCTCTGGTAATACTGGAAGGCTCTTCCAGAGTGAACTGAACTCTGTAAAAGAACTAACATATTATTGAGCCGACATCTCTTTTATTACCTCAACCCTTTCAGGAGAAGGTTTAGTATATTCCTCTTGCTCAAGAGTTTCTTCATTGCTTTCTTCCTCATCCTCTGAACTAGAAAGTTGCTTTCTTCCATATTCATGGAAATCATTACTAATGATCTGATATATAACAGAGTGAAGATTCATTGAATCTTCATCTACTCTCAGGCTTTCAACACTTTCCTCATCAGTGTCACAGCTATCCTGTATTGGCCCATTGCTTTCTTGAAGCTGCTGGTCCTAATCTTACTCCCATGAAACTACTAATTATGGTCCTGCAAGCTCAGCTCCCTTTTGGAAGAAATCATCATCAGAGAGATCAACATTAGAGAAATTGTAATTATAAGAAATGTTACCAATCAAATCAATTGTATTCTCAGAAAGTATTTCTTCAAAATAATCTGCAATTTCATTTTCTGATTTAAAATCTTTTTCATCATTCATGCATTGTGTATCGCTTATCTCCTGAAGTGACCTAATTTTTTTTTCTTGAGGGAAAGGTGTAGGTCTTCTCCCATCACCATTTTTGGTTTCAACCTCATATTCTTCCTCTTCTATGTTCAATAAGGTGTTAGCTATTTCTATTAGTCTTTCCAGCTTGTTTTCTAAAGAGATCTAACCTTTTTGCTCTGCTTGGTCCTTCTTTATTGCTTTAAATCTTTCCTCCCTGCACTGCAGGTTGTATTCGATAGTGATTTCTATATTTTTCATTTCCTCCAAGTTCGAGGGATCTCTTTCTCTTATATGGAAATCCACCTCAGGGTCAAAAGAACTCGGATAGTGCAATAGGGCCCATCCCAGGGGTGGTTTTATGTTAGCAGGTATTGCATTATATACCTTATTGAACTTGGCTGAAAAATCTTGTACTGTCTCTCCTAGCTGCCTTTTCAAATTCTAATACTCTTCTAGGATGAGGAAAACATTTCCCGGGACTACCCATTTATCAAGGAAAACTTGAGAAAATTGATGAAAGCTCAAAATGCTTGCAGCAGGAAGGTTTTTAAACCAACTCTTAAAATTTCCCTGTAATGAAAAAGAAAAAATTCTAATACGCACATCATCTTCTTCTACTTCATACAAGTTAAGTAAATCTTCAAGCTTTTGAACATGTTCCTTAGTAGTGGTCTTTTTATTTTCTCCATCAAAAAGAGGCAGCTTGTTTATAAATTATGCAGGAAGGGGCTGGAAGATAAGAGGTAAAACTAGAGGATTATATATTTCTATGACCTTTGTAGGTGTAGGTGGTGCAACAATAGGCTCATGGTTGCTCGGAGTTTCTCTAGGAGTGGGAGATACAACATGAGGCTCTCGTTCCACCAGATCTTTCACAGGAATAAGGGTCTGCTCATGGTCTGAAGACTGAGGCTTGAGATCTTTCCCATACTCAAAGTGAGTTTCATATTTATACACTTGATAAGGCTTAAAGTAGGATAGAACGTAGTTGTAGATAAAAACAATGAATTCTTTAAACCAAATCCAACCTAAATGTTCTATCCTTCTATGAGGTCTGGCCATATTTTAGGTTCTTCCTCCAGTGGAGTATTTGAGAGT
Organism: Pinus albicaulis; assembly: GCA_034641835.2. NCBI lineage: Eukaryota > Viridiplantae > Streptophyta > Pinopsida > Pinales > Pinaceae > Pinus > Pinus albicaulis. The sequence goes on from CM076581.1 coordinate 1,084,016,574, forward strand.
TATGGAGTGTGGAGTCGCTAGGTGGATGAATTTAAATGTTTTAAAGCAGGCCGCTACCCACCGTCAGCATTTGAACACCAATATAACCAAAGATATTGGGTCTTATGAGTGCCTAAGGGTCTCTAAGATAAAATGCACTTAATTTTCCCCAGCGAAGTCGCTATTATGTTTGGGTACCAATGTTTTGGCCAGATTGGCAAGACCAAAAGACTAGAAAACATCAAAACCACTTTGGGATCCTAGGATCTAGCCCTCCTGGATCTAGAGAGGGATCTCTCTATAAATGTGAAGAACTGATATATATTTAAAGCTGAAAAAGAGGTATTAGGCTAGGTATGAATCATAGGGGGTTTTAAATTATTTGGTTGTTGGGTTGGAGGTCATTAACTGAGAAGGATATGGGAGAAAAGGAACAAAGTAGCAGGATGTTTCGGCAAAAAAATATAGGTTAAGAAAGTGCCAATCCATTGGGCTATGGAGTCATGAAAGGGAATTAATTGTAAAACAATTATCCAAGGTCTCCATAGGGAAAGTCATCTATACCAAAGGATCTTTAGATAGATGGTGGAATGGAACAATAAGGAGTGAAGGTGAAAGAAGGAAAGAAACCCAATTTTTGTCTGGAGATTAGGTCAGATGTCACTTAAATCCAGACCTGCTTTGACATACTCAGAGGAAATTCTCAATGAAGACACAAAGGCTAGCTTAATATCAGGTCAGAGGTCATTTAACTCTAGGCCTGCTTTCATTATACTCTCAAGGAAAAATAAAGTTAAGGTTTAACACGGAGCAAGGCCTAAGATTAGAGAAGGACTTTAACCTTCAATGATTTTGACACTAGCTCAAGAGATCTTAGAAAGGCCAATATATTGGAAAAGGACCCCAGTGGATAGGGCTCACTCTAAATCCTCGGTATCCTAATTCTTCCAGCTTAAACCCGATAATAACATCTAAGAAACAAACTCCAAATTTGAACATCAGTAAGCATGGGCTAGACCAAAATCTTTCACTGGTTAAATTATGTGAATTTGCTCTTAGATACACTATCAACAGAAAACATCAAATATAAAAAGAGTAGGAAAGAATTAGGGTACCATGCAGGGGTATATCCTAAGCCAAATTATTGATTCTTATCAGAGAGTAATGAATAGTGTGATTAAACATGAAATAAGTAAGAAAACATCACCATAATATAGACCAAGATCCTATGAAATTTGCTTGTTCAATTGATGTGCAAAACCAGTCACATACTTTGAGCTCAATGGCTGATTACAGTCCAAACTTCTCCTCCCAGCCTACTAAGTTACAAACTACTAAGCTACTTCCCCCAATAACAGTTCTAACAGTCGAATGAATCCCTATCAACTAATAACAACAACCTTTATAGTGAATTTTACAGGGGTTCTTATAGGAGAATGGTTAACTGTAGTAGTAGATGTACATTTAATTGATTTCATTAAGACAGAGTGGAGGAAGTATTCATGCCCACTCTACTTAATGGCTCTGCATTATTGTGTGTACTCTTTAGGCTGATCTGGAAGTCTTGTTAGGTTAACATTAACCTCTGATGTATTCTTTAGAGTTCTCTCTGACTCTATTCTACTATGTTTATCTTCTGAAATAAGTAATGTGAATTGAAAGTCTGCAGGTTTCCATGCTTCCATAACCTCTATTATGACAGTTTAGAAAATTCTGTCAGTGAAATATCTTTAAGGGCTCGAGGAGGCATGGAGAATGCTGTCGGGAGGTGTCCACCTAGAGAAAAGGTGCACCATTGATATTATCAAACAGGTATGGCTTATTAGTGTGCTGAGGCTTCATTAAGCCCTTTAATAATTTTCATGGTCTTCAAACTGCGTCTTTACCCTTTGAACAGGGGTTAGAGCATTAAGTCTTCAATTACGGGCTTAAATCCCTTCCTTCTATCTCTGCTGATACACTTTTCCACTGCTGTGATGATATTTTTGTGCTCTGAGTCACAATGACTGTGACTGTGGAGACAAAGTGAATTTCTCACTCTATAAACCCTACAAAATGAAATAAATCTATTAAAGAAATCCAGGGGAGTGGTGGACGAACGTTGTGGAGGCCTGTGGAATGATGTTAGAACTGGTGTATGTAGCAGAAAACTAATGAAAAACATGCGGAATGGGAAGAAATAGAGCTAATTAAGGTTTGGTGTGAAAATGGTTTTGGGTCGTCTGATTAGATAAGGCACTGGTGATCAACGGTCAAGATTGGATGATGGAGTTGTTTAGAGGAGTTAGGCGGAGAAACAGGCCTTTAATGTAAAACATAAAGGTTTTAATGTTTGGCTGATTTAAAAAGGGAATGGGGAAAAATGTATGAAGGCAAGACCTTCAGGCAGTGGGACCCGGCAGGTGGAGGGCGATGTAATGTAGGCTTTTGATCTAATCAGATGGACGACTGAGGTTAATGATGGAGCTTTCGAGAGTGATAAGGGGAAAATCGTTTTAGGAGGGAAACCACTGGTGTCATGCAGATTTAGAGTGGTTTTAAACTTTTTCCCAAAAAACGGGATATATATCACTGTAGGACACGTGGAAAAACAAAAACGCCTTCATCACGTGATTCAGAAACGTTAAAGCCTAGACGGAGAAAAAACACAAAATGCATGTTGACCGTTGGATGTGGAGCGATGAGATCTGACGGCAGAGGAGACAATGTGATATGGATAGATGCGCTGGTGGTTAGGTGGGGGGAAAGTCAAAGGTGAGTTAGATCCCAGCCGTCAGATCTACAGAATGGATGGTTAGGATCAAAGGAGGGAGTGGGTAGGCAAAGGGTCAGTGAAATGGGCGGGAGAAAGGAGGATTGTCGGATCAAAGGGAACGAACGGCGGGGATTCAATCACATCTGAGGAAGGCAGGGGGCCAAAAATTCAATATTTTGATGTTGTGATTAGCACTAGACCGTCGGATCGAGGTGCGATCGACGGTCATGATTGGATCGGAGATCTCCAATCAGGGAAGACAGAAAGTGGTGACGCTTGGGTCTGCACGCTGCTCTTACGTTCTGACCATCTGATTTGGAATTAGATTGACGGTCAATACTCAGTCGGGGGATGATGGGGGCGCAATTCAATATCAGTGCTAGCTGTTAGATTTGTATGGATCAACGGATGATATCACAGCGGAGGTCTACAGACCAAATAACTATCACATCGGAGATTTTCAATTTACAAAATAAATACACTCTTAACAATCTTTCGATAGCGATTAGCACCCAGGGCTTTAGCGCCTGGCCTCGGCGTGGGTCATATGGTGGCGAAGTGGTTAGGGGTTGGCCTAAAGGGGCTTACGACTATAATGTAAAAAAGGGGATTTCGGCTCAAATTTAGTGCTTTTTAAGGCTGAATGGGGGTTTTGGTAGAGGGAATAAGGAATTTTTAAACCAAAAAAAGGATATTATAAGGCTTAAAAAGGGTTTTGGGGAGATTTAGAGGGTTAATGAAGGGATTTTTAGAGGATATTTCCAAAGGAAAAAGGGATGAAAAATGAAGTTTTGAGGGGACAAAATGGACAAATGGAGGCCTTTTGAAGCATTCTTCTTTTCAAATCAGCATGGCTTTTTAATGGCAACAACAGTGAAGATTTTTCAAGGGGAAGAAGACACAAGGAGGCTTCAAGAATGATATTTTTTCAAAGGAAATGTATTTCTTGAAGGCTCAAAGAAATTTTAGCCACCTATTTTCTTGTCAAAAAATTTATAGGTGGCTAACAAAATCGACCCAAAAAACCATAGCATAGACTCCCTACAACTCCTATAGGACCCCAACATGCTATCCAAGTCATCAAGCTGAGTTTTTACTAGTTCCCATTGATTCTTGTTGAAACCAAACCCTGGAATATCCCTTGATATGGGAAAGGGTGCATCTGAGAGGCTCTAAACTCTCCCATGACATAGCCATGTGTACTTCTAGGGACTCTTTTTCCTAGCCCTATGACTACATCCATGGGATATAAGGTTGTTTTTAAGCCCAAAATCCTATACACTTCCCAAAACCTCTTATGGCTTTCAAAATTCATAGAACAGATAGCGACAATTCCAAATAACCAAAAATCGACTGCAGGACTAGACTTGACCATCCCCAACGCGTACTGACATGATATCAAACACTTGGCATGAATGAAATATACAGGGTTGGGATAGAAGAAAGATCATGAATGACTAAAAAATCTTGAGATACATTACAAGAAGGATCACCACCCTCTTCCTTGGACTCGTATGGCATCAATTAGGTCTTGCATCCGTTATATTAACATTTGCAATTAAATACATGAAATAAGCATGACGTGAACCAATCATTTAACAATGCTTATAACCAGACTAAAACCATGTAAATAATAGTGAGAAAACAACCATTAAATCCACACGTTAAAAATTTCAAAAGAAAGATAACTTATCTTTGATAAATCATAGGCAACAATCGACCAGGATCAGGACTTCCACGTACGACCCAACCATAGAGATGGATAAGCCAAATATCTCTTAAACTAGCCACCCTTGTTCCATATTCCAAGCATGGATGTGGGATCTAATAGATAAACCAATCCAAAAATAACCAAGGCAATCCAGAAATTAAACCATCACCACCCTCACCATACCATGATCACACGAAAGTCGATGCTCTGATCACAAAACTGAACCGAGATTTGACTGGCATCCAGAATACATCATTATCCTTGATTAATTTTACTTATTTTTCTCTCTCAATATTTATTTCAATACAATCTTGGATAACTAGGCCCTAAACTGGGACACTACTGTCAAGCTTTACCATGTATCCTGCAAAAACCGGTGAAGGGATTACTAGGCCTTTCGGAATTTTCCTTCAGACTACCTCTTCCCTAGAGTCTAAAATCCATATGGAAATTACAAAGCCCAAAACTAAGATAAAATCCCAACACACGATGGCATCCAGAAAAATGCAAAGGCGGATGAAAAATGTCTGGTAAATTAATTGATCTTAAACTACTTCATAAATTATCGACAAGGGCTTGTAGATTGATGAAGTATATGTGCACCATTTGCACTATAATTATTTATCATATGAGTAATTTTAAATTGAATTAGGATTTATTTATGCACATGATTTATCTAAGAAGTTAAATGTAAAAATATTACCACTCCTCCAAAAAATAAAGTTCACGTTGACATAAAGATAAGGTCAATTCTAAGGGAATAAATAAATGTCGCACTTGGAAAAAATAAATCTCAAACTTAAAATTCAGAAATAATACCATACAAAAAAAATCAAATTAAATCTATTTCACACTTGACAAAAAGGAAACTAATCTTTAAGGTGTAGAAATAAACCAATTTTACTTCTACTTCACACTTACTATAAATAAAACTTTGCAAGAAATTTAATTGCAAATCTTGAAATCAAATGAGTCTACTACCTATCCCTTAATTGATATCTACACGTCCATGATGAATCCCATTGATTGTTTCCTTCATCATTGTAACAATAATATTAAATACATAAAAGTACTCACCCAACAAAATTAAATCTATGAAGGAATTGTACATCAAATTTTGTTCATAAAAACTATTAAAATTTTCTAGAAAGTGAAATTATATTTACTCTTATTTCTAAACTAAAAAATATAAAACTTAAATAAAAATAAAAATAAAACCATATGGCTCCAGGGGGACCCTCCCGTGAGTTCAGGTACACAAATATCAAAATAGATTAACCACACATCACACAACGCAGTGGAATAATGAGCTTAATTAATCGATTGTTCAAAGTATTTCAAACAATAAGAAATCATACATCATCGTGCCGAGAGGTAGTTTTTATAACATCTTTCGTTAATTTGATTAGAGATTCTCAAGCGTACCTTCCTCAAACTAATGTCTTAAAATAGAAAATTTTAAATAATATAATGATTTTCCATGACTTTCTATGGAAGAAGAAAATCATGAAGCAAAATATCAACTTCAATCCTTTTCTTGCTCACGTGATGTATCTTTGGCCTCCTTCCCTGTTAGGTTGGTTTCCATGTTGATCTTCTTATATGGGCGTCCTTATCATTTTCTAAACTAGAGGGATAGGTGAATAATATTGTGCTACCTGAAAACTACCTATAGATATGATTTTTTCCTCAACTACATTTTTAGAACCTATAGATTATTGAAATAAGATACAAAATCGCTTATTAGCTGTAGAATTGATGCAATTTGGTAGATTTTCCAAATATTAAATAAATTAATAAAGAACAAGTAAAAAATGAATAAAATATTATTAAATACCTACTTTTCCCAATAACCTTGCATGTTGAAACTTAATTAGGATTATTATGTTCAAATATGAGGGTAATGGAGTTTAAGGAGAGTGTAAAAAAGCATCACTTTTGGTCTTCAGAAATAACCATTGTAAAACCCAGTGAAACCATGCCATTGACAACAAGAGAACCAAATACCAACATGCATAATCCATGCATGTCCAAACCAACTAGGAGATCACACATGCAATATGTTACCTTCAAGTATTCCCGCTAAAGTATCTAGATCCCGCTCTTCCTTTCTTGATCTTAGATTTTCTCTCCTTTCCTTGTTATTCCTTTTCTTTCTTTCCTCTTTATCGGCTAAATGCTTAAATCCTCCAAGAAAATTCTAAGTATCCAAGAGTGTGAGAGAGAGATAATAATGAGAGAGCTCCAAAACTTAACTGACAAAAGGTACCAACTGATTCTCAGGGGCCTCTATCAATTAGGTCTCTATTTTCTTCAATTTCCATTATTTTCCTTCATTTTTTCCGTCACATGAAACATGTGACACTTTACCTTCCTTTTCTCCTATTTTCCTTTATTTTCATAAATAAATGTGCCTAAAATATTGTTTTCCACTTTAATGCCTTATCTATTTCCTTTGCCAATTTCCCTTAGCCATAAACACATGTCCAATGATACCCACCAAGATATATTTTCCCAACATTTAGCATAGAATAAGTCTCCCTTAACCGTGGTATTATTTTTCCTTAGTTAACTTTTATTACATGAACTTTTTCCCAACTCTATTATAAAAGAAATGAATTCCATAAACTTTTTCATCTATTAAATTAGATCGATGGTGTTTTTACTACTTCCTAGTCAAGAGATTAATTAAATTCTTCAAGAAACCTTTATCATAATTCTATACCGAAAATAGCCAACATTGATCTCTAAACACATGATATGAAAGTATTATGCACATCATTAACTCCTGCAACCAAAACTTCACTCATAGTTTCAATAAAAAGTAAATATCTACCAATATTCCTTCACATCTGAGCTCCTCATACCCTAATGCGCACCTGGATAAAATATATATCACAATTATTTCATTGGTTGCATGCACCATTTTTATTTTTTGATCTCCTCATATAGCCACTCTAGCATGCAATACCTGAGGCCAAAACAATTGTATCTCACATAGCATGGGCCAAAGAGAATAGAGTGATTGTTGACCAAATCTATCTATCTTGCAAGAATTTCATTTTTTATTTGTCTTCACTTAAAGACATGCATGCATGCACAGTTTAGGCATATATTGGCAGTCACACCCATAATACTTCCTCTGTGTAGCCAAGGTGTTTTGGTCGCACTCATATGCCTTCCTCCGTGTGGTTGAGGTAGAGCATAGGAGAAAACCTTCTTTTTTCAAGCCATAACTTTCTCAACTTCTTCCCGATGTTATTTGGCACATACACAACTAATTTTATCCTTTTTAGCCTTCAAGACTTTATAACCTAACCATTAAATCATAAAAATGACACATCAATCCTATGTTTATCAAGCACAATGTCTATCATACCATCATAAATAAGAAATCCATATAATCCATACAAACTATGACAATATAAATGTAGATTGGCATCGATGTAGGTTGTCATCAAGGATGACACCAGATCCATAATGCCAACAATATCCCCTTTTGGACTTGATGGAAACCTTTGCAAATAGCAAGTCTTTCTCCCACTTTGATATCAAGTGAAAAGGGTTGAATTGAATAAAGAAAAGAACTCTCCCTACTATCAGATTATATAAATATAATATATTAATGTGAAACAAATAACTCAACTGACCAAGTTCCCGCTAAGCATATATTGGGTCAAGAAAACCAATCAGTAGAAATAAGGAACTCATTATAGATCAATCATTAACCATTATATAATGACAACAATAATAATAATATATCATATCAAATAATATAACCCAACTCCCCATGAACCTATGCACATGCTTCACCATCAATGCATAACTTACATACACTTCATATAAAAACATACCCAAACATCAAGTCTGCAAAAAATCAATATTAGAACCATAATTCCAATAATGAATTTTTTCGAATAATAAGTAATGCTCCTCCTGAACCTATCATAGCAACATAAATCATCAAAATAACATCCAAAAAACACATAATATCATCATTAATGCATGTCTCCCCATAAAATCATGCCTCACTGGTCGTGTGGACTTGATAGTAATTAATTTATCATCTACTCTTTAATGAAGCTATGTACCTCACATTTGCATCTGCATTGCCTGTTATAAGTACTCATTAAGTACAACATACTACACTATGGACTATATTACCTACATCTTTGGCTATTGTTCCTTCTTCCTCCAAATATTCTTGTAATTTCAAATCATGTCTTCAAAATTTTCATACTTATACTATCTAGAAGGTTTTTTTCTTCCATTCCATCTCATTAACCTAAAATTGGTTTACTTATGCCCAAATGAGTTATAAGTAAAAATATCCACGAAACCGTATTTTATACCTTGGAACTAATCTTGATGGACTCGACTTGTTTTCTTTTGAAGAGATTTTTGTAGGTCCTTGTCATTACCTTGTGGATATGTGTCCTTGTGATTGTATTCAATTCTTGTCTGAATTAAAGGATATGATTTTTCATTAAGAATGTTTTCTAGTGATTCAATTTTTTTTACCAATTTGTTATTCCAATATGATTTTTATTTTTATTTCTGATCATCTTCCCTTAGAGTTAAAATTTTTAAATTTTTTTCTTGAATTTTTTTATTAAGACTTATATTAGGTTGGCTGCTTGTAAGTGAGTGTCTAACATGTTTATTTACTTGATCATACTTATTTATTTAGTTTCTAGTTCTTTTTTTTTCATTCTCTAGTATATCAATTTCCTTTAATGCACTCATCAAATAATTTATTTCATAATTATCTGATTCACTAGTAAACTAATCTCATGAGCCATAAGGATCTTGTAGCTAGTGTTATATTGTGAGTCTAAACCTACCTTATTTGTTATATGTGTCTTCACTTTCTTCATTAGAATAAAGGATTTTCTTTGCATACAATTTATTTTTGACATTTTTCATCGAAAAATCCTTTCCTTTTTCTTCCTTATTGTGATATTAATTATATGGACATTTGGATGCATAGTGATATACTCTTCTAGAAGAAAAAATTAAAGGTAAGTTTAACTTTGAATTTAATAGTTCTAATTTGCAACATCCTTACAAAGTTCACCTCTTCTTCATATGAGCTGTAATTGACATATTTAGGCTCATCTTTTGTTTTCATTTATATGTGGATTTGAAAGAATCTTATTTAATATTAAATCTATTCCCTTTTGTTCTTATCTTGTGGGCTATCAAGATCACATTCATTTTTTCTAGAGCAAGAGTCTTCAAATCCTTTGTATCACCTTCATAGCCTTGGAAAAGATTATCCCATATTTATTTTGTTGTATTTAGCTACATGGCCATCATGAATTCAAATTCAACTAGTCCTCCAAAGATAGAATTTTCTCTGTTTGCATTATTATCATATTTCTTATATCTTGATTTATCTATGGGAATGCAGGTTGGGTATAGATATCCACCTTCAAAAATTTCCTAAACATCAACTCCTAGTGACTGCAAATAAAATCACATTATGACCTACCAAAACATAAATCTCCATTAAACAAAGGTGTACTGCTATAAAATACCCTATCTTGACTGCTTATATTTATAGATCTCACTTTAAGGAATCACACATCTTCTAAGGGACCTTCTTTGATACTAATTGTTGGAAATACTAAGAAAGGGGGGTTCAATATTTCATTCCCAGATTAATTTCACTTAATTTATACTTTTAATTAAAACTCATATGATTCATTATTTTTTCCAGAATTATGTAAGATATATATAAGAATATGTTTGGTGTTACTCATAAGCACATGTAAACCATAGAACGAAAATAATATCAACCCATCAACTTAATACACCTAGGAACACTTATATTCTAGGTGGAAACTCAATGTGGGAGAAAACCATCGATGTTGTCATTCTTATTTTATTTAAAGTAAATATTCTTACAATTTTGTATTAGCACAGAAAATTTCCAGCACACAGGCTCCTACCTACTTGAGGTTACAACCTCCACTCATTATCCAACACCTAGCGGAAGCAAACTACTTCCCCTTGGTCCTGTTTATTATAAGGAAGATCCTATTCCCTCAGTAAAGGCTACAAATCTTAGCAACTCATGGACCACATCTCATAATATTTCATACTAGATCCACCTATCTTAATCAACCATAAAAAACATGTAGGCCACCTTTCATAAAAATTTCAAACAGGACCCACACCCACCAATAAGCTCATAACCAAAATACCAAAATGAATACCAATCACTGAATTCCAACTGATCAGATAAATATATTGAATTTCTAAATCATTGTATAACAATTTAATCATTGAATACTTAAACCAATGAAACAAAATCAAACCAATATACTAATACTTCAAATACCAGATATTCAATCACTGAGTACCCAAATTGAATATAAATATCTAATCACTGGATCACTGAAGCACTAACTGAATCATTGAAGAAAACAAATTAATCAATACCAATACTAAATATTAGTTACTGAAAACTCATAAAGCAGTGATTGAATAGAAAATTTGTCACTGACATAATATGTATTTAAAGAAAACCCTCTCATCAACTGTGTTAGATAAAGTAGGGAAATATCTTTCATATAACTCACACCCAAGTATCCAGCTACATCATTGACACATAAAAATTCTCATATAGTAACTATAAAACTCAACAAGATGAGTCTCTCAAATATCATGGTCATTCTCATGAGCCTAGAGGACAATTATCTTTGAATATAACATAGGAAGAAACCTAAAGAATATTACAAAAAACATCAAATATAAATGATCACTCTCCAATAAGTCCCTATGGCAAAGGATAAGTTCTGCAATATTTGAATTATGGGTACAAGCACGTGCTCTAGTTTCCACTGAAAATAGTTTTTCTATACATGTGCATTGATTAAAAATGTTAAATATGTATTGGATATATATATTCTAGAATGAAAATAATTGTTCTTGTATATTAATTGTTTTTGTATATGTTCCCCATATTCGGTCCCCATATGGCCTAGCCTCCAAGGGACGAGATAACAAGTGGTTGTCCCCACTTGCCCGAATCTCGGCTTTTAAGTACAATTTTACTGTTTATGTCGAGCATCTTACATGATGTCCTAGCCAAAGATAGATTCTCTTTGTTTCAAGTTTCTAGTAAAAGTTGTCACTGAATGCCCCGCTCGAACTCTTGTAGTAAACACCATACCTCATCTCTCTTGCTCTCCAATATTATTAAGTTTAATTATTATAACACAAAAATCGTTCTACATTATCAATAATTTTTTGCGCTTAAATTAAAATCAATGAACACTATTAATCCAATGTCTTTACAAGTAATGTATCATCATACATGCAATTATATCAAATTAGAAATCAACATATACAATGAAATCAATGGGGATTGTCTTGTTGCAAGTAACATAATTTCAATTTACCATATTGCGAAATGTGCGAAAATTGTGAATCATTTCGCAGCAATTTATATTGACCGCGAAATATGTGTTTTCTAGGGGGCTCCACAAAAATTTCCGGCCGACGGAAAATTACACAATAGTTCGGCCGAACTTTTGATAATAAGTTCGGCCGAACTATTGTGACGTTAGATTTAACTGCTCGTAAGCGGAAAACATAGTTCGGCCGAACTATTACTAATAGTTCGGCCGAACTAACGCGTCACCAATTACGCAGACCCAGGCTCTGAAAACGGTTCTGCAACTTTGGACTGATTAAACTCCATGAAAACTTGTTAATTAACTGTCGGAACCAAGACAAGCATTTTCAGAATTGAATCTACTTTCAGGAAATATAAATTTTATGGAATTTAGTAAACGTTTATTAATTTTAATTATTTTTCTAATAAAATGAGTGCAAACAATTTTTGAGGGTCATCGTGATTCAGTGAAATCAAAATTTTGTGTCTCCCAAAATACATTGTAAAAAAAATTGGAAAAATTATGGGGCATTACATTGGTCCGTTGAATCTAATGGGTAGCTTTTAGGTTTTTAGTTTATAACTTATATGTTAAGAAATTTGTTGCCACACGAAACATATCAAAAATACGCAGTTTTTCGTATTAGACCAGTTCAAAAAATTCTAGTAATTATGATATGCATCCATTGGCTTTGTAAATATGATGAAACCAAAGTAGACTCTATCTAGATTGTTGTAACACATTTTGTTTTTTCAAAAACAAGAATTTTCAATGAATACAACGTTGCCACATAACATGACTACTTATGAATTCTTTGATTGTTAAGAAACACACACTCAAAGAAAAGCTAAGTTGACATATCAAATCCGCATAAAAAAATTTCAAAAAATAAGTAATAGAAAGCTAACAAAATTTCTCACAACTTTTATTTTTACCGCAAAATGAAATTCTACACGGAAAAATTGTTATAGTTTGCAGAAAGTTGAAGAACCCAAAAAAATGAAAAAATTTTCTCAAAAAAGGGCAAAAAGTGTAACCCAGCTTCACATTTTCACCCAATAGATCAGTCCTACCAGTTAAAACATTTTTTAAGCATACCAATATTTAGATCTAAACATTATCTCATCAACACACATCATTGATTGAAGAAGAAAATACATTTGTCACTGTCCAAAAACAAACTCATCAAACTCTACTTACAAAATTGAATCACCATCATGAAGAAAGACAAGTAGCATGTCATTAACCATAGCCTCTGCAATAAGTTTATATCTCTACAAATTCTATGAAGGTAACATATAAAACTAGATTTTAAAAAATGATCAGATTGTAATATGGATAAGCCAAGTATTTTGAGCTACTAAAGGAGGATCCCAAATTTCCAACACACGACGATCTCTATACGAAATAGAGTAGTATCATATCTATCACTGAAGTATATTTCTATGCACAAGGAGATCATAAACAACTGTAGAAACTCATTTCAAGTCAACACAAGGATAGATCCAATTTTTTTAGAAAGAAATGTTATAAACTAGTGTGAAAATATCTGCAAAATGACTTCTATAACAATACCAAATCAGATCCTTGCATACACAATAATTAGTCACAATATCATTTCCATTGATCCTCTCTTCAACATATGAAAATTTTTTGTATAGTAGATCTACACTTTTCCACTACAAAAATCCTTTCAAAGGACCACATAGACACCTGAACACAAAAAGTATTTTATGTTTTATCTATAACAAGATAGGTAATAAATCACAACATTTGTTATTGTATTTCAAAAAAGCAATCAAGTCCATAAAATTTGTCATGAAATAAATCATATCTCTGGTGTGTGTACTTCACTTATCAGTGAATAAATTGATTAAATTTTTTAGGAAAATTATATCATAATTCTCTACCAAAAATATCTACCACTAATCTCTAAACACTTGATATCAAAGACATATGCACACCATTAGATCCTGCAACCAAAAATTCAGACATAGTTTCAAAACAAAACAAAGATCTATCAATATTCCTTCAGATCTGAGCTCTTTATAACTTATTTCATACCTGCATCAAAGATGTATTAGAAATAATTCATTGATTTCAAATACCATTTTTCTATTTTTATCTCTTTATATATGGATTCAAGATGTCAATACCTCATGTCAAAACCATTGTATCTCACATACCAAAGGCCAAACAAACTAGAGAAATTGTTTACCAAATTAATCTATCTTGTGAACACTTGATTTTTTATCTATCTTCACTTACAAGTGTGGTCGCATGCATCATTCAAGGATATCGTGGCTATAGCCTCACCGATAATCATCAATCCTTGCAACTAATGGATTATGCACTCAATTATAAACCTTCCTCCATGCAACTAGGGTACAGAATATGAGAAAACATCCTTTGTTCAGGCCATAACTTTCCCAACTTCTTCCTTATGTTATTTGATACCTCCACAACAGATTTTATCCCTTGTAGCCTTAAAACCTCCATAGCTTAACCGCTCAATCATCAATATGACACATCAATCCTATATTGATCAAGCACATCTATCATACCATCATAAACAAGAAACCCATACAAATTGTGATGACATCAGTGTAGATTGACATTAATGCAGATTTCCATCTAGGACAAAAAAAAAAGCCATAATTCCAACAAAGGTATATTTCTTGAAGAAATGTATGGGTAGAAATAAAAGATTAAACTCAATATCATCGTCTTAAAAATCACGGTAAGCGAAGACAATCGTCACTATAGTTTGTTGTAGCTGATACATATTTATAAAAGGACTACAAGAGTGAATGAGAGGTGCATAGCCTCAAGAGAAGAACATGCTAGAAATATAGGAATTTTATGGCAATAAATTACATAGGATCAACATTCTCCTTGGAAAGTGGTGCATGAGCTCAATGGGAGCGATATGTGAAAATAATATTTGCATGTGTACTATTTCATTGGCCCAATTTTGTATTGTTACTTTTGAACATTTTTGTTCAAACCATATTGATATGGTAGCCATGCATATGCCCCTTAAGCATATTCATGATTTTGATAACTCTTGATGTGCTTGTAAATCATTTTTTATTAGTTAAAACATGGATGAAACTAGGGATTTGATAAAAGAGTTATAAATGATGTTGATATGTGGTGATGAAGGGTAGGAACATGCTATGGGGGAGCATCCCATATGCCTCTTGTATCTTACCATTTCATTGTTAGCATTATGCTCTTTTGTTAGATGAAAAGGAAAGGAATCATCCATGTATTACCTAATATGTTTCGAACATGTAAGTTAAATGTGGTACAATCAAGTTTTTCATAGTATTGTATCAATATAATTGGATAATCTAAAGAGAGCACATCTATTCACATCATGTACATGTAAGTTGTGATCAAATAATATGCAGGAGTTTGGTAACATCGCGCAAAGCATGAAGAGTGTTGATCCTCACAACATGATCATGATTATGAACTTCTAATAATTCTATATTGCAAGGTTTAATATTAATACATTCCTTAATGTATGGATGAGTTTGGGCCCAACAAGAACATATGGAAACAAGATAAAGAAGAATACAAGGTAGCATGACGTTAGGGGGAGGTGGTTGTATGATGAAACATTCTTATGTATCTATCTTTGATTCCATGCCATGTAAAACACATATGTCTGCAATACTATAGCCATGTTCTTTATTATTTGTTGATGATTCGAGAATGCTATAATAGTTCACATAGGAATGGGATGATGATGTAGTAATTGTTGATAAAATTTTGGTTCAAAACTCTAGCAATGTAATTTATCCTTGTATCCTTGTATTGACCTAGATATAATTGCAACCTTATTATATATCACAACAAGACCAAGGCAACATAATGTGTGCAACATATTTTAGTTGCACTTCATGCTCAGGGGGAGCTTAATTAATAGAACTAAAGCGTGATATGATAATGTGATGCTTATATATTTTTACCTACCCTTTTCCAGTGAGGCTAAATGGGGAGAAAGGGACTTGATTACCTCGTGTTTTGTAGGAGGTTGACATAAATGCAAAATGGGGATATTATTGATATTATGACTAATGATTTGTTGATATTAATGTCACAAGCTTATGATTGGTTGTCATTGATGTCGACTTGGTATATAAAAGAGTATGCCCATCTAGAACCAAGGCCACAATGTTTCTTGAATTCTAAAGGAAGCCTAAAAAATCCAACATATATCACCATTCTTTTTCATATAGGCTTAAGGAAGGCCTACATGAGGTAACATGGTTTCCAAAGAAAAAGAAGTGCATTATAATGTGAGTTGTAGAGCATGAGATGGATGCTATAGAGTGTTTCTCAAGAACAAGGGGAACAAAAATTCCTATAGGTGAAGAAATTTTGAAAACCATGGCCAAAATCACTGAATTTCGCTAGGTATTCATGTGCGCAAGGATTTTTACATATATTTGATACTGCCAATGAGATTGATGAGAATAGTGTTTTATGTGGGTATAGTTTTAAAATTCGATGAAGCATAGCCTATAGGATTTGAGTTACGTTCTAGTTAGGTGGATCCAGTGTGAAATGTTCTATAACATGGCCAACAAAGGTTCTTAGGGTTGGAACCTTCAATAAGGGAGTGGTATCTTCTTCCTAGAGGTCACTCAAAATTTTTATTAAGGAGTGGTGGTTTCCTTCTAGTGGTAGCTAGAGAAATAATAAAACATGGTACCCTCCAGTAAGTAGGAGTCTATGTGCTGGTAGAATTATGCTTGAGTGAAATAAGTAAAACGATATTTTTCTAAATATTAATAAAATAAAATGAATACAACAACCATGGTGATTTTAATCAGTTACATTTCCCACCTAATATATACTGGCCCTATGTGCCTATGATTGTATTTATCTTTTATGCTCTTATATTTCACTTATAATTCTCATGCTGCACATGTGTTATGTTCTTATGTACATATTTTCTTTCATTCAATTAATATCATAAATAGGATTGAAAAATTAAGTAAATGCATAAATGGCACAAAATAGCTATTCGCCGCCCCCCTTGCCCACCCCACCCCTTGGTATTTATAACAATAAATAAACATTATTAAAATACCATGGGCTAACACAATGGGTAAACAAATTCTGTCAGGTTCCAAGAAGTGATTTTTTGGCACGATTCTTGAGCAAGTGAAGACATATATTGAAATAATAAAATATGGGTTTTTTTTTGCAAAATGAGCCCTTTTAGGTCCAACGTAAAATGTTTCCTCAAAATATGATGATATAATAAATTCCATTTATCATTTTAAACATATTTTCCCATATTTCATGTTACACCTTATTGATGTTCCAAAATGTTCTCATCGACACTAGGGGAAAACCACCCAGTTAAGGTCCCAATTAGACCATTTTCTCTTTGGAATAGTGGATCTCACACGAACTATGTGACCAATTTCTCTTCAAAAAAATTATATGGAATGGGATGGATGACAATAATGTATATTAAATCATACTAGTAACCAAAATAATAACTCTTATAGTTTATTATAACACTGGGGTAAGCTGAAAAATATTTGTGATAGAAAGATGTAATAATTAACATAATAATTTAGTTCATTATGGAATTATGATATTAATCTGATTAAAGGAAATTAATTTTATTATAACATCACATATGATTGAGATTTCATTGTTCACGGCAAGGAAATAAATTCTCAATGAAACATGTCAATAGTGATCTTAAAAGGTTGATTAGCACACATATCTGTGAACATAAAAGAATTCCTTTCAAAGAAAAAACAAAAAAACATAGGATAATAGAACTCGATAAACTGTATATTTTCTCATACTGGAACTACAAATGGTTCAGGTTATATTAAGAAAAACTTAAATACCATAGTGCAATTTAAGTTCCTTCTTTTCAAAATTCATCTTTGGGAGCGAATTTATAGTCATAGTACAAAGGAAGAAATAAAATATTCTAAAAACTTCTCAACAGAAACAATAATATTGGAATAATTAGGAAATAATTGCAACATAGTTTGAAGCTTACGGTCAAGATTGTCCAATAGTTTATTTCCACAATCAATAGATATCTAACAATATAGTGAGCTCTATAGGGTTCTTGTGCTTGATAATCATCTAACAAGTAAAAATAACAATTTTTAATGATGGTAGCATCTAAGTAGTGGAATTGGAAATACATAAGAGAACTATCCCTTGAATCTGTGGCTTGACTAAGAACTGCAAATTATTTTTAAGGTCGGGTTTACATAATCATTCGATCAGTTCAATCATTAGGGTGCTATGTTCCTGACATGCCTTCACTAATCTCTTGGCATCTGGCATTGAATCTTCAGAGTAGTTAGATATGAGAATTGACTGCAATAAGATATCATTTATTTTTTTATGATAGAGCTAGAAATGTCCCAAGCTTGATGAAGAAACAACTTCAAAATGATTCATTCTGATTTCCCATTCTCTGAAAAATTATGATTTTTTGAGTTTCATCCATTTTATGCAGGTTTAAAGCTCCACCTCCTTCAATTCCTTTCCAAGTTAAAAAATCAGTAAGCTACTCATTCAATTCTTCAAAATAGTTCATCGTACCATGTAATTGATATACACGAGAACTAATAATTTTACATTGATCTAGAGTATTGTGAGCTTATTTTAGAATATACTCTGTTGATGCTTGAGTTGAACATGTTATTTTTTTGCTTCTTCCTTGAATTATACCAATTGAGGATTAACATGCATTTTTTATATTTTCTTCTCCATTTCCTTAATATGATTATATTTGATCTATACCTCTTTGACATATTGTATCTTGGGTGAATCAAAATTTCTGTTGTAACTCAGGCAGTTGATTTTTCCATTATTCATTATTTTTCTTTTTATCAATATTTAGAGTATGCTCTCGAGAGATAATTCTTTCCTCTTTTTCCTTTAGAATTTCTTGAACTCCTACAAAATTATGAAAGGTTGTATAATCACAGGAACCTGTGAATTGAGTCACCCTTCCTAACTCTTCTATAGGTCTTGCGGAAGAGCCCTTCCATAGAACTTAGAAAGAAGAGGTTTTACTAGATACCAATTACTAAGACTGGTCTAATTTTATCTTTTTCTTACCCCTCTTGACCACAACTTGACGCTTAGGGCTGCACAAAGTTTCTAAGGGAGAAATTTCCTTAATATTCAGAATTACTTCTACACTAGGAAAAATCATGAATTATCTCAATGTCCTTTTTAATAGAATACCTATCAGAAGTATCCCTCAACTTTTTATTCTTCTCAATGTTTTTTGGATAATAATGAACTTCATTTTTTTGTGAATTTGTTGTAATTTGAAATTTTATACTCAGTTCATCAGTATTTGAATCAAGATTTTGAATAAAATATTTCCATGGGTCATTTAAATTGGGATTAAAAATCAAATCCTATGACTGGGATGTGCAGAAAGTTAGAATAAATTTTGGATGATCCTCATGAGATACCACCGGTAGTGAAGAATTGATAGGCTGGACATTAGAAAATGATAATTTTTCTAGGGTTAACTATAACAAATCCAAAGGAAGATCAACTATCCTTAAATATATTTACTGTAAAAACTAAGTTTTCACCTTTGTAGGAAAAAAATTTCAACTCCCCTTAGAATTGTTGTGTAAGAGGAAGAATACTCAAATAGCTCATCTAATTTGTCTGCTTCATGAAAAATTTGTCAGATTTCCTGTGAAGTGGTAAAATTGTTCACGATTGAACTAGGATCATAATTCATATTAGGAATAGTAGGAAGCTTAATGGCTTCAAAGGTAAAAATTTCTTTGTCATCGTGGCGATAATAAGCCAATTCAAATATTCCAAAATTATTTCAGAAAATAGACTATGCCCTTTTATTGGATTCTTTCAATATCTTACTGATTCCATACACCACTGTTTGATATGCTACCTCTATGGTTAATTGTTTTTCTTGAAAATGCATGGAAAAATCATGAGGATTAACAAGGCTACCATAGACTCTAATATAGATCAGCAATTCCTCTCCAAACCAATTTCTGATCTTCTGAAGATCATCCATGGCTTCTTGAGACATTCGAGTTTGATTAGACTCAAAGATGACTTCATAAATAAAAATAATTTCTCTATGACAAATATGGTAATAATGCTTGAAGTAATTTGACTCCCACAAAATATCATGATAAAGATGAACGGAATTTGCAATTGAATTTTCCATTTCCAATCTATGGAAGGAAACTTGTTTGTAAAATAAAGGTAATCAATGATATAGGCAGACATGTACAACGGGGGAATCTTTTTTTCAAAAATATTGTGGGCATGCTAAAAAGATAAAATGTGTGCAACTAAATTATCTAAAAATATAGTGGCCCAATCAAACATACAACCTTCTATCACACCATCCATTAAGGTACCTAGGTGTCTGGGAATTTTGACACATTAGACAATGCATGCAACTGACACATCATAATTGCAACTTGAGAAAATGGAGCAGTGAGCGAATATATTGAGTAGTTATTGAAATCTTCTGCTTTATATTTATTTGGGTCTTTTCACCATTTTTTAATTTACTCTGACGGGTGTCCATTCTCTTTAACAAAAACATTGGTGAACTCCTTGTTATAAATATAATGACGATTGGGTAAATGGTGCATGCTTTGAAAATCCTTGTTGGAAAAAGAACCAATTATTGTTCCCTTTAATGTATGTATTTTTCTTTATAATATATCCAAAATTTCAGCCACCCAATGAAACATATATGTATAAGGAATTATTCTGGGTCTCGCTGCAATCTTACGAGGAAATCAATTGGTCGCGTATTTTGGAGTATTTTATGTGAAAAGCATCATGTCATTGATTTTAACTATTATTTTAGTGACCTCTGGTCCTTCCTCTTCAAAATTGTGATAAATCTCTTCCTAGGAGGAAATCCCATCATCTCTGTTGCATAGAGTGTCTAAAAATAAACCTAGTATTGTAGATTTTTCTTCCACATCTTCCAAATATGAACTTGCAAGATGTTGTAGTGGAGCCCTTTTCTTTTCCTTTCTACCCTTATTCATATATTTTTAATGCCAATAATTATAGTTTTCCTGTAAGATACAGGCGCAGGAACTTAACAGAGACATTATTTAGCAACATTTAACGCTGGTGTAAAATAAAATTTTACGATAAAAATCCATTTCTTAGAACGAATAGAGAAAACCAAAGCGAATTGAATTTGAATGTTTATTACTTTGATACCAATAAAATCATATCGAAATCCTCTAATTGAAATGACGGGAAGCCATGCAAATATTTCCACATTAACTTTCAAGAGTTGAAAGTAAAATACCAGAGATTGAATAAAAATAGGCTTAAGATATTCTGATCCTCTGATATGGAATGATCTGAAGTATGATGTGCCTAATATAAGAGCTCCAATAAATAAGGCTTCGAAAATAATAATTCCCTAATGGGAAAAAATATGATAAGAAAGGATTTTGCTATTAAAAAAAATTTGCTGAAATTCCTTTTCGGAGGTTTAATTTACTTTCACTTATGATATCATAAGTCTTGATATATATATATAAGTCTTAAATATTAAAGGAATGCACTGGGAAGAAATAATTCATAAAAAAATAATTTCATAAATTTTCATAAATAAAAATTACAATATCAAACACACCCAGTAGTGAATTCATTTTAGTGTATCATGTGGGAATATTACTTTTCAGTACATCGATCATTGAAATATATGAGGTAAAAAATTTCGTAAGATTTTATAAAATATTTCCGATAACTTTGTTATTTTAAGAATATAACTTAAAGTCTTATGAAAATTATTTCAAGCGCACTTACAAACTTATTTCCTTATTTTCCTTTTATTAGACAAAGGTAAAATGATTTTCTAGAAACATAAGAAAAATGAAAAGGGTCACCATTTCTTTATTAAAAACTACGTAAAATGGGGGGGTTCTTGTTTTATACAACAATTGGTGATGCACTTGGAAAAATATTTATCTTTAAATAAATTAATGAAATTTTCAAAAGAAAGAAATAAAAAATGAAAAGATTATAATGCAGAAATTGATATTTCCGATAAAAATTTCTCTAAAAAAATGTAAAATTAATTATTTTCAAACTTCACAATATGTTTTTTTAAAATACTCAATTTATCTCTCACGATCATTTTATAAATATTAGTTACAATGAAGAACTAAATGCTATTTGAAGTTTTCCATAAAGGTAGACTTCGTTGTCACAGATAGTGCCACTGCTGGAAATAGGTGTCAATATCCTTGATAGGGTTACTTTTTAACCAAGAAATACCAATATCCCATCCACTAGCAAATATTTTAAAGACATTTAATTCATACTTTTAATTGTTATTTTCCTTGAAAGTTATTATCTTGGCTTACTGACCAAATTTTGAGAATTCCATTCACAAATATTAATGATATTAAATAAGATGATTCATGATGAGACCTCTTGTCTTAAAATTTTTATCTATAAGCCATTATCCTTTCTTGGAGACTATATTTGATAATGTCAATACCATTAGTTCCCCATGACCATGGTAACTTTTCGCGTAATGAAACCCCTTATCATTCAAGTTTAATATTTTTGAATTACACTCTAAAACTATTTAATTAGTGGATGGGGAGGTAAATTTTCTCCTTAAGAGTCATGGATGAAAGTTGGATGCTTAATATGCTAAAACATTTCATATTCCTTACCTATTTCATTAACTATTCTAAAATATTACTAGTCATGAGATCGGAAAGTATTTTTAGAGATTTAGGTTATGAATTGTTCACAAAATAATAGAGATAGAATGAGAAATTGCAATATTTATGGAATTATGAAAAATAACATAATAATCATTTTCTTAATAGTTTTCATTTTATACAAATTTCATAAAAATGATTAGAGACCATTAATATAGAAGCCTAATTAAAAAGTCAAGAGTGTAACACTCAACAAAACTAACAAGAAGACAAACCGTTTTATACATATCATTATTTACATATTTACAAATAACTTGAATTTTCAAGAAAAAATCTTCTTAAGAATTAGCCCATTAATAGTGAGGGATTATTTCCTACCCTATATGTCATGGAGAATAAAAGTAAATAGGTCAAGTTTTTTCACAACTTGAAATGGTCCAAGCAAATGTTTTTGAAACTTTTTTGTTTAACCTTCTCCTCATGGACTTTGTCCCATTTTAGAATAATATTTTCAACTTAAAAATCTTTATTCCCAAGTGAACTTGCATCAAACCATAAATTAATAGTGTTTTGATGTTTAACATGAGCATGATTTTCTTTATCTCTTCCTTACTCTAATTTCAATATGCAAGACAATCTTAATTGAAGGGAAGAACAAGGTTTTTCTCCAATAGACTTCACCAGGGCCAATGAAGGAAAAGCTACATTAGGGGGAAACATAAATTCTTTTCCATAGACCAAATAATAAGGTGAAAGCCCTAAGGGAGCTTTGAGAGTTTTTCTATTTTTCCGTAGAGAAAATATTAAAGCTTTATGCCAATTCTTTTGGTTTTTGTCTATAGTTTGTTTTATAATTCTTAATAGGTTTCTAATGGTATAATATGCTAATCCATTCACTTGGGAATAATAATTTGCATAATATTTAATTTAAAAACCCATTTTAATGCAAATTTAGATCTGAAAATTCCATAAAAATATGAATTATTGTCAAACATAAGAGCATTTGGAAGGCAAAACCTCGTAATAATACGTTGATCAATGAAATAAATTAAAACCTCCAAATTCACCACCTTTAAAGGCACTTCCTCCAACCACTTACTAAAATAATCAATTGTAGTAAGAATATATTTATGCTTCTTATATGAGTGAGGAAAAATATCACATATAATATCTAACCCCCATTGCTCAAAAGGTTGTTCAATATTCATTGGTTTAAATGGTAAAGTTCTTTTCTTTCCCTGAAGCAGATTGGTGAATTTTTAATTTTCTCAGGTATGCATGTTTATCATTAAATAAGGTTGGCCAATAGTATCCAACGTGGAGGATTTTATGAGAAGTATTATATCCCCTATAATCTACACTGGCTGGTCCATCATACAATTCCTACAAAAAAATTCAGCTTCAGGCTTGTGAAGACATCTATGCAAGAAAAAATGATAATTTTTACTAAATAAAATACCAATTACAAGTTCATATTGATTTTCCTGAGTACCACTCCTCTTTTCTTTTTGAAATCAAGTTAAACTAGTGCATAGCCATTATCAAAATATAAAATCATATCTGCATATTAGGATTCGGTATCAATAAGACATAGATATGATACTTCAATATTTTCACCTGAATCTACTTCAGATGTATCCTCGAATGCACCAGCTACCAACCTACAAAAATGTTGACTTCTAAAAAATTTAGCGGTTTTATTTCAAATTCATATTCCTATAAAGTTCCGACTGAGTTGGCTCTCTTTTCTCCTAATCATTTTTCAATCAGTAATTGTCTAACAACTTGAAATGGTACAATTAATTTTGTACCTGAATTTAAGATAAAAGTCCTAGAAATTCTAGTTCATTTAAAGAATAAAAAACCCTTTTTTTCAACTTCTTAGTAATTTAATTTTTCTCCTTGTAACGTGGAACTATACAAAGCAATACGAGCTTCAAATTTTTCTAGATTCTTTTGAGTCAAAAATATTATGTAAGAATGATCAGAGGAAAAGCTATACAAAACAAAATATCTAGAATTTGGGAGAAGGTAATGAATTAGCATCAATAAAAGCCTTTTTAATGGATTCAAAATATATTTTCTCAGCTCTTCCCCATTTATAAATCTCCTTCTTTTCAATCATGTTCTGAAGAGGCATGACAATTTGTGAGAAATCTAGAACAAAAAATATAATGAAATTAATTTTCCCTAGGAAAGATTGCATTGAATTATTATTATGAGGAAAAGGATTCTAAAAAATGGATTTGACTCTTTCTAGGTCTATAGTAATTCCATGCTTTGAAGCAATAAATCCTAGAAGGTTTATTTCATTGAAATCAAAGAACAATTTTTAGGATTTAGATATATTCCAAATTTCCTGCACCTTTAAAATATCTTCTTTAACTCATGAAGTTGATTATATCGTTTCTTAGAATATATTTTGATATAATATAAGTAAACATATATGAATTTATCAATCAGGACTTTGAAAGCTATTCTCGTAGCTTTTTGGAACGTTGCTCCAACATTTATCATACGAAAAGGAATTTCTTCATAAGCGTAATTTCCCCATTTGGTTCTTATTGACTTATTTAACATGTCTCTAGGATGAATAATAATTTGGTTATAATTATAGAAACCATCTAAGAAATACATAAGCTCATAACCTGCAATAGATTATAGGATTTTTTCCATAGGATGCAGTGGAAAGTTTTCCTTCTCGGATGATCTATTCAAGTTTCTAAAATCTATACAAACTTTGGTATTCCCTTTTTTTTCTAACTGGGACAATGTTTGACACACACTTGGAATGCATGACCCGAAAGATGATTTTAGCCTTAAGAAGTTTGTTGAGCGGAGTTTTAATTTGTGCCTCAATATTGGGGTGAATTTTTCTAAGCTTCTGTTCTACTGGTTTTATATATGACATCATGGATATTGAATGATGAATGAAAGAAGTGTCATAGGTATTCAATTTGGCATGACTCCAAGAAAAACATATTTGTATCTCCTTATTAAATTAATAAATGCAAGCCTTTCATCAGAAGAGAGTCAATGTAATAAATTAGTGTTTTGAGGTTTCTCTTAAGACCTTAAATTAACAAGTTCAATTATTTGGAGTTTACAATTAGTTGGTTTTTCAAATATATCTTTCAAGTCATACAGATCTTCTAACTTTACCATAGGTTTAAGTAATCAAATTTCATCAGAGGACCTATTAGGATCCCTATCATAATCATATTGATCAATAATATCATCTGTGTAAGTTAATTCTAAGGTTAGAAAACCTATAATATTAAATTCATCATTAAACACTCTCTAGTTATTGATGTTACCGAGCATGGAAGGTCAAAAAATAGGTTATACAAAAAATATATATGGACTGAAGTCCTCAAGAGGGATCAGTTTAGAAGCAACTTTGGCTAAGATATGTGCACTGACATTTTGAATTCTCAATATTGGAAATATATTAAATTCCATTAGATTTGAATTCAAATCGTGGATCAAGCACTAGTAATTCTTTAGGTGATTTTAAACACAGGGAATATTATTTCTTACATGTTTAATAACACTTTTAGAATCACAAAACAATTGAGGTATTGCACAACAAGAATAATAACTTTGTAATATTCCAAAATTAGCATGCAACTAATTGGAATACTGAATTTTGTTTTTATCACCTAGCAGCTTAATAAATGGGTAAGGAGACCCATGCATATTAAAAATATGAATTAAATCCCTCATAATGTCAAAAGGGATAGTCATAGGAGCTAGATTTCACACCCTCATGTGTGAACAAGATCATTTACATGTGGACAAGGTCATGTTTGAGCAAGTCTACAACACTGAGATAGGAGGTGGAAAACACTTGGAGAGACAACACAATATGAATGGGAGTGGGTTTCCTTGGTGGAGGAAACCCTAATGAGTGGGACCCATGGTGATAGGGCTTCCATTTTTTTAAAAGGAGGGCAAAGCAGCGATTGTTATTCATGTTATGGATTATTGATTTCTTGGTCTGCTAAGACTTTGTGCATTCTCTTGTTGTTTAGCAGAGTTGTTGTGCTACTTAGCACAAGGCATTCATGTTTAGGAATTCCTTCTCCTTCCAATAGAGGCATCTTGAAGGAGTTTTATCTTCATTTCTCCAAATTCAGGCTTTAGGCCAAGCATCCT
The DNA here is from genome assembly GCA_034641835.2 of Pinus albicaulis. Taxonomy (NCBI): domain Eukaryota; kingdom Viridiplantae; phylum Streptophyta; class Pinopsida; order Pinales; family Pinaceae; genus Pinus; species Pinus albicaulis. The sequence continues at coordinate 1,084,043,301 of CM076581.1, forward strand.
CCTTTAGCCACAGTGTAGTATCTGTTTAGATCTGGGTTGTGTTGCTGTTGAGGAGGTAAATCCCCTCTGCGGACAGAGGCGATCCCTACTAGCCCAGCAGGGGTCTAGCAACAAACAAACAATGCTATGACGCAGGCTCCTGATTACGAATGAAATATTTGGGATAGAAACCTACCTGGATTCCAACGCTATGATCTGGAGAAGAAGCGTCCCCGTCCTTCAGCCCTGGCAGATCACAATCCTTCCACGATCTCCGCGGATGAACACCTGCACATAGAAGAAACGAACAGATACAAGGATAGAAACCAGCATACGTAACTAAACATCGGTCAGAAAAGACATTACTCGCATTAACATGATGGAAAACGGAGTGGAACCATAATCATAGTCATCTATTAAGTAATAAACGAATAGAAGTTACAACCAAGTTCTGACGTCGCAGCTTCCTTCGAACGGGTCTCCGGTCGTCCACATCTCGCAAAGCTCGCCAAGGAAAGGGAAAACCTCTCCAGAGTCTCGTAACAATGGTCTCCTTGCTTGAATTGGCCTTAAGGGAAAGAAGGGATTCTTTACAGCACAAAGGCACTTGGGAATAGGGAGATGCAAAGCTTCAGCACTTCCAGACTATCAACCCTTCAGCCCCTTCATCAATGGATGAAGGCTATATTTATAGAGGAGAGGAGGAGGTTGGGATCCCTACAATAGTGGAAGGGAGGCCTTATCCTTAGGGAGGTTCCCCATATGGTGGAAACAAGAGGCCAAAGGAGGAAGGCCGTGGTTATCCAGGCGAAACCACTCCTGATGACTCATCCACGAAGTTGTTGTAATCGAAACTTCGCCTCCTTTTTTAAAAAACTTTCCAAAAACAGAGTGGCGCGGGTGCAACACTGGGACAGAGCGCCAATTGGCGCGGGCTCAGTGTTAATTTTTCCCCATTGGCGCGGGTACATAATGGGCTACCAGCGCCAATCCAAAAACAAGTGTTTTTAGGGGTCTGCTCAGGAAATGATCAACAGAAGAAATGTTGTCCTCATGGAAAGGGATGCAATGATGGTATTTGCAAGGCATGACACTGCTTATTGGTCACAAAAATGGTCCTCCATTGTGCGAGACGGGGAATGGTAGGGACGGTGACAAATTACTGTGTAACAGATGCCCCCTAAAGCATGAGGCCCGAGAGAGAGAGAGGGGTGAAATGCTTTACGAGAACATGTTCAACTGAAGGCCCGCCGTCGGAAAACCTGCGCAGAAAGATACAACTAATATCTCAAGTACATGATATATATATATGGTATGGACGCAGCCATCCGAAACAGAGTATGCTATAACCCGGATCTAGGGTATGGGCGCAGCCATCCAAATAAGATCAAACAAATAGACTCAGGTATGGTCGCAGCCACCCAATCAGTGAGTCATGTACATAATGATAATAATCCACAATCGCAACCTGGATTACAACAGACACAATCCAGGGTCTTGCGCTCCATCTCGACCCAAACAAAGTACAAGTTCGAGCATGTGAATTTGTGAGCTGAAGTCGAACATGCAAGAACATCGTCTGATTATCAGCCAATGATGAAAGCTGTTAATAGACGCGAGAGAAACCACCAATAATGACAATGGTCCTCAAGGTACTACAGGTACAATCTACGACGTGCGAATAAACAAGTTGACGTCGAACACCCGCAGAATCATTCGATCGGAGGTCAATGATGTAAACCTCACGTCGAATGCGACGAACCTGCCATTGAGGCATGCAGGCTCCAAGGTACCATCAGGAGTCTCTAGACCAACTCCCTGGATAATGAGTTGAAGTCGACAGGAAGTGACCTTGATCGAAGGTGGGCCATAATGATTCCCACATCATCGACACGAGACAGAGGAACATAATGTTTTGTTGTGAATCAAGATCATATGAGAAACAGAGGAAGGTTGATATTTGTAGAGGTCAACTTCTCTTGAACATATTGACGGCACGACAGTGGATATGGCAGTATTTGACATCAACGGATCAGAGTTCATGGTGACGAGGCAATGAGCAGAGGAGAGGTCAAAAAGGATTATCCAAACCCACGGAGGCAAAGTGAAAAAATGAGATGAGATTTCCCCAACCCGACACGAATGCAGACAAGTGCCATGTTCAAGAGCGACATACTGCCGACACGAAAACGATGATGGTTCCATATTCCCCCACCATTTCGGTGAGTACCTCTTTATTTTTACACAAGCTTGAAGAGGATACCATATGCTTGTCATATAAATCCGTCCTTCGGACGAATCCATCCTAGTACATTTAACGAGTCCTAGGAAGGAGAAACTCGGAAACGTCATTTCGACTGGATCCGATGTCATCAGGGTTTAACGAGTCTGACAAAGGAAGAACTCGGCGTCTTTTCATGTTTAGAGAGTTTGAAAAGACAGCAGAAAAGTAAACTCCACAGATCCCTTTTCGTAAATAGTTCCTCAGATCCGAAAAGGTAGAAAACAATATCCGAGAAAACCTCCTAGTCGCGATAGGCTAGGGTATTCCTTTTTCGTAATCAATCCATCCCGGCCCGAAAAAGGGTTAAACTTATACCGGGTGAATGTCGATTCGTGTCCATTTTAACGAGATCGAAACGACAAGGGCCTCGGCAATCTTTTCATGTTTAGAGAGTCAGAAAAGAGCTGAAAGATGACTCCTCCCGGAGGAACGAGTGGTATAAAGGGTAGCAACTGGTTCCGGTAATGGTGGAACTACTCTGAACAAATAAAGGTCGAGAGGCTGGCTAACAAGACCACTCATAGCAGCGGTTCCTCAGGAACGGGTAAAACAACCAAGTGAAGGCATATGATCGGCCAAGCAGATAATGACGATGGAGTGAGAAAACCAAGGCTCATCTGGCAAAATAGGCTGATAAGATGACAATCACAAGGGGTAAAATGGGAAAGGTTTCATTTTTACACAAGATTGAAATCAGGAAACTCTGCTTGAAGTTGGTTTCATTTTTACACAAGCTTGAAACAAAGATAAACTATGCTTGAAACCGGTTTCATTTTTACACAAGCTTGAAACGGAAACAAACTATGCTTGAAAAAGTAAGCATGCCCCCAGAATGGTGACACAATTCGAGGTACATGCCCCCCAAGCTTCAGTCCATATGAAAAGCAGATGGAGTGAAGGTTCAAATTACAAGATCAAGGAGAAGACTCGACTGGTATTTTACGAGAACTTATCAAAGACTCGAATTGAACGGGAACGTGTTTCATTATTTTAACGAGGTTGACACATTAAAAGAACTATCCTCAAGACACCCTTGTTTCATTTTTTAAGGAGCTTGACACAAGACAAGAAACTATGCTCCGACAACCTAGTTTCATTTTTTAAGGAGCTTGACACAAGACAACGAACTGTGCTCCAACAACCTTGTTTCATTTTTTAAGGAGCTTGACACAAGAAAAGAACCATGCTCCGAACACCTTGTTTCATTTTTTAAGGAGCTTGACACAAGACAAGGAACTCTGCTCCGAGAACCTGGTTTCATTTTTTAAAGAGCTTGACACAGGAAAAGAACCATGCTCCGAACACCTTGTTTCATTTTTTAAGGAGCTTGACACAAGACAAGGAACTCTGCTCCGAGAACCTGGTTTCATTTTTTAAAGAGCTTGACCCAGGGAGGAAACCGTGCTCCAACCGACTTACATCAAAATGAGCAAGAAGGCGGAGCTTCCAAGAGTTCCACTCCTGATGGAAGGGAAACATCCTGGAAGTCAGGACCCAATGCCCCCAGTACATTATGCACAACGGCATCATCACTGAGCACAGGCACGGGGTAAGTAGCCACATAGTTGACCTGCGGTGGAGCAGATACAACGGGTGGATAGAAACCAGGAGGGGGTGATGGCGGACCAGATGCCATATTAGGACCAAAGAATGACAGCTGATCAATGGTCACGATCCTTCCTTCATGCGGGAAACAGGCCACACGAAAGAGGGAGGAGACGAGCGCTCCCATGGCATAGGTGTAATCACGCCCCAAAAGCAGATTGAAATCCAAGGGGCCTGGAACGACCATCACGTCCATATGGACGGTTTTGCCTCCCAAAGTAACAGGTAACCTTGGAAGGATCCCCAATGGTTGACTCGTCCTTCTGTTAAAAGTGAGCAGATTCTGCGTAACAGGCGCAAGCGGCGGCGAACCGAAAGCTTGCCAGGTAGTTGAAGACAGGAATACTAACAGAGGCACCTTCATCTATAATGGTGCTGGGTACAACCAGACCAAGAGCCTGTACTGTGATCTCAAAAGGCACATAAGACGGAAGGCGAAATCCTGCAAATCGGTTCCAATCAAAGGAAGCGACCAAACTACTCGGAGGGGCTACCATAGAAATGCGAAGGTCTTCCCCTGATGTTACGGAAGCAGAAGCCTCCTCCATGACCTCCATCTCGAAGGTGGGAGGAATATCCTTCGTAGCCTCCATCATGGGAGGCAGAGGAGCAGCTTCTTGAAGCACAGGGACAAGAGAATATCTCTCCAAGTCTGAAGAATCTGAAGAAACCAGAAGAACATGAGGGTTATGGGGTCCACTCTCAACAGAAAAGACCTGGTGCACCGCAGATGGGGCCAGTTCAACCGATCCCACGACCAATGGTTGGTCGGGAACGGATTCCTGAATCTGAATTTCTGGAAGAGTGGGATCGACCAAGGATGACCCTTGACCAATCACGGCATCAGCCGGTGGAAGACTCAAAGAAAGCTGTTTATAACCAGCCGGGAGGGGTGGTGTAGAAACAGTCAGGTTGTCCAAGACTCGCTTGGCTTCATCCATATAAGGACAAAGGTGAATAGCATGGTGCCCTTCACACAACTTACAGGGATTGGTGATCTTACCCTGCTTCTTAGGAGCCTTACCAGTGCCCCCAACCTGACTCCCGGAAGCCAAAGACAATGGTGGGCGGCCGTTGGACCATATTTCGAGCACCTTGGGAATGCCAGGGCAGTCTCGAAGCAAATGGTCTCCCGTGCACAACATGCACGGGAACTTGACTTTCCGAGGAGGGTTGGAAGGACTATCAAGAGGAGATTCCTTAGGGACAGTAGCTGTACATTTAGCCTCTCGCTTATCGGACTTCTTCTTCTTTGTCTTCCTCTTCTTCTTCTTAGCCACCTGGTTACTTGAATCCAGACTTTCACCAGGCGAAGTAGAAGATGAGGACGCAGAAACAGGCGAAGAAGGGGAGAGGTCCACCTTCGAATCAACATGATGTTGTTCTGGTGGAGGAACTGACTGAGCAGTAACGGAGACATTCGGGACAACAGAGGTTGAGAACAACCAAACAGGCAACCCAACCGTTAACCCAGGAAGGGACAACGTCGCCATGTAAGGAGCACCAACATTTCCAAAAGGAGGAAAATGACCAGGATTCCCTTCTGAGGGGATTCCTTGGTTGGTGAACTCTGAAAAAGTTGCCATCAAACTCAAAACCACAGACGGGCTTAAAACGAGTTAAGACACACGATCAAACGGTCAACAAGCAATGTCTAAACGGGTGTGTAATCGTGGGCGATTAATTTTACCACATTGGAAAATAAGAAATTCTACCGTCTCATATTTTAAGAGTCGAGAAACGATAAAAAGATGACTCTATCTCTTTCAGAGTTGACACAAGCGTGAAAGGACAAGCGCTTGACGGTCTTTTCAAGTTTAGGGAGTCAGAAAAGACCAAATGACTGCTCGGGAAAAACTAGGCACAAAGGGTGTACCAAATATCCGTGAACTGCAATATACACCTTGGTTTCAAATAATGAAACAGAAATTGACCAAGGACTTTCCGTACGTGCAGGTAGTCTCCCCGAATGCTGTGTTCGGTGTATCACGGGTATAGGGCGGCAGACTCGGCTTCCTGTGGATAAAGGATTGAAAACCTAGATGGGTCTCCCTTTATATACGCGACGGTACGGGGAGCGCAAGTCCGTACTAGCGCTGTCTAAAGCCAAACGGCGAGCGACAGCTGCTAGGTTTAACGACGCCGGAACACGTCTCTAGCCTAGACTTTCTAAATATGTTTCGTTAAGTTCCAATGCTGCCTTAGGTTAATTGAATAAATTTTACAGTTGATCTTCAATTAAGTTCCAATTTTCAGGCCCTACCGTATGTAGTGTCTCAAAAGACTCCTAAATGCAAAACTATATGAGAAAAGAAAACTTTTCAATTCGATGAATGCTATCTAGTTAAGGGAAGAGCTTCAAACAATGATGCAACAAACATCAAAACTGAAAACGAAACTTTTCCAAACTAGATGACTTTCACTATCCAAAAGTATTCTAAAACATCCAACGAAGCGAATTATGCAATGTAATCTATGCAAAATTCTTTTTCCGAAAACTATGCAATTGTAATCTATGCACAATTTCCTTTTCTTTTCAAATAATACGAATGCACTCAATGCATTTTTCAATGAAATGAGAATCTACTTAATGCATACTTTCAATAAAAGAGAATGCACTCAAAGCGATTTCTAGTTTTCAATCATTAAACAATGTAATCTAAGTTCAATGATGGATCTCAAAAAATACTTTTCAATGCAATGTAATCTAATGCATTTTAACAAAAAGAACACTTTGAGACGAAAAATAAATAAACGCAAATCTCCTTAATGAAGGATGAAGGCAAAAGGGATGCAAACAAACACTAAGAATGCAACCGTTGTTTCAAAATACTTTGTGACAAAATCCCTCAAAAGTTGACAAGACATATGCGGTCAAACACAAAAAGGACTTCCAAAGCAAGAGATCAAAACAAGGCATCCATCCCTTTTACATCAAACAATCATAGAAAGAAGACATTCCAAATAATGAGCAATGTAATCTATGCCCATACAGAGGAAATACTCGAAGGGAAAGACGCACTGTTGAAGGATTAAGGGAAAAAAAATCAATTTTCATACACCCTGAAAGTGGCCCGACTTGTACATTGACAACTGGCGCCACTTGGCGCGACTTTTACTTGAAAACTAGCACCAATGGCCAAGTGGCGCGGGTTGCTAACTGACAACAAGCGCCACTGCCTGAAAATGAAAAACAAAGAATTTCTCCCAACCAAGACCAGACTTCCCACTTGAAGCTGAATCTAAAACAAACCCAGAAGCAAAATACTGACCAAAAGAAACTTCCGAACAAGGATAACCCTACCACCTACAGGAAATGGCGCGACTGTCTGGCTGTAATCCGCGCCAGACAGGGGATGGCGCGAGTGATAAACTGGCAACCTGCGCCAACTGGCGCGACTGTCAGGGCTAAACTCGCGCCAATAAAGCCAACTATGAAAAGGTGAAAATTCGGAAAAGCAGAGGTCAGATCTGATCCTCTGGGGGCTGAACCAAAAGCCAAAACACAAAAAGAACCCAACCCAGAAGGCTCATCAAGCAAGGAAAAACGATCAAAGCGAAACAATCATAAACGAGACAGGAAAACCGGACGCTCCCCAGCGGAGTCGCCAATTTGTTGAGGAGGTAAATCCCCTCTGCGGACAGAGGCGATCCCTACTAGCCCAGCAGGGGTCTAGCAACAAACAAACAATGCTATGACGCAGGCTCCTAGTTACGAATGAAATATTTGGGATAAGAACCTACCTGGATTCCAGCGCTCGATCTGAAAAAGAGATGCCCCCGTCCTTCAGTCCTGGCAGATCACAATCCTTCCACGATCTCCGTGGATGAACACCTGCACACAGAAAGAACAAACAGATACAAGCATAGGAACCGGCATACGTAACTAAACATCGGTCAGAAAAGACATTACTCGCATTAACATAATGGAAAAAGGAGTGGAACCATAATCATAGTCATCTATTAAAGTGGTAAACGAATAGAAGTTACAACCAAGTTCTGACGCTGCAGCCTCCTTCGCGCGGGTTTCCGGTCGTCCACATCTCGCAAAGCTCGCCGGGGGAAAGGGAAACCTCTCCAGAGTCTCGTAACAATGGTCTCCTTGCTCGAATGGGCCTTAAGGGAAAGGAAGGATTCTTTTCAGCACAAAGGCACTTGGGAATAGGAGATGCAAAGCTTCAGCACTTCCAGACTATCAGCCTTTCAGCCCCTTCATCAATGGATGAAGGCTATATTTATAGAGGAGAGGAGGAGGTTGGGATCCCTACAATAGTGGAAGGGAGGCCTTATCCTTTGGGAGGTTCCCCATATGGTGGAAACAAGAGGCCAAAGGAGGAAGGCCGTGGTTATTCAGGCGAAACCACTCCTGATGACTCATCCACGAAGTTGTTGTAATCGAAACTTCGCCTCCTTTTTTAAAAAACTTTCCAAAAACAGAGTGGCGCGGGTGCAACACTGGGACAGAGCGCCAATTGGCGTGGGCTCAGTGTTAATTTTTCCCCATTGGCGCGGGTACATAACGGGCTACCAGCGCCAATCCAAAAACAAGTGTTTCTAGGGGTCTGCTCAGGAAATGATCAACAGAAGAAATGTTGTCCTCATGGAAAGGGATGCAATGATGGTATTTGCAAGGCATGACACTGCTTATTTTTCACAAAAATGGTCCTCCATTGTGCGAGACGGGGAATGGTAGGGACGGTGACAAATTACTGTGTAACAGTTGCATGTTGTTGCAGTGGAGGTTTCTCAACACCACTTCCAGAGCTCATTTTTCAGGGGAGGAAGCCTTATTTTCTTTGGAGGATCAGTGAGGAAGTATCTGGGCTTATTTTGCTATATTTGGCATCAAGCCAACCATTTTCCATCACCTAAAGCATAGTCCCTCTCCTTGACTGTGTTATTTTCAGAGAACATCTGCAGTGAGGGTTGTAGTGTTTTTTTGGAGGGTGAGATCTTCAGTGATAGGATTAGCCTTTCACTTGGAAGATCCATTCGAGGAGGTTTTTTTAGCTTTTTCATCATATACAACCATATCCATCTAGTTCTTGAGTTTCAATTGCTACTCAGTGTTTGAGACTGCAACTCAGGCATTTTTTCCACTTTGCATATTTCAGGAAATCCTTTCCGGATTGTCTTGAAATCCAGTTTGGGAGTCTAGATCTTCACTCCCAAGATTTTTTGGGCCCTATATTTATATATTTGTGTATTGATGCTTCCCATCAGAAGTTCCCCTAATAAAACTATGTTGTCATAGCCTTTGGTATTTTCTGTGTAGCAGTGTTCTTCATTTTTCCATGTACATGTTTCTTGAGGCTTGTATTGCCTAGCTTGAGTGATTGTTTCCTCAAGATATTGTATGCATTTTCTGCTATGATCTAATATGATGGTTTTTTGGATATTCTTACATCCTATGTGTTGATGTATCATTATTATTTCGTTATTATGTTCATGGATTGTTGTAGCTCCAATTTTGGAATATCTTAAGATATTCCCATTATTGTAGATTTTCCCTAGTTTGGGATATTACAAACATTTTGTAAATATTCAACAAGCACTTCATATTCATCCACATTTTTGGTTCATTCAAACTCTAACCTATAAGAAAGCATGGATTTTTCTCCATTTGATCTTATTAGGATACAACTAGCTCTTGCACCATAATTGGACTTGGATACATCAGAATAGAGAATCCAAAATAAATCATCATATTTATTTATAGATAATTTTAAAATATTTATACACCTTGTTGTGTATGTTTGTGAAAACTATTCAATCTATGATGTAACATATTCAACATGAAAAGGATAAATTTGAGTAGGAAAATTGCCAAATAAATATTCTGAAGAGGAATTACCCAAAATATTATTAGTGAAAGCTATAGGTTCATTTTCTTCATCAAGATCCGTCACAAAATATTTCATGTGTTTCTCCATATTAGCTCTAATATGATTTTTTTTATTGTTGTAAGGGAGCCTAAAATGAGACTAATATGTAGAAAAATAACTATGTAACTCTTTAGACCAATCCCTATTCAAAATGAGAACATAAAGTTTAGGGATCTCAGCCACCAAGGGATCTATGATCTGAAATAATTTTGAATTGCAAGATAATCCTATCAATATGTCATTCATTTATTCCAAAACATTGAATTTTGTCCTATGAAGTTGAAAAATTTGTATAGTGGATTTATAGGGTGTTATATTTAATTTTAAGCATACCGAATAAGGCATGATATTGGAAGAAGCACCTGAATATAATAGAAAATTATGAACGTTTTTGGTAAAAAAATTCTAAAGTAAAAATAAAAGGAGTGTGAGAATTATACCTCTCTCCAATCAATATTTCATTAGAAGGATCCAATTTATCTAATGGTACATGAGGTGCCTTATTCTTTCCTTTAGAGACTTTAGTAGTAACAACAGATGAAGGTAACAGGGAAACAACCCCCACATCTAACTCATTAAGTAATAACTTATGCTATTGTTTTAACTTACTAAACTAATATAAGGAAATATTTTCTTTGGTATTGTTTATATCTTCTACTATGTTATATTCAATAACATCCAAAACTATTAGAGTCTTTGATGAAGGAGAAGAGGGAGAGGGTAATTTTGAAATATCCGATGTAGGATTAGTGGACTGATTAGAAGGTTTTTTGGACATACCTTTCTCCTTAGATGAGCTACTAAGCCCTTTTTGATTATTTTGTGGTATCTGTAGGTCCTTTACTTAGAGTACTAACAGGAAGATATTCTTCCTCTTATTCATTTTCCAAAGTAATGAGGATATAATAACATAAACCATTAGCTTCTACTACTTCTTCTTGTTTTTCTTGTTCTGTTGATGTTATTCCGTCTTCTTTGTCTTTTGCATTCGATTTTGTAGTTAATATTTGATCAAGTGGCTGAAAATGAGTTGGTTGATTTCTCTTTATAGGTCTAAAAGATATCTATGTCAAAGTTACATAAACTAAATTTTTAAGCTCTACCATCTCATTGGAAATGGTTTTAACAGCTTTCTGCAAAGCTTCCAAATCGAAAGGATATTTGGAAGCCTTCCTTTTAAGTTCTTCTTTGAAAGTAACACGATTTTCTTATTTTCTTTCTTCTAAAATATATTTCTTCTCAAGAGATAATAATCTTTTCTTGAGAGCCAGATATTCCTTTATATAATTAGTGAGTACTGTCTTTTGAACTTTGTCAACAAAAATAATGATATTTTAAGGTAGGGCATTGATATACCATTCAATATGAACATCAACACCAAGTTTGGATGTATTTGGAATTTTAGTCAATACTTTATTATGTATTGAATTAAAATCTTTTATTTTCTCATTTGGGGAAGCTTTGATATTTGATAATTTGTTAATCAATGTTGCAATTTTTTTATCATCCCCAAATTTATTAAGGAATTGTTCTTCAAATGTATCCCAATCAGTAATTGATCGAGTTTTCAAGGAAGAATACCAAGACCCTATTGATCCTTCAAATGTATAAGAAAATAATCTACACATCACATCCTCTTCAGAAACCCCATTATGGTTGATTGCCAACATAAAATTATGGAGATATTCCTCTGTAGGTAATCCATCATCTCAGTTATCATTGAAGTATTATCATTTGAACAATTTTCCCCTGAAGTACTATTAACAACAATATTTCTGGTCCATTGTAGAGTGGGAATATGAGTGGAATTTTGAGGTGGAGAGAATTTAGCCTTATCACTAGCCCAGCACTGATTACCAAAAATATGTTTCTTTTTCATATGGGTTTGTAATGGAAATTCAAATGGTTTAAATCGAAGCTTATCACTCTATGATCTAGTAATAACTCCATAAGACTTTAGTTATAAAGTGACACTATCCTCATAAAGTTTGGCTGAGTAGTTTTTTCTCGTGAAATGAAAATTCCTTCCAATTTATGTAGTAAATTTTTAAGTTCAAGTGCTTTAGTGAGATAATCTGAAAGAGGTGTGGTGGTTTCACCAACTCATTTTTCAACAATTCTAGGAGATTTGGAAGATGGTTCAACAAATTCAGATCTAGAATCAAGTGATTTAGAATGTGATCTGAAAGTTGTAGGAGACATTGAGGGGGAGTGACTCTTAAAATTACCACTTGTTTTAGAACAAGACTTTCTTTCCATTCATAGTCTATTGGCCCTCCTTCTAGCACCAAAAATATTGATGGTCCAAAATTTCCTCATCACCATTGGGGGGAAACCATGAGGTTGGGGTCTCATTTAGACCCTCTTTCATTTGGAATAGTGGCTCATACCGGAATCATGGGATTAATTTCCATTAAACAAAATTATATGGAGTCAGTTGGATGATGATAATGTATATTAATTCATATTAAAAACCAAAATAAGAACCACTATAATTTACTATAACAACTGGGTAAGTTGAAAAACATATATGCTAGAAAGAAATCATAATTAACATAATAATGTAAATCATTATGAAATTATGATATTTATTCGATTAAAGGAAAGTAATTTAATTAAATATTTCACTAAATTAACTTTACTAGAACATCACATATAACAGATATTTCATTGTTCACAGCAAGAAAAAATATATCAACCAAAGACGTCAATAGTGATCATGAAAGACTAATAAGCATACTTATATGTGAACATAAAACAATTCCTTTGAAACAGAAAAAACATAAACATAGGATAATAGTGCATGATAAATTGTAGATATGCCCATGCTGGAACTGCAAGTGGTTCAACTTATATTAGGAAAAACTTAAATACAATAGTGAAATTTTAGTTCTTTCTTTCCAAAATTCAGAACTCATTCTCCATCTCGGAAAGGGAATTTATAGTCTTAGTACAAAGTTAAAAAAAATAAAATCTTCTAAAAATTCTCAACCAAAACAACAATAGTGGAACAATCAACAAATATTTTCAACAACATTCAAAGGTTATTACAAAGACTTTCCAATAGCCAGTTGTCACAATCTATAGATATCCAATAGGATAATGAGCTTCAGAGGGTTATTGGGCTTTGTCATCATAAGACAGGTAAAAATAGAAGCTTTTAGTGATGATAACTTATGAGTAGTGACATTGGAAAGATGTCAGAGAACTGGTGATTGACTATGTTCAAGCTTTAGTTTAGATAATTGTTCGATTAGTTCAATCATTCTAGTACTTCGTTCCTACCACACCTTCAGTATTGTCTTGTAATCTAGAATTGAATGTTCAAAGTAGTTAGATATGAAATTTGACTAGAATAAGATATAATTATGTTCTTCTATTATATAAATGGAAATATGTAGAGATTTAATCACAACAACTTTATCTTGCTTCATTCTGATTTCCTATTCTCTGAAAATTATTATTTGTTAAGTTCCATCCATTTTAGGGAGGTTTGCAGCTTTCCCTTCATTACCTTCTTGCCAATTTAGAAAATGATATGAACCTAATATGTTTGTTTTTATGTGCTAATTTAAAGTTCAAAATTATATTTTGTTTGCTTCTTCTTTTCTTATGGTGCATTAGTTTCCTTGGTGCAGGTGAGTGTCAAAACAGGAAATTGTCTTGTGTTTTATGTCGAAATTAATGACAAATAGAAAACATAAGTAACAACTAAAAAAAATAAACATGTACAATAAACCATAAACAGAGCCATAAAAACAACCTTTTGATGAAGGAGTTCACTCCTCCTGGGCTACATCTCCTTTGTCTAGATCCATAGCTTGGGCCTCTTGTATTAGATCAAATTTGGAAAAAGTGTAGTGTACATTAATCAATTTCTACTTAAACATGTTCTATTATCTTAATAACATATAAATCATATAAAATTGATTGTCCAATTACTGAAAACTAACTCTGGCTGGTCCATACTTGACATCCTCCCTGGTGGCTCTCGGCTGCCTTGAACTTCCCTGTAGAAAAATCACATTTAGAAGTCATTTTCAGCCTCTAAAACCTTTACCATTATCTTTGGAATGCCAAAATAATCTAAAATTGACTATTCATTCCCCAAAATGGTCGAATATTGCCTCTATTATGGCAAAAAAAACCTTTCCTTCAATTTTGCCACTAATTCTGGAGAAACTCTAGCTAACCCCACCAAATTTGGTGGGTCCGCTGGATTTTGCACCTAGGCCAAAATAGTTGCCATATTAAACTAGTAGTTAATTAAAATAACTGCATTTAATTAAGTTAATGACCCATGATAACCTGTCGCATTTCTGCAATTGTTTTAGTTGTTTTAGAAAATAGACAGCAGGCCATAAATTACTCATACGAACTCAGATTTTGATGAAACGAGTTGCATTGAAATCTTGCTGATGAGATGTATAATGTCATCCTAGTTTTGAGAAATTTTGAAACTTTTGATTTTTGAGCTAAATACTGAACACCTGATCATTCCTCCCCACTAGAAGATTTTTTCACCCAAAAAGCTGTCATGATTAATGATTATGTGGATGAGGGGAATATTCCCTCACCCTTCTAGTCTCTATCCATTGAAATTTTCCCAGTTTTATAATTTAGAGTTTTCCATAAAAAATAAAAAATTTCCTTTATTCTTGTGACCTTCACTTAATGTCTTTGACACCATCATGCTGCAATATTTCTGAATTTCTAGAACAAAAATATATTTTTGTAGAAACCATCTTGTTCCTACATTGGTCAACAATAAAAAAAAACTTAGAAACTTTCTCACCTTGCACATTGTCACCATGGCTATTTTTAGTTGGTCTCGCTTTTTACTCGCATCGAATCTTTACCATGTTTCTTCGCCATTTCCATGTACCATTTAGAAACCACAAACTAGAATTTGTGGAACCCATGCCTTCTTTTCCAAGCTTCTTCGTCACTTTCTCTTTTACCGTTGCACCATCTTGCACCGACATCTTGTTTCGAACACCACTCAACACTAATGTTGACTGCTGCAAATGTTTTTCAGCTTCTTTCAAAGGCAGCCTAATAACATCTTGAAACAACTCATTAAAAGAATGAGCATTCTTATGAAAAATGTGATTCAATACATCTATTTGTTTGAGCATCAACAATGTCAAGTTCTAACTTGCATTCACTATCCTCTTCATTTCACTTGCATGGATAAGAGACAAACTTGTCTTATTTTTATGTGCTCTAATTATGTACTCAATACCATCCTTAAACAAGTGGTACATGTTCTAATTTTGACAAAATACAAATTTCCCATCATATAGGTAAGGAATTTTAATGGCCGAAGTGTCCTCAAACATGTAATATTATTAATCAGAAAAAACAATTACATTTGGAATTATGCAAGAGTTTACACCCGAACAACAAAAAAACTCTTGCAATGAGCTATTTATATGCTCAATGCCCTAACTACCACTAATTATGGATCACTTACTAAATAACAAGTGTCCACTTACATTAAATGCTATTCCAAATAACTAGCTAAGAAAAAGCCTAAGATACAACACATTTGGAGAGTCATATCTTGTAACAAGAATATGTTAATTCTAAATGTCCCCATAAAATAATTAAATATTCTAGAATAATAATTATTAATTTAGTATCCTAAATTAATAATTATTTTATTCCAAATTTATAACCTATGATAATGTTTTATTTTTGGATCATCTAACATTCCCCCCATGATCCAAAGATACATTACAACAGATACCAAGTTCATCCCTGAACTTAGTAAATTTTATTCTTCCAAGAGGTTTCGTGAAAATGTCAGAGGTCTGATCTTTTGAAGGACAATAAATCGGCTTGATGACATCCTTTGCAATGAGTGATCTGATATGAGGATACTTGGTGTCCACATGCTTTGTCTTTTCATGAAAAACTGGATTCTTGGCAAGCTTTATTGCTGACTGATTGTCGATAAATAACGAAGTAGCTTTTGTTGGAGGAATTCCCAAGTCCTGTAAAATGTGACGTAACCAAACAATCTCACATGCTACTTCCCATGCTGAAATGTACTCTGCTTCTGCTGAAGAAGTGGCCACTGTAGCTTGCTTCTTGCAACTGAAGGAAACTACAGCTGACCCCATGTTCATTAAGTAACCTAAGGTTGATGCCTTGTCATCAATACTGCCAGCAAAGTTGGCATCTAAAAATCCACCAAGTACAAAATTTTTAGTCTTTTTGTAAAGAAGACCAAATATTTTGTTCCTTGGATATATCGAAGAACTCTTTTGGCTGCATTCCAGTGGTTGTCTAGTGGACCTGCATAAAACGTGAAAGAATACTGACTGCATAAGATAGATCAGGACAAGTGGTTGTTAAATAAATCAAGCTGCTAATCAACTATCTATAAGTAGTGTTGTCCACCTTCCCCCCGCCCCCCCCCTTCAAATTTTGAAAGTTTCAAGTTTTGTTCCATAGGGGTAAGGACATGCTTGCAATCCTGCATTCCAAATCACTGAAGAATTTTTGCTACATACCTACTCTAAGAAATGAAGATCTGATGTGGACGTTGGAATAATTCAACTCCAAGATAGTAGTGAAGTAGTCCCGAATCTGTCATCTTAAAACCTGCATGTAACTCCTTTTTCACCTGTTCAATGTGATCATCATTGTTGCCTATGATGATCAAATCATCAACATACAGAACCAAAATCACCATATTTTTACCTTCTTGGCATACATACAAGGTATCATCAGATTCACTACGATGAAAACCAACTTTGCGAAGGTATTCATCCATTTTGGCCTACCCAGCTCGGGGAGCTTTTCTTAACCCATATAAAGCCTTTATCAGTTTGCAGACTTTATGCTCTTGTCCCTCAATTTCAAAACCTGGTGGTTGTGTCATGTATACTTCTTCCTGTAAATCTACGTTCATAAAAGCAGTTTTTACCTCCATTTGATGAACTTCCCTTCCTTGTCGAGCTGCTAAGAAAAGTGTGAGGTGGATGGTGTTCCATTTAGCTGTAGGAGCAAACGTTTCCTCATAATCTATCCCTTCCTACTGCGCAAAACCTTTACCAACAATTATTTCTTTATACTTTTCAATATCACCATTTTTCTTGTACTTAATTCGATAAACCCATTTGCATCCAATAGGTTTAACATGCTAAGGACAATCAACAAGTTGCCAAGTGTTGTTGTCTTGAGCTGCCTGATATTCATCAACCATTTCCTGTTGCTATGCTTTATGTTTTACTACCTCTTGATAAGAAGAAGGTTCAGTAAAATCATTTTCTATCAAAGAAAAATTGTCTTCATTTTGTTTTGATCCCCTTGTACCTATTTTATTTTGTTCATTAGGCCCTACATATTTCAAAAGTCGAACCACCCATTTCAGAAATTGATGTTCACTAGTTTGGGCTTGTGAAAAATCACCATCATTGAATAGAGGGTTGATGTAAACTGATGTTTGTTGATCAACCGCAGGTTCTGGGGGCAGAGAGTCATTATCAGAAGAACTGCTGCTGCTATGAGAGTTGGATGAACTGCTAGAAGACCTGGATGGAGAAGATGAAGAAGACTAACTGGATGAATCATCATCAGATGAAGGAAATTCAAGTTCATACCAACTTGGTGAATGTGGTTGACTTTGTAAATTTCCATTTACTTTATCAATTTTCGTTTCTAACTTTTGAAGAATATTTTCAACTTCTTCAGCACTCTTACTCTCATTTTCATCAAAAATCACATCTCTGCTTAGAATAAATTTCCCATTTGACAAAATTTGGTACCCTTTCTTTTCATTAGAATACTCGATCATCATGCACTTCAAGCTTCGTGCATCAAGCTCAGTTCATTTTTCCTTTGAAACTAAGGAATAACAGACTGATTCGAAAACTCTAAGATGCTTAAATTGAGGTTTGAATCCAAACCATGCTTCATAAGGTGTGATTCCGTCTAAAGAGGCAATGGGATATATGTTTCTCAAGTAGATAGCTGTATGAACTACTTTAGCCCAATATGAAGGACTTAACTTTTTGAAAGTTAACATAGATCGTGCCATTCCTAACAAGTTATGATTCATTCTTTATACTACTTCATTTTTCTGGGGAGTGTAGACATTGGTAAGATGTCGTTTTGTGCCATTATCCATGCAATACTTTTTGAATTCATTTGAAGTGAATTCTTCATTTTTGTCAGTTCAAAGAGTTCCAATCTTCTCCTTTACTTCATTTTCAATAAGCTGACAAAAAGTTTTGAACTTTTCAAATGCTTCTGACTTTTTCTTCAAGAAATATACCCAAGTCATCCTACTAAAATCATCAATAAAGAGTAGGAAATATCTGCAACTTCCAAGTGAAGTTGGGAAGGGTCCATAAATATCACTGTGAACCAACTACAAATTCCTGTTTGCATGCCATGAACCTGTAGGAAAAGTCTCTCGATGTTGTTCTCCAAAAATGCAAGATTCACACTTTGCATTTTCCTTTTTGAAGGTTGGAAGTCCTTTAACCATGCCTTTTTTTTTTAACTGAGAGAGACTGTCAAAGTTGAGATGGCCATATCTAACATGCCATAATATGATTGGTGAAATATTTGTACTTGTTGCTCCTGCAAAGTCAGAATGTCTTGGAATAACTGTCCCTTTCATCCTTAACAGTTTTCCATCTTCATAACCTGTCATTAATATTTGCATGTATTGTTTGACTGAGTTGATTTTAACTCATCCATCCTCCATAATCACTGTATGCCCTGATTTTCAAAGTTTGACTAAGGACAACAAATTTTTCTTCAATGTTGGGACATACCATACATTAGAAATCATTCTTTCTCCGATGGCTGGTAAAAAAACTTTAACTACACCTTTGGCTGAAAGAGTATGTTTGGTTTTTTCAGTGAGATAGATTGAATTCAGACGACATTCTTTGCAACTCCAGAAGAAGTCACATCGAAATTTCATGTGTTGAGTTGCGCCTGTATCAAGAATCCATGCATCTTCATAATCACTGTGGAGAAAGCTTGAAACCTGTAAAGCTATTGCTTCTGTGTTTTTGAAGACATATTCGGAGCTATCAGGATCATCTTCATCATTTGAAAACTGTGCTGAGTTTGGATGAAACTTAGAAATTTTCTCAATAGAAGTTCTACAATCTGCTGCATAATGACCAACTCTGTTACATCACTTGCAAAAAATTTGACTCAAATCAATGCCTCTTCCCTGAGACTGTCCTCTGCCTTGAGACTTTCCTCGGCCTTTGCTTTGCCCTATGTTTTGAGTTTTTCCTCTCCCTAGACTTTGTTCTGTGCCTTGATGATATCCTCTATTTTGATTTTTTCCTCTACCTTGAAAATTGTTTTTGCCTGAGTTGGAGCCTCTATTGGAATTGTTTCCTCTGTGTTTACTATGACCAGGACATTGGGCTATTTTATTTGAATTGAATTTACCTCTTCCTCTGTTTCTGGAACTGTCAACTGAGGAGTTGCTTGAACTGGCTTTGGTGAAGAAAACATCTTGCCCAATCTACTTCTTCTTCCTGAAATTTTTATCATGTTGTGCTAACATGTCACTCATTTCATCAAATTTTATCTTCTCTAACTTACCAGTGACTTGCAAAGTTTCCAAAAAGTGAGTATATGATGATGGAAATCCAACAATTGAAATTGTAGTCAAGAAGCATTCATCAACAGCTTGAAAGCCAACATTGATGATTTCTTGCTTAATGTTTTTAAGTCATGAAATGTACTCAAGGACATCACCACCTTTAGTTAATTTCTGTTGAAGAAATTTTAATTGAGGATAAAATTTCTTTGATTCAAGTTTTGTATGAAAGAGATATTTGAATGTATGTAAAGCAGCCCATGCATCTGAAGAATTCTCAATGTGTATGTACATTTCATTACTAACTGAAGCTTTTATAAGAGCTAATGCCTTGGCATCTTCTATTTCCCATTTTGCAAGTGAATCTGGATCTGTTTGTTTATTTGGCTTAATGTTGCCATCAAAAATGTCATGCCACAATTCATTAAAAATAAGAGTTCTTTCAATTAGACGTCTCCATGTCTTATAAGATTTCACTCCTTCTAGTTTCTTAGATTCAGAGAACAGATTAATTAACTTTGATGTTGTAGTGTTGAAGCAATGCACCAAAATAATCGAGCACAAAAAATCAAGCAACTTGTCACATGAAACATGCCATGCAAAAACCACACACGCCACGCAAAAAACGATCTATTGGGGCTTGGCCTTGACCCTCGTATAGTTGTTGAAACAAGAGAAAAATGACTGAGCTTTGCACTTGGCTCTAGTTAATTTCTCAAATATTTACAAGGTAACTTTCAAAATTTGAAGTTTACAATGATGCTCTTGCACAATCTGGTAAAAAAAAATAAAAAAAATGCTACCCCCCCTCAATGTAAAATTACTTTGAGTCACACTTATCTCTCCAGAAACAAATTACAAAAAATCACCTTATTGCAAAAAATCACATTATTACTCAAAAAAATTGCAAATAATTATATTACTCCAAAAAATTACAAATAGCCTTATTACTCCACAAATATTACAAAATCCTTATTAAAATGATTTAACAGATATCGACCTTGTCTAGGAAAAGTGAACACCGAGCAGCAAACTGAATTTATAATTCATTACTCAAATATTGTGATGGCCAGCTTCACAAAATCAAGCATAAACCTTAATGTGTAGACCATGAGCCTCTACCTTAGAGCTTCAACTATTGAAAAATTGGTTATCAATATTTTATATGAGCAAATTTTGGCCTGCAGCCCTACTCTTGAGCGGGGATGAAAAATGATCACCCACTGATTCTAGTATAAGCATTCACAATAACTTTAATTAATCAACATGAAAATAGACAAACCGAAGCAAGATCACTTTGTTTCCATCATCTCTTTTTCCCTTTCAAAGTTAGTAAATGTATTATGTGAGACAAAATTCTCAAGATCAAGCTCTATGTCCTGACTCTTAACAATGCCAGTGACGTCACTTTCTTGAGAAAAAATAGGCTCTTTGAATTTTTCAGAGACGTTAGCATCACCTGCAATGTCTTTGTATGTTTCAAGGATGTTATCATCACCTAGAGTGTCGTTATCTGGAACTAAATTCAATACAAGTGGTTTCTCTTACCTAGAACATGCAATTTCATTAGGTGTGTGTCGTATAGAGACCCACATACCCAGTATAATTATTATAGCAAAGGCCACCCATGTATTCCATTTAGAAGTCTTGTCCTCATCTTTATCTGAACAATTCTGAAAATTTTGCTTCCTCTGCAAGAATGTTGGGGAAGAACCAAATTCATTTTCCTAGAATGACCCAGGGGATGCTAAAAATGATCCAACACAAGAAAAAGAGTGGTGAAGATAAGGGAGAGAAATGCAAGGAAGGAATAGAGGAGGAGAAGTTTGCACTAATGTGGAAATAATGGAAACAAACAACAGGCTAGTGTCACAATAGGCATAAGGAACGAAAGAATAGTTTGCAAAAGCAGTATCCTCTTTTCAAATGTCCATGTAAAGAAGCAATCGTTTTCTGAGAAAAATTGTTCGGGGTAAATCTACAGGTGTGCTGGCTAAGTTGTACATCTCCCATGAAACGTAGAGACCTAGGAATCACTACGAACCAGAAATCCTTATTTTAAGGATTTAACAGTCACACAGTTTTGCAATTTTTTTTATTTTTTTTATTTTTTTTTTAATGAAATTGATTGTAGAATTTACAAATCTAAAATCAATAATGAAATTTTCTATTATTTTAAACAAAAAACTTGACAAATTCCATACCAATCATTTGCTGATCAATTCAATGGAGTTTTCCGAGAACTTGTAGAGCTGGAATCTCCTCCTCACATCTATTGCAACATAACCATAGCTCTGATACCACAGTAACAGCCGAAGTGTCCTCAAGCGTGTAATCTTGTTAATTAGAAAAAACAATTACATTTGGAATTATGCAAGAGTTTACACCTGAACAAAAAAAACACTCCTGAAATGAGCAATTTATATGCTCAATGTCCTAACTACCACTAATTATGGATCACTTATTAAATAGCAAGTGTCCACTTACATTAAATGCTATTCCAAATAACTAGCTAACAAAAAGCCTAAGATATGACACATTTGGAGAGTCATATCTTGTTACAACAATATGCTAATTCCAAATGTCTCCATAAAATAATTAAATATTCTAGATTTATAATTATTAATTTAATATCCTAAATTAATAATTATTTTATTCCAACTTTATAACCTATGATAATATTTTATTTTTGGATCATATAACAAACTTCCACTAAAGTACCATATATATTTCAATCACCAGCACATCAATCTCAACTTCATCAAAAAAGTTTGAGTTAATGGCGAATCTTAGTAAGCACTTCCTTGTAACCTATAAGTTTTCATCCTTGCAAATCCAACCCATAGGATATGGTTTTGGATGCCTAATTATTACAAGGTATAGTTGCTTAACAAAATATTTAGAAATCAAGTTATCTTGTGACCCGGTATCAAAAAGTGTATCAATCTTGGTATGTTTAGAGACAACTCTAATGTGGAAAATATCTGCTCTTGTATCTTCATCATGAGTATCATTTGAGAAATTTGAAGAAATAGTGCTTGCAACATCTTTAACTTTTAAACCCATGGCTGTAATTTTTGTCTCATCTCTTGAATATGACCTTAAGTCGTGTTCAACTATAGCAACAATTTTTCCCTTCTGCCTGGCTTTCAGTCTATCTAGTTTCAATTCTAGATGAAGTTGCCGAAAATGGTCATCATCATGGCCATTATTTGAACAGTTATTTCATGTGAGATTTTCCTTCACTTTTTTTACAGAACTATATATTTTCCCTCTTCCATAAAACTTTCCTTTCCCTTTCCGCTCACTTTCCTCTTTCTCCTCTATGCCTTGTTTTCCCCTTGTCTCTAAGTGTGTGGCTTGTAAAAAAACTTTGTCGAAATTACTTTGGTTAAACATAAGAATAGTATGCTTCAAATAGGAATGTAAAACCCCAATATATTTCAAGAGTGTATCTTGGGAATTCAAATTTACTCCCAACAACAAAACTCTCTTCCTACACTATTGGGTATACTGTTGAAGTATTTGACCCTTGAGCTGCCTAAAATTTTTCCAACTCCTTATAGATTTTTGCATGTAAGATAATGGATAAAACTATATTTTAATGGAATAAATAAAGTCAACCTAAGTTATGGATATCTTACCATGGATTCACATTTCCTCTTGAGTCTTTGGTTCCCACCAAACTAGTGTTGCTCCTTCTAGCCTCAATGTAGCCAAATAGATGTTTATGTCATATTCTTGTAAATCTTGAATTCTACAGTATACTTTTAATTGACTAATAAAATTGTCTAACTTTTTTGCATTAACCTCTCCATTGTATATGGGAAGTTCAAAATTAATGTCTAACTTGAGTAATGGATTCTTTCCTTTCGGGATCTTGGATTGAGTGTAGGTATGAGTTTTTTTGGTGGATATGGAAGATGAAGAATTTGATGAAGATGATGAAGATTAGGATGGTGGAGATGGAGGTATATTTTCTCCACTACATTTTTAACTCTTCTCTTCATCCTTCTTACTGTTCGAAGAGCATTCTCCATGTGGAGGCTTTGAACCTTCTCCAAGTTTTTCTGCAATGAATGCTTCATAGATGACTTTAACCATTATTTTCATCTCTTTGAATTCTCCCTTAATATCCTCTTCTTCATAATTTTCATGAATCTCTTCATATCCTGACATTTTGGCTTTGGATTCAAGCTCAAACTCTGTAGCTTGTACCTCTTAAATCAATTCAGCCTCTTGTGCAATTTGTACCTCTTCAATCTCAATTGATGAAGATGGAATTTGAGGATCTTTAAGTGCTGCTTTGAGTGGTCCTTTGGGTGAGGATGATGTTTTATCATCTCTCTTTCTTATTTTCCTAATCTCAGTACTATATACAAATAGCTTCCCTTCCCCTCTCTGCAACCTTAACCTTGTAAGCATCACAAAAATTGCAACTATTAAAACTCTCCAAGAAAAGAAAGAAATGAACCTTCTGCTCTGATACCATTTGATATGAACCTGATATGTTAGTTTTTCTGTGCTAATATCAAGTCCATAATTATATTTTATTTTCTTCTTGTTTTCTTATGGTGCATTAGTTTCCTTGGTGCAGGTAAGTGTCAAAACAGGAAATTGTCTTGTGTTTTATGTTTAAATTAATGAAAAATTAAAAAAATAAATAAGAATTGAGCAACAACATAAACATGTACAACAAACCATAATAGAGCCACCAACAAAAGTTTTTTATGAAGTAGTTCACCCCTCTTGCACTACATCTCCTTCTTTCAGATCCATAGCTTGGGCCTCTTATATTAGCTCAAATTTCGAAAACGTTTTGTTTACATTAAATTATTTCTCTTGAAACCTATTCTATTGTCTTTAGAACATATAAACCATCTAAAAATCATTGTCCAATTACTGAAAACTGACTCTAGTTGGTCCACACTTGACCTCCTTTCCTGGTGGCTTTAGGCTCCCTTGAAGTTTGTTGTGGAAAATTCATATGTATAAGTCATTTTCAGCCTCTGAAACCTATACCATTGTCTCTAAAATAAAAAAAATAATTGAAAATTGACTATTCATTTTCCCAAAATGGTTGAATATTGCCTACGTTATGGCAAAAAAAAATCTTGCAATTTTGCCACTAATTATGGAGAAACACCAGCTAACCCCGCCAAATTTGGTGGGTCTGCCAGATTTGGCACCTTTAACAAAATTTCCGCCATGTTAAACTAGTAGTTAATTAAAATAACTATAGTTAATTAAGTTAATGACCCGCACTAATCACACTTAGCCGCTAGCTTTGGCTGAGGTGTGGTAACATGGCGAGAGTGGGTGACCTCTCCACCATCCGCTAGTCGCACCGCATGCAGTTAAAATATACGTTGGCGCGAATGGTTTTGAAATGTGAGTGTCACAGCGTGTTGGTTAAGCAGTGGCTTTGTGGGGTGAAGATGCTGGGTTCAAAACTAGGCCCTCGCTCCCATTACTGAACTCTTTTTGCCATATTATATTTTCAATTGGACTTTTGAATAATACATCGAAACTTTGGACTGATGGTTTAATCCATCGAACCTTTAACTGCATTGATATCCTTTGGACTTTGCGTTTGGAATTAATATGGAAATGGAGATTGACTATGGTTTTATTAATATTTAATTTAATATTTAAATATAATATAATATTTAATATATATAATATATATTATATTATATATTATATATTATATTATATAATATATATAATATTTTTTAAACATATAATATATTATATTATATTACATATATAAATATATATATTTAATATTAAATCATAATTAAAATAAATAAATAAATAAAATAAAATTCCACCTTAGAACCATTAGGAGAATTTCGCCCACATAGATGAAACTGGTGAATTAGAAAGTGCCACCTGTCACAGCCTCATTAGCAGAAACTTGAAGAATATTTCGAGAAGATTTTTTTTAAGATTGGACTGCCATGTCAGCAACCTGTCACAATTCTACAATTTTTTTAGCTATTTGAGAAAATGTACATCAGACCATAACTTACTCATATTAACTTGGATTTTGATTAAATGAGGTGCATTGAAATCCTAGTGACAAGCTCTACCCTGTCATCCTGGTTTTGATCAATTATGAAAACTTTGATTTTTGAGCTAAATATTGAGCACCTAATTAGAAAATCAGAAATTTGTTCATTAACTTCCTCAAAATAGTTCATCATATCAGGTAACCGATCTACAAGAGAACCGACAATTTTACATTGATCTCGGATTATTGTGAGCTTGTTATAGAATATTTTATGTTGATCCTTGAGTAGAAAATTTAATTCTTTAGATTCTCTCTTGAATTATTCCAATTGCGGATTAACATACAATTGTCCTATTTTATTTTTCATTTTCTTGATGTGACTATCTTTTATCTATATGTATTTTTCATATTGTGTCTTCAGTGAATCAAATTTCTATCGTAACTGAGACACTTGATCCTTCCACTGTTTATTAATTTTATTTTTCTCAATATCAAGAGTCTACTCCAGTGAGCTAATTCTTTTGTCTTTTTAATTTAGAATTTCTTAAACTTGTATAGTACTAAAATGGTTACTGAATCATTGCACCTATGAATTGAGTCATATTTCCTAACTTTTTTATAGGTTTTACAGTAGATCCCTTCCATAGAAACTAGAAGGAAGAGGTTTTACCAAATACCAATGACTAAGTTTGAATCAATTTTCTGTTGTTCCTACTCCTCTTGGCCACAAATTTCTGTTGAGGACTAGAGAAAATGTATAAGCGAGTAATTTACTCAATCTTCAAAGTTACTTATGCACTATGAAAAGTATGAATGATATTGATGTCCTTTTGAACAAAAGACTTATCAGAATTCTTTGGAGAATTTTGAACTTCATGTTGATGTGAAGTTGTTGTATTTTGAGAAAATATACTCGGTTCATCGGTATTTGAATTAAGAGTTTCAATAAATTCTTTCCATGCCTCATTTAAATTAGGATTAAAAAAAAAATCCTCTAAGTGGGATGTGGATGAAGTTATAATAACTCATGGCTTATCCTTAGAATATACCACCGGCTATGAAGAATTGACAAGCTGGACAATATAAGCTAATAAATTTTCTATTGTTAACTGTAACAAATCCATAGGAAGATTAGCTATCATGGGATACCTTTACTGTATAAAATGATTTTTCTCTTCTGTAGTCAATTTTTATTCAATTCAGATTTTCACTAATGTATAAGAGGAATATTTATTAAATAGGTCATCCAATCTATTTGCTTCATGAAAAAACTATGAGAGTCCCTATGAAGCTATAAAATTATTCACCGCCAGACTAGGATCATATTACCTATTAGGAACATTAGGACGCCTAAGACCTTGAATGGAAAATATCTAATGCTCGTCATGGTGATAATTAGCCAATTAAAATATGGAAAACTTAGCTGGGAAAATAGGCCATGCCTTTTTATTGGATTCTTTCAATATCTTAGTGATTCCACAACCCACAATTTGATATGCTACCTCTCTAGTTAATTGTTTTCTTGGAACAAACAGGGGAAAAACATGAGGACGTGGAAGGCTATGATAGACTCTAATATAGGAAAAAAAATCATCTCCAAACCAATTTCTGATCTTTTGAAGATCATCCATAGCTTCTTGAGACATTTGAGACTGCTTAGACTCAAATATGACTTCATAAATCAGAATCACCATTCTATGACAATTATGGTAAAAATTATCAAAGTACTTGGACTCCCATAGATATCATGATATATATGAATGGTATTTGGATTTGCAAAGGTCCATTTAAAACCTATGCAAGGAAAATACATTGTAAAACACACTGAATCCATGCTACAGACAAACATGTAGAAAGGTGGAATCTTGTTTTCAAAAATATCTATGGCATGTAGAAAAGATAAAATATTTTTGGCTAAATTATCTTCAAAAATAGTGGCCTAAAAATATATCCCTCTATCACATCATCCATTAAATGTGACCAAGTTTCTGGGAATTTCGACACGTTAGAAATGCATGCAACTGACACATTATAGCTATAACTTGGGAAAATGGAGCAGTGAGGGAATCGATTGAGTACTTACCAGCTTCTTATTCTTTACGTTTATTTGGGTATTTTATCTATTGCCTAATTTTCTTTGACAATTTCACATGCTCTTTTACAAAATACTTGGAGAACTCCTTTTTATAAATACTAAGAGGATTGGGTAATTGATACATGATGAGAAATCCTTGCTATAAAATGAAACAATTATTGTTTTCTTTAATGTTTGTATGTGTATTTATGTGATATATAGATTTTGAACCACCTAACATGTAGGAATTTATAGGGTAAGTTCCGTAGATCAAGAACCAAAGGTGTTAAGCCACGTATCAATTGTTGTTAATACCGAGGTGAGAGATAATTGTCGGATCACTACAAATCGTGACCGTCAAATTATAAGTTACAAATGTACATGGTAAATAAACACACTTTACCTAACTATACACCAGACTAAGTTATTCTTAACTATTTCATATGTGTCAGAATATCCTAACATCCCCCCTTAAGAACAAATTGGGATAGCATTGAAGGATTTACAAAGGTGACACAAAAGGAGCCTATTTCCTATGTGTCGAAATATCCTAACATTACCCTTAAGAAAAAATTGGGATAGGATTTAAATATTTACAAAAGTGACACAATAGGAGAAGGAAGGAGGCATTAGAGCCTATCCCCCCTTAACGACAACTTTCCTGAACTCCAAGCATGGATCGAAGTTTGGTAAAATTCACTTCTGTGAGAGCCTTAGTAAAGATATCAGCTACCTGATCATTGGTTGGACAATACTGCACTTCAAGAACACGATCATGAGTGAGATTTATAATGAAGTGTATGTGGAGTTCAATGTGTTTCATACGCTGATGCTAAACTCGATCTTTACATAGCTGAATGGCACTCTGATTATCACAAAAAAGTATAGTTGGACGCTACTGATGAAGACCAAATTCAGATAGGATCTGACGAGGCCACATGGCTTCCTTGCTAGCTTCAACTACACTATTGGCTCCCTGTAATTTGCAATATTGGAAAATTCAAACTGCGGACATAACACTTCAACCACTTTGGGATTCTAGGATCTAGCCCTCCTGAATCCGGAGAGGGATGTCTCCAATAAAGTGAAAATATGGATTTATCTTTAAGGCTTTTGGTTTTGATATTAGGCTAGTTATGAAGAACGAGGGTTTTTTCTTTTTTTGGATGGTTGAGCATGATTCAGTTGAGTGGTAAGTCCTAAAATGGAAACAGTTTCAAAGGTGTGAAGTTGCAAGCAATCAGAACAAGATTTGGCTAATTAGATAGATATAACATTGGTTTTTAGTCAATTGGGGTATGGAGTCATAAAAAGGTTTTAATTTTACAACAATTCAAGAGTGATCCATGGTGAAAGTCATCTATATCACAAGATCTTTGAGATTACATGATGGAATGGAAACAATAAAGTGTTGGACGGGTGGAAACAGATAATAATTTCAACTAGGATTTATAGTCTATCCAAACAAGAAAAAGCCTTTCAAGCAACTGTTTAAAACCAACCAAGAACAAGGCTAACCATAAATTTCTTGGGCAAGTTCATATTAAATAAATTCAATAGAAAAACAATCCAGTAATCCACATAATTACCTTCAGAAGGAATGAAAAACACATAAGAGAAACAAAATGCAACTTAAGATCAGATAAGATACTTTTAAATCTAGTCTGCTTTCATCATACACTTAGAGAAACATTCAGAATTTACCTTTGTAGAAAGAAGCTAGATAATAGGGCACACCATCACTTTTATAGTCTAAATTTACTAAGAAGATAATGAAAATAACATTCAAGAATAATGTTTAAAGAAAACAGTAGGACGAGGGAACGCCAGCATTCCTAGCTGCTTAAACTATATTAAATCATTGTTAAATAAACAATTTAGAGGAAAACATTGAGATAAAGCTTATCAGTTAGAGAAGGGTACTATAAACAGTAAATCACAACTCTATGCAAACTGTTCTTTATCAGAGAATAATGGGAAATATGACTTACATGAAAGGAAAAACAATAACAAAGAAAGAAGCACTTCACCAGTGATATAGACCAAGATCCCAAGAAACAACTTGTTTATTGATGTCAAACCAGTTATAATATTCAAGTCCAATGTTTTAGTTCAGCAATCATCTTCACTTCTCAGCCTAACTTATTAAATCAAAAACATAGCTTCAAAAGAATTTGAACACTATTTACAAGTAGAAGTTTCGAGCACAAGTATATTTCAAAGTTCTGCAACCAACATTGTTTCCTCTTCTACAGAAGTATTTATAGAAGATACGAGGAGGTGGGATGGCATAAGAGATCTTCAAGGTTCAATTAATACAGGTAAATTATTCTCGGCCTTTGAGGGGCTCGATGGAGAATTTTATAGATATTTTCTCTGTATTAATTGTTTTACAATTAAAAATTAAGCTTGGTGCGGAGCTTTTGTTGACTTTAAGGCTCTGTGTCATATTGCAATAACTTTGCTGATATTTTTGTAATTAATCCTTTTGGTTGAACCAACTGTTCAGCTGTATTGGGAAAATATCTTCTGCTCTGATCATAACACGACCCTCTGTTGAATGCTTTGAGGCTACAGGTGGCAATCTGGTAGCCGAGAGGAATCAATTAGCCTCTGATGTGGTGGTGGAGGCTTTCTTTGTCTAATAGATATTTTTGATTTTTCTTTAAACACTGTTAACTTGATTTGATTATGTCTATTAGGATTAATCAGGTGTAAACTCTGTCTTCTGCTTTTTAACTGCATTTAATTTAGTGGATTAGGCTTTTTATTTTAGATCCTAGTTGTAATCCACCCCAAACTGTATAATTAATCTTTAATTATTCATCTTTGGTTCGATTGAGTCTTCAACACTAATACTCTTTGATTATTTTAATTATCTGTGTCTTGTTGATGTGCAGGTGGGATAGGGGCTTTATAGAGCTGACAGCATTCATGAGACACTGGAAAATGTGGTATTGGAACCCTATGGAACAAAACTCTTTGATAAACAAAAGCCTGGAGGATCGTCATTCTGGGCTTTTATTTTATTTTAAAATTATTTGAAAAACCTTTAAAACCTGCATAAACCAAAAAATTAAGAAATCCTGCGTATTGGGTCAGACTGCTTCAGATGCTTTCAGTTAGGTTGCAGCCGTTGGATGAAAGCATCCAGCGATGGAGATTTACTTTTGGGGGTCAGCAGGAGGCGTTTTGGAAGAATGGTGCATAGGATTAAGTCTGGGCCGTAGATCTGTTTTGATCGACGGTCAAGATCAATTAGAGAAATAAAATGGAGAAAGATCATTTTTCATGAAAATAGAAGAAATACAAAGGAAAAGGGGAAAATTTCTTTAGGCGGAGGAAATATTCATTGAGGAAAATTGGGGTTTCGCAGATGATCGTGGGCTGTCAGTTGAGGTCAGACCTAGGAGATCAACAATTGTGATCACTTTACGAAGTGCCTTGGGGAAAGCATAGGCCAATAGTGTAATGCTCAGATTGGATTTGAGCCTTTGATCTGCACAGATCAACGGCAGGGAGCGAATGCGATAAAACGTAATAAAAAATGAGGAAAGCAGTTTTGGCTTAAGAAACCAGCACTATCATGGGATGAAAAGGCGAGTAGGCGGCTTCACCTTTTCGAACGTGACATGAATCCCCGCTCGACACGTGGCATTGGAAAACCACTTATATCGTGTGATTTATGGGGATTAACGGACATTCTCAAAGTTCTGTGAAAATGCGCACTGGCTGTTAGATCTAAGGTCTTAGATCGAACTGTGGGGAGTGAGCGCGATATTGATAAGATGCATGGATGGTAGCATGTGGGGTGGTTCCAATCTAAGTCGTTGGATCAGATATTTACACAGCTGAGATCAAATCTAGAGTTAAATGGAACATATACGCGAGGCGGAGAAAGGGCCAATATGGGCCGTTGATCTGCAGAGATCAACGGATGAGATCTGGCCAAAAAACATTATAAAGCGGGGTTATGAAATTAATCAAAGTTGGGAGGATTGATCTAGACCATCAGATCTTAGGGCATGGACGACCCAGATTCAATCGGAGCTTCGCAATTGGCGTGGGGGAAATTCCAAGAGGTTCCGATGTGATTAGCTATGGACCGTCAATCTGCAGATCGGATCGATGGTGGAGGAAGAATTGGAGGAGTTCACAGTGGAGGAAAGGGCTTTGGAAAGGAGCGATAAGGGTCATCAGATATGGATCTGGCGGGCGAGATCAACAGCGTAGAACTCATCGGGAGATCGACAATCAGGGTGGGGGGAGTAAAATATTTCACACGCCCTTTGAAATCTCCCGATGCGAGATTGCGTGATCCGTCTGATCATTTCAAATCAATGGTGGAGATTATTTCAAATCATGCATAGGCAGAAAACCTTTATAACATATGAAAACTGAAATTTTAATGAAAAACAAACATTTAACAGCTTCGGGGCAGGTTATATATAAGGTTAGGCACCCGACTGCATGGGCCTTTGGATATATGAAGAAGTGAAAGGGACCAGGTTCTATACATATAAAGGGCCAATCGCAATCAGAATGATGGAGCAGCCTTTTCAATCTACCCATTTGTAAATATTTGATGCTAGATCCTGTTGACTGTCAATCGGTTTTGTAAGATCGACGATCCTTTTCATCTAAAATCATTTCACCGGCGGGTTTAGAAAAAACTTAGGAAAAATGGGTTTTATGAATTTAAAAAGGGAAAAAGTGATTTAACATGGTTTATATGAACATTTAAGCACCCGATGGTGGGCTCCTAGGTTATATGAAGCGAAAAAAGGCTCGGGGCTTATAAACAGAGGCCAATCAGATCAGAGGCTTTAATATGATAAAATGACTTGCACACATCAATTGTTTCCGATGTGATAAGCGCCCGATGGGGTTAGCGTCTAGTTCTAGGGCATCGGCATATGTGGGGAAGTGGTTTAGGACTTAGCCCAAAGGGGCTTAAGCCTATAGTCAAAAAGGTTTATTTTTGATGAATTTTTCAAGGTTTTTACATGGATTTGGGGGTTTCGGTAAGGTTTAAAAGTGAGTTTTAAACCTTATAAAATTGATTTTATGAAGGGAAGAAGGGAATGTATGAAAAATAGAGGAATTTATGGGAGTAAAGGGGATAAAAAATGGAGGTTAACGATGAAGGGAAAAAGGAGTAAAATGAGGGAGAAAAGGGGATTTTTGCAGCAGTTCTTTCTTCATGAAATTAGCAGAATTTCTGAGTTTGAAAGGGAAATAGCAGTGAATATTTAAACAAAGGGCATGATTTCTTCATAAGAATTCAAGAATTTTGACAATTTTATCAATAAAACTTGTTTCTTGAAGGCTTCAAAAATGATTTAGCCACCATTTGATATGACAAATTTTATAGGTGGCTAACAGTGGCTCCACCTGGGGATGGTTCCTTCTTGAAGGCATCAAGAACTTCAGACTTGCATTCTCTAGGAGGCTGATCAGTGCCTCATCCATTGGGATGCAACTTTATGCACTTGGATGATCTTCTTTTGCTCTGAAAATATTAGAAGCCATGAAAAAACAATGGAATTTCATCAACACAAGCTTTCTACCTACCCAATCCTAATGATCTAACATTTTATCTTCTTTAGAGTGCACTTGGATTGGCAAAATATCTTACAACATTGTATTCTTTTGAATGAAAAAAATCTAATCTAATTCTACTCCTTATTTCTCCATGAACTCAGATTAAATAGTTGAGTTCATATGCTTCCCTACCTAGCTACTAATCTGTTAGGATTAAATAGTCTAACAGATTTTACTCACTAATTTCTAAAACAGAAATTTAAAAGCAGACAAGTCAGGATTGAACAGTCTAACTTGTTGCTGATTTATGGTATAAAAAACAAGCTTCTCATAGATATTATTTTACAGAAAATTGAATCAAAATGGAAGGCTTAAGATCTGAAAGTTCTAAGCATGGCCTTCTCTTCTTTCAGCATTGTTTTTACTTCTGTTTGAGTTGTTCTCTCCTTGTTATATAGTTCAGTTTTTGAGCTAATTAGAACCCGTTTTACCTCTATTTTTGACTCAAAATTAAAACAGATAGGATTCATTCTTCTCTTGAAAAATTTGGTTCAGATTTTGAGCTTGTTTTAACCTTTAATTTCTATCCTAATCTACCTAACTAATAAGCCAAGATTAAGCTATTTGGAAAATCGAATTCATTAACCTATCAGCAGTAAATTTAAAACTAATTAGTCATGATTAGGCTGTATGACTATCTAGAAGTGTGTTTTCAGGAGTGGAATTCAAGCTTGCACACTTTCATATTTGTTTCTCTTTTTTGGTATGGGGTTGTACCTTTATTGTTTTTACAATCTGCCCTCTTTTCTTTCTACTATTGTTTTTGTATTTTTTATTTTTCTAACTTTGAAAACGATGATGGGTGAAATATTTATAATGAGAAAAAGATAAAAAGGCTTTCAAAACATGATAAGATCAGGAGAAGTAATGTTTAAGGATCCTACCATGGACAGGACCCCCAAAAAGTTCTACTCCATTCAACTCCTACAAGAAAAAGGCATTGTTACGAGTAGTAGAATGAATGAGATAAGGGTGAAGCCATAAGTTGTAAAATTTCCCATGCTTCCCCTTGTCTTCTCTCCTTGAATCCCACTTTAACACTTTGTCCACAACATTAAAATTTCTGGCCTTTGTTCTTCTGTCAAAAAACCTTTTGATGTTGTCCTGCTTTTGCAATGCTTTGTTATAAACCTCCTCTCTGGTTTGCTGAAGGTAAATGGTCTGATTTATCCTTCTGATCATATCATTGTCTTCAGACTAAAACTCTTGAATCAACTTCATAACTGGTACACAAATGCTGGTAGAAAAAATTGCATCTGTACCATACACAAGCTGGTAGGGTGACATTCTAATAGATTTATTCAATGTCAATTTCTCAGCCCAGAGTGCATGCACAATATTTGTGTGCCAAGACTTCTTGTTGTCCTCTAGCAACTTCTTGATTATGTTCACCAAAATCTTGTTTGAGGATTCTGCCAGCCCATTAACTTGAGGGTAATAAGCAACGAAATGACCCAATGTAACATGATATTTGTGACATAATTCAACCATATTCTTTGATCCAAATGCATCCGCATTATCAGTGATGATCTGCCTAGGACAGCCAAATCTAGAGAGGATATTAGTCTCCATAAATTTTATGATGAAAAAATCATTGGCTTGCCTAGAAGGGATGGCTTCTATCCATTTGGAGAAGTAGTCAGTTGTAGTGAGAATCCATCTATGCTAGGCAGATGAAGGTGGATGTATTTCTCCTATGAAGTCAAGTCCCCACTATTGAAATGGAGCTTCAACAGTGATTGGATGCAGAGGTAAGGATAGTAGCTTCCTTTTGCCTTCAAAAATTTGGCATTTATGATAGGCAATGATCATCTTGTGTACATCAAGGAAGAGAGTGGGCCAATAGTAACCAACCCTTAGGATTTTGTTGGATGTTGTCTTCCAGTATAGGTGGCCTCCACATTCTCCTTCATGGAACTTGTGCTTAACCTTCTCTGGATCATTCTCAGGCAAACATTTAAGCAATATCCCACTTTAATTTTTCCAATAAAGACATTTATCTATAATGCAGTAGTTTACAGCCTTTAACTTTAAAAACCTTGCCTTTGTTTTTGATAAACCAGGAGGTGTATTAAAATTAAGCAATACAAACAAAATATCAGCACACCAAGAGGAATTTATAAAATGATCTTCAACAATTGGGGTTGAGAGTTCCTCTTGTTCATCTAAAGCATTTATCATATTAATATCAAAAACTTCAAAATTTTATTCAGCCATCAATCTAGCTAGACCTTGGCCTTTGATGAGTTTAGTGGGATTTATTTCTAAATCATATTCAAGAATAACAACTATCCACTTACCTCTCTTACCATCTGGGTCCTGTGTTAGAATGTCTTTCACAGCTGAATTTTGGACAAAGGCAATGATGTGTATGTGAAGGATGTAAACTCTGATGTATTTTAAAGCATTAACCAAAGAAAAATCTTACTTTTCCATAATGTTATACTTCAGGGGAGCATCTCTCAATGCCTTGCTAAAGAATGCAATAGGATGCTCTTTTCCTTGTGGTTTTTTCTGTATAAGGACAACAACTATTGTATGTTCTGATGCAAATGAAAAAATATAAAAATATTTTGAAAATTCGGGATTGATTAGAACAGGTGTTTTGGTTAATGCTTGTTTCACCAGCTCAAAGGAATTCTTTGCTTCCAAGGTCCATTTTACCCCTTGCTCCTTCTTCAGCATGTTTGTAATGTTTATAAGGAGCTCATCGAAGTTGGGTAAGAACATTCTCAAGAAATTAATCTTTCCAATGAAATATTGTAGTTCCTTGATGTTTTGAGGATGAGAGATTTGCAATATGGCCTCAATCATCATTGGGTCTATCTTAATACCCTCTTCTAAAATAATGTGCCCAATAAGTTTACCTTCTTGGAGACCGAATAGTGTTTTCTTTGGGTTTAAAGATATCCCAAACTTTCTACATCTCTCGAAGATTGTTCTCAAATGTTCTAAGTGCTCTTCATCTGTCTTTGAAAAAACAGTGACATCATCAAGGTAAATAATGATGAAGTAGCCCAATTCTTATAATAATTCTATGTCCATGTCTCTGGAATTTTGCACCAACATTCATTAGACCAAAGGGAATTTTCACATACATGAAAGTACCCCAAGGTGTAGTAAAAGTTGTCTTTAATTGATCATCAGGATGAAATAAAATCTAATTTTATCCTGAATAGCCATCAAGCAAATAAATTCTTCTTGAACCAACTACCCTTTCTAAAATATGATCCATCTTGGGTAAAGGGTAGTCGTCTTTTAATGAAGCTTTGTTTAAGTCTCTAAATTCTATACAAATCCTAATCTCTCATGTTTTCTTCGTAACTGACACCAAATTAGACACCCACTCTGAATATCTAATAGGGACAATAATACCAGCTTCATACATTTCTTGATCTCCTTCTCAACCAAAGGCAACTGAACAAGGTTGATTCTACGCAATTTCTGTTTGAATGGCTTTTGTTTTTCCTTGAGAGGGATTTTGTGCTGAACTATTTCAGTGTCATAGGACTTTAGATCCTCATAAATCCACGCAAAAACATCAAAAAATTCTTTAAACCTATCTATGTATTTGAGTTGAATGTGAGCTGGTAAAGTCTTAAACAGTTTGATCATTATTGGTTTCTGTTCACTGCCTATATTACACTCTTCCACTTCAGTTTCTACATGCTCCAATTTTGGCTTCTTGGCCACATCGTTGAAATCAAAGAACTCTTCTCAAGGGGCCAAACCCTTTGGCAAACTCTGATCTTTAGACTGCAAGGTTTCTAAGTCCTTTTTCTCTTCCTCTAAAGTCTTTTATGTTTTGTTTTCAAGTTTTCTAGACAAAAGATTTATATCAGCAAGCTCAAGAGTCTTTTCTTCTTCATCAAGAAAATTTTCTTCACTAGGGCAGTCTGTTTCATAGTCTGAATCTGAACTGGGTAGTTTGAACTCATTTCTGAACTATATGAAGTCTTCTATTTGTTTCTCTCCATCAAACACTTTCCAATATTTTTCGTTATCATGAATGGCTGGTCTGAATTTAATTTGAGTTGTGATTTCTTTGGTTTCGTATGGAATTAAGCATGTTCTAGCAGCAAAAGCTAAAGTGTGGGCCATGTTATTCTTTCTTCTTGGGACAAAAATCAATTGGGATTCCTCAAAATTTTTTAGTAAGTCCACGACATCATTTCGATAGGCTCTAAATCTGGGGTGATTAGTGTTGTATTCCCCGTTGACCTGCCTAATAATTAATTCTGAATCCCCATGCACTTTAATTCTTTTGGCTCCTAATTTTTTCAACAAATTCAAGCCTAAAAGAAGGGATTCATATTTCGCAATGTTATTCGAACACTGAAAGTTTAATCTACAGGAAAGAATTTATGTGTGGTTGTTTTTAGGGTTACGTATCCAAACACCTACACCAGTATTGATCCTAGTGCGGGACCTGTCAAAGTTCATACTACATAGAGGACTAGTTTCAAGGTCATTCGTTTGATTACTGTCCTCTTCAACAAGTGTGCTTTCGGCTCTTCCTTGAAAATTAGCACTCTGTTGAATCTGTTTTAATTCCTCAGGTTTTTCACTAAGTTGAGGAATGCTTTCTTGACTTTCAAGGTTAGAAAGTGATGGACGCATGATTTTTAGTTCAAGACATGTGTTTGGTTTGTTGTAGCTTATGGGTCCAGCAGACTATTTTGACAGTTTTTTGTTGTCCTCCCCCTCTTCTCTATTGGCCATTAATTCAATTAAAGTGACTTTTTCACTAAATGTTTGATCATTGAAAAGAATAAAAGAATCAAGGCATGTATTTACAGAATACAGAGGAGATTTTTGTGGTTTGTCTTGTCTAGTAACCATGTACTTCATATGTGACTCCCTGTAAAGTGTTCTTGTCTGATTGAAAATAGGGATGGTCGCATATGTCATGTACATCTGCATAGTCCCTTGTAACTTAGTTCCCCAAGACCTAGATAATAGCATACCATACTTTGGGGGCACATCAGCCACAACAATATCCATGACTAAACATTTGGCTGGAATCTATGCTAAGCTAACACAAAGGTCTTTAATTAAACCTAAACATTTTACTCTTCTTGAGTCAAAGGAGTAAAGGTCTTTATAAGGTCGAGTGATTTCAAGGCCCAAGCTCTCCATTACAGATTTGGGCATTAAATTGTGAGAGGTCCTGGAATCATGCATAGCGTTGTGAAAATTTTTGTCATGAAATTTTAAACTTACATAAAAAGGAGGAACAGGTCCCTCTTGATATCTACCTTCAATCTTAGGACCAAAAATGAGC
The DNA here is from genome assembly GCA_034641835.2 of Pinus albicaulis. NCBI lineage: Eukaryota > Viridiplantae > Streptophyta > Pinopsida > Pinales > Pinaceae > Pinus > Pinus albicaulis. The sequence goes on from CM076581.1 coordinate 1,084,081,618, forward strand.
TCTAGTTGGTCGTCGTTAAGATTGACTGTGTCATAATTCTCCTCTATGTTAAAAGCCTTCAAAATTTGAGTTATGTATACATTTTTGGCAGTTAAATCAGCAAGGGGAACATAGATTTTAATTTTTGAAATTTCCTACTCCAAACTAAAAGGAATCTGATTCTTTGAAGTACTTGTCTCAGCCTTATTAACTGCCACTTTGTCAGAAAAATATGTTTGCCGATTTGTTCTAGTTACATCTGATAAAATTGTTTTAACGGGAGTATTAGCTAAAGTGCTAACACTACTAAGGTCCACACTCTATTTTTGATTGTTTTGAGTGCCTTTCTCTTTACCTTTATCAGAACTTCTAGCCACTGTTTTGTCCTTCTTTTTTACAATCTTAGATTTATTTACAGTGTTGTTTTGTGAAGATTTTTCGGAGGTTTTGGTTTTGGGAGTTTCTTGATTGGTTTTACTTCTAAGGGCATACTCTTTTTGAGACTCTATGATAAAATTTTCCATGTCTTGATAACAACTTTCATCCTCATCTCTTTTGTCATCATAGGGTGTGTATAGACCTTGTTTTCTATCATAATGAACCTCAAAGTCATCATTGTCTACTCCCAACATATTGATATCATATTCCTCCATTTGTCATCTGTTTCTTCAACCTCATTCACATAGTTTTGATGAAAATGAGGAGTGATCTATTGATCATCCTCCCTTGGTCTGTTTTGAGGCTGATTTCTCCTAAAATTCTGATTCTGGTTTTGATTTCTGTTTTGAGGAGCAATTTGATTTTGACTTGCTTGTGCTCTCTCAAGAATGCTCATTTTCTTCATCATCTCCTCCATCATTCTCTCCATCTTCGAGCTAGAAGTGGAAGGTGTAGATTCCTCCTTAAAGGACACTTTGTTCTCATTTCTCATTCTTTCTCTTTTCTCCATCAAGTTAACTTCCACAGCAAGAACCCATTTTTTCATATCTTCAAGGGTTAGGGGATCTCTTTCTCTCAGCTGATAGGCCATTTCAGGATCAAATCCTTTAGGAAACTTGTTTAAAGCTGAGCCTTGTGGAGGTTTTAGATTTGGGGGGAGTTCATTATACACACTGTTAAATCTAGTGCAGTAAGCTTGTACACTTTCCCTAGTGTTTCTGTGGAGGTTCTTGTAATCAGAAAGTATTTGAAGAGGGTTTTTCCTTACTCTAATTTGTTTAATAATGTATGATGGAAGTCTTGGAGATCATTGATACTGTGAGGGGCTAAGCCTTTGAACCATTTTCTTAATTCTCACCCCAAAATCTGAGAAAATAATCTAACTTTGACAGTTTCATCATCAATTTCATTTCTGTCAAAGTAGTCATTCATCTTATCCACATGTTGTGATACAATAGTAGCATTACTGGAATCATACAACAGTATCTTGGACTGATAGTCGTGTGGAATATTTACTAAGGGCAAAGGAAGGACTAAGGGAGCATACCATGCTGCCATGATATGTGGTGGGGGTGGATTTACAAGAGGTGGATTAACAAGAGGGAAGGTGGGCTGGAATGGAGTGGTTTGTATAGTGGATGTAGGATGAATAGATGTGGATGGAGCAGGAATAGATTGTTGAGCTGATCTTGGATGAGAGACACTTAAATTGTGAAGGAAATGTAAATTAGGTGGTGTTGTTTCTCTACTACCAGGATGTTCACTTGTTTCAGCAGATGAAAGTGAAGACTCTGAATCTAGTTGATCTAAATCATCAAGTGACCTAGTCCTAAATGGATTTCTTAAGTCTACTTGTGATTTTTATAAAGCTGCAAGATTTCCAGGAGCTGAATTAACTCTCAAAGGTGACCTGAAAAAATTTGAATATTTAATCTTAGGATACTTCCTAAGGATACTTTCAGGGTTATCAACTATCTCAGGTGGGTTTGGGTTAGGGTAGGCTCTAGTATGAATCTTTCTAGGAGCCACTATGCTATGTTTTTAGACCCAACTAAACAAGAAAAATTTTAACTAGATATGACAATATTTAAGAGGCTAAATATTCTTTAAAGAAAGAAAATTTTAATCCTAAAGCCTTAAAATTGAGTTTAAATGATATTATAATGATTATGGGTCTTCCCAGTGGAGTCTTAAGCTCTGTTTAGGATTGTGGAGTCACCAAGTGGAATTTTTTTTCTCTTTTGGAGGTAAAGGTTTTATGGTCCACCACCATGTTTATTAAATACCAATCTAAAATATTTTTGGGTTTTTCTGAGTTTATTTCAATCCTGTGGGTTCTAAGAGCATCCTAAATCTGTTTCAAAACATAGCTACAGTTATGAGACAAAGACAGTCTACTCTTATGACTAATCTAGTTGATCCTTCAAGGTTTGATAAGGGCTTACGAGAATCCTAAGGTTTCCTTAGTTTTTCACTGATTCAAACAAGTTTTATCATGATTACCATGTGTTTGGTAGTGCTTGAAAAGGGCTTCTTTTACTCACTGCACAATGTTCTTGAATTTAGGATTTTCCTGAGTCTTAAGGTGTACTTAAACTATCATTTAACTCAGAAGATCCCCAACGGAGTCGCCAGAAATGTTAGTTGCCGGTGGCCCAATTGGTTAATATATCAAATGTTCTTTGAAACAAATTTCTAATATCCTATGATTACCTTAAAATGAAAATGACTTAGAAATCCCCAGTGGAGTTGCCCAAAATGTTGGCTCCCTATGATTTTCAAGATTGGAAAAGTCAAACTACAGAGAGAACACTTGAAATACTTTGGGATTCTAGGATATAGCCCTCCTAAATCCAGAGATGGATCTCCCCAATAAAGTGCAAAGATGGATTTATCTTTAGGGCTTTTGGTTTTGATATTAGGCTAGTTATGAAGAATGAGAGTTTTTGTTTGTTTTGGATGGTTGAGCATGATTTAGTTGAGTGGAAATTCCTAAAATGGAAAAAGTTTCAAAGCTGTGAAGTTGCAAGCAATAAGAACAAGATTTGGTTGATTAGAAAGATATAACGCTGGTTTTTAGTCCATTGGGGTATGGAGTCATAAAAGGGTTTTAATTGTACAACAGTTCAAGAGTGATCCAAGGGGCAAGTCATCTATATCACAAGATCTTTGAGATTAAATGATGGAATGGAAACAATAAAGTGTTGGAGGGGTGGAAACATATAATAATTTCAACTAGGATTTATAGTCTGTCCAAACAAGAAAAATCCTTTCAAGCAACTATTTAAAACCAACCAAGAACAGGGGTAACCATAAATTTCTTGGGCAAGTTTGTATTAAAGAAACTCAATAGAAAAACAATCGAGTAATCCGCATAATTACCTTCAGAAGGGATGAAAAACACATAACATAAACAAAATGCAACTTAAGATCAGATAAGATACTTTTAAATCTAGTCTTGTTTCAGCATACACTTAGAGAAACTTTCAGAATTTACCTTTGGAGAAAGAATCTAGAAAACATGGCACACCATCACTTTTCTAGTCTAACTTTACTAAGTAGATAATGCAAATAACATTCAAGAATAATTTTTAAAGAAAACAGTAGGATGAGGGAACACCAACATTCCTAACTGTTTAAACTATACTAAATCATTCTTAAATAAACAATTTAGAGGAAAACATTGAGAAAGCTTATCAGTCAGAGAAGGGTACTGTAAATAGTAAATCCTAACTCTATGCTTGTTTTTCTTTATCAGATAATAATGGAAAATATGACATACATGAAAGGAAAAACAATAAGAAAGAAAGAAGCACTTCACCAGTGATATAGACCAGGATCCCAAGAAACAGCTTGTTTATTGATGTCAAACCAGTTACAATCTTCAAGTCCAATGTTTCAGTTCAACAATCATCTTCACTTCTCTGCCTAACTTATTAAATCACAAACAGAGCTTCAAGAGCCTTTGAACACTATTTACAAGTAGAAGTTTCAAGAACAAGTATATTTCAAAGTTTTGCAACCAGCATTGTTTCATCTTCTAGAGAAGTATTTATAGAAGATATGAGGAGGTGGGATGGGATAAAAGATCTTCAAGGTTCAATTAATACAGGTAAATGCTTCTCGGCCTTTGAGGGGCTCGATGAAGAAGTTTACAGATATTTCCTCTATATTAATTGTTTTACAATTAAGAATTAAGCTCGGTGGGGAGCTTTTGTTGACTTTAAGTCTCCGTGTCATCTTGTAATAACTCTGCTGATATTTTTGTAATTAATCCTTTTGGATGAATTAACTGTTCAGATGTATTGGGCAAATATATTCTACTCTGATGATAACATGGCCCTCTGTTGAATGTTTTGAGGCTACAGGTGGCAATCTAGTAGCTAAGAGGAATCAATTATCCTCTGATGTGGTGGTGGAGGCTTTCTCTGTCTGATAGATATTTTTTTATTTTTCTTTAAACACTGTTAATTTGATTTCATTATGTGTATTAGGCTTAATTAGGCCTAAAATCTGTCTTCTTATTTTTAACTGCATTTAATTTAGTGGATTAGGCTTTTGATTTTCGATCTTAGCCATAATCCACCCCAAACTGTATAATTAATCTTTAATTCTTCATCTCTGGTTCGATTGAGTCTTCAACGCTAACACTCTTTGATTGTTTTAATTATCTGTGTCTTGTTGATGTGTAGGTGCAACAGGGGCTTTATAGAGCTGCCAACGTTCATGAGACACAGGAAAATGTGGTATTGCAACCCTGTGGAACAAAACTCTTTGATAAACAAAAGCTAGGAGGATCGTCATTCTCGGCTTTTATTTTCTTTTAAAATTATTTGAAAAACCTTTAAGACCTGCATAAACCAAAAAATTAATAAATCTTTCATATTGGGTTAGACTTCTTTAGAGGCTTGCGGTTAGGTTAGAGCCATTGGATGAAATCATCCAATGGTGGAGATTTGCTTGCGGGGGTCCGAAGGAGGCATTTTGGAAGAATGGTGCATAGGATTAAGTCTGGGCCGTAGATCTGTTTTGATCGACAGTCAAGATCAATCAGGGCAATACAATGGAGAAAGGTCACTTTTCATGAAAATAGAAGAAATATAAAGGAAAAGGGGAAAATTCCTTTGGGCGGAGGAAATATTCGTTGAGGAAAATTGGGGTTTTGCAGATGATCATGGGCCATCAGATGAGGTTGGACCCAGGAGATCAACGACTGTGATCACTTTACAGAGTCCCTTGTGGGAAGCAGAGGGCGATAGTGTAATGCTCAGATTGGATCTGAACCGTTGATCTACAAAGATCAACGGTAGGGATAAAATGCAATCAAATGTAATACAAAATGAGGAAAGTGGTTTTGGATTAATAAACTAGCAGTATCGCACGATGAAAAGGCGGGTTGGGGGTTTCACCTTTTTGAATGCGATATGCATCTGTGCTCGACATGTGTCACTAGAAAACCACTTATATCGCATGATTTCTGGGGATTAACCGACGTGCTCAAAGTTATGCCAAAATACGCGCTGGTCGTTAGATCTAAGTTCTTAGATCTAACGGTGGGGAGTGAGCGCAATATTGATAAGATGCACGGGCGGTTGCAGGTGGGGCAGTTTCAATCTGAGCCATTGGATCAAATATTTAGATGGTTGAGATCAAATCTGGAGTTAAATGGAACATATACGCGAGGTAGAGAAAGGGTCAATATGGGCCGTTGATCTGCAGAGATCAACGGCTGAGATCTAGCCAAAAAACATTATAAAGCGGGGTTATGAAATTAACCAAAGTTGGGAGGATTGATCTGGACCGTCATATCTTAGGACATGGAAAGCCCAAATTAAATCGGAGCTTCGCGATCGACAAGGGACAAAGGCCAAAACGTTTCGATGCAATTAGCTATGGACTGTCGATCTGCAGATCAAATCGACGACAAAGGAAGAATCAGAGGAGTTCACAGTGGAGGAAAGGGATTTGGAAAGGAGTGATAAGGGCCTTCGGATCTAGATCTAGCGGGGGAGATCAAGGGCGGAGAGCTCATCGGGAGATCGAAAATCAGGGTTGGGGGAATAAAATATTTAACGCACCCTTTGAAATCTCCCGATGCGAGATTGCGCGATCCATCTGATCATTTCAGATGAACGGTGGAGATTATTTCAAATCATGCACCAGCGAAAAACCTTTATAACATATGAAAACCCAAATTTTAATGAAAAATAAAGGTTTAACAACTTCGAGGCAGGTTATATATAAGGTTAGGCGCCCGAATGCAAGGGCCTTTGGATATATGAACAAGTGAAAGGGACCAGGGTCTATACATATAAAGGGCCAATCACAATCAGAACGATGGAGCGGCCTTTTCAATCTACCCATTTGTAAATCTCCAATGCGAGATCCTATTGACCGTCAATCGTTTTTGTAAGATCAACGATCCTTTTCATTTAAAATCATGTCACCTGCGGGTTTAGACAAAACTTAGGAAAAATGGGTTTTATGAATTTACAAAGGGAAAAAGTGATCGGACAGGGTTTATATAAACATTTAAGCACCTGATGGTGGGCGCTTGTGTTATATGAAGCGAGAAAAGGCTCGGGGCTTATAAAGAGAGGCCAATCAGATTAGAGGTTTTAATATGATAAAATAACTTGTGCGCATCAATTGTTTCCGATGCGATAAGCGCCCGATAGGGTTAGCGCTTAGTTCTAGGGCATGGGCATATGTGGGGAAGTGGTTTAGGACTTAGCCCAAAGGGGCTTAAGCCTATAGTCAAAAGGGTTTATTTTTTACGATTTTTTCAAGGTTTTTACATGGATTTGGGTGTTTCTGTAAGGTTTAAAAGCGAGTTTTAAACCTTATAAAATGGGTTTCGTGAAGGGAAGAAGGGAGTGTATGAAAAATAGAGGAATTTATGGGAGTAAAGGGGATAAAAAATAGAGGTTAATGATGAAGGGAAAAAGGAGTAAAATGAGGGACAAAAGGGGGTTTTTGCAGCAGTCCTTTCTTCATGAAATTAGGAGAATTTCTGAGTTTAAAAGGGAGACAACAATGAATATTTAAAGAAAGGTCATGATGTCTTCATAAGACTTCAAGAATTTTAAAAATTTTAGCAATAAAACTTGTTTCTTGAAGGCTTCAAAAATGATTTAGCCACCATTTGATATGACAAATTTAATAGGTGGCTAACATACACCACGATACTCTACTTCTACTGAAGAAAGGGAGATGGCACTTTGTTTCTTACAAGACCAAGTAATAGGTACTCAACCAAGAATGAATACATATCCTACAGTGGACTTCTGATCATCAGGGTCACCAGCCCAATCAGAATCAGTGAAACCAATCAACAAGGGAGATTCTCCTGCACTGTAATGAATCCCAAACTGAACTGTACCTCGAATATATCGAAGTATTCTTTTAGCTAATTTCTAGTGACTTTCATGGGGTTGGTTCATAAACCGATTGACAAGACCAACGGCAAAGGAAAGGTCAGGACGGGTATGGGTTAGATACAAAAGTTTACCAGCAAGTTGACGGTATAAGGTAGCATCAACTTTAGGGGTAGTACAGTTGACTGAAAGCTTGAATCGAAACTTAAAGGGAGAAGGGGCGGGCTTACAGTCTTCAATGTGAAAGTGGTGTAGAAGATCACAGGCATACTTGGACTGAGAGAGGGTAATGCCTTCCTTGGATTGCAAGACTTGAAGACCAAGAAAATAAAGCAAGTGTCCTAAGTCTGTCATTTCAAACTTCTTTTTGAGGCTAGACTTCACATGGTTTATATGGTTTGGATCAATACCATTAAGGATAAGATCATCAACATAAAGAACAAGGATGGTGAAGGAATTACCCACTTTCTTGGTGTACACATTGTTGTCAGAACGACACCTAGAAAAGCCATTATCTAAGAGAAATCTATCCAATTCGACATACCAAACCTGAGGAGCTTGTTTAAGACCATAGAGAGACTTCCTAAGGCAACAAACAAGTCTACATTATTTTTGGATAAAGCGAGGGGGTTGTTTCATGTAGATTTATTCATGAAAATCTCCATGTAATAAGGCAGATTTAACATCCATCTGATGGACTTACCATTTAAAGGAGACGGCAAGGGAAAGAACAAGGCAGATTGAATTCATTTTGGCAATAGGGGAGAAGATTTCAATATAGTAAATGCCTTCAACTTGTGAAAATCCTTTAGCCACAAGACAAACTTTATGTCTATCTGCTTTTCCATCTGGTCCAAACTTGGTTTTGTAAACCCATCTGCATCTGACAAGTTTTCTTCCTTTTGGGAGAGGAACAAGATCCCAAGTATCATTTTCCAATAAGGAACGATACTCTTCATTCATAGCTTCATCCCAATCTAGATGACTGGAGGCCTCTTCAAAGGTTTATGGATTAAGCTTTTATGGAACTTGAGCCAATAAGGAAGAAGCTCTTTCGAATTGAGAATGTGTACATCGTCGATCAGCAGGGTCACCTGCAAGAGAACCTGCTGCATCCCGAGTAGAGCGGAACCATCTTGGAAGCGGTGGAGTATCAAGAACAATTTCACAAGTTAGATGAGAATTGTTATCCTTGCTATCATCATCTAAACAAGAAGGAATGCTATTAAAAATAGAAGCGAGAGAGAGAGGTGGCACATATGCCGAATCAGGCTCACAGGCCGATATATTTTCATCAAAATTTACATCCCTTCCAATGATAATATTTTTGGATTTTGGTTGAAGAAGTCTATATCCTTTGACATATTCAGAATATCCAACAAAAATACATTTTTCACTCTTAGGTTCTAAGGCTTTACGTTTCGCATCCGGAATATGGACCCAAGCATCACTTCCAAAAACACGAAAGTGACTTACATCTGGTTTGATTAAGCTCCAAGCTTCTTCTGGAGTTCTATTCTTTAAAAACTTAGTAGGAGTGTGATTTACTATGTAATTTACATAGTTAATGGCTTCTTTCCAAAATTTGAGACCATGTCCTTTAGATTGAAGCATACAATTAACCATTTCTTTTAAGGAGTGATTCTTCCTTTCAGCTACACCATTTTTTTGTGGATATATGGAACAGCTTGTTGCAATTGAATTCCATGCTCTGTGCAGAAGTTGATAAATGTGTTGTTAACATATTCTCCTCCATTTTATTAACCTAAATTAATAATTTGATATCCAGATTGTTTTTCAACAAAGGCCTTCAAGGCCAAGAACATGTTAAAAACTTCACTCTTGAGTTTTAAGAAATATACCCAAGTGCGTCTGGAAAAATCATCAATGAAAGTTAAAAAATACTTGCAACCAAAGAAAGAAACAACATGAAGTGGACCACATAAATCATTTTGCACAAGCTACAAAGGGGCTGAAGTGTGCCAAGAGGCACATTTTTCAAAACTGTCCCGATGATGTTTTCTGAGTACACATCCGAAGAAAATACCATCTCGGTAAGATACCATAGGAAGGCCCGTCACCATATTTTCCTTACATAGAGTTTGAAGAGAGTGATATTTTAAGTGAACAAATCGCTCATGCAAAAGTTTGCTCACATCATCATTATGAGAAAAAAAATAGAGGGAAGACATGATGACCCAAACTTGTCAAACTTATACAACCTTGTGGAATCATCAGCAATGCCAGTAGCTAAAATATGTTTAGGATATTTGAGGTCCTTGATTACAACATCATGAAGTGAGAATTCTACTATTTTCCCTTCACCTGAATGAGTTATATGATAAACAGATAGAAGGTTGCATGACAAGGTAGGAACATATTACATCATTAAACTGACCATTATCTAGATGAATGGTTCCAGATCCTACAACACTAAGAGATCTATCATCACCAACATAAATATGTTTGGTGTTACAATCATTTAAAGAAGAAAAAATGGATTTATTTTTAGGCATTTGGTAAAAAGATCTAGAGTCAATGAGCCACTTATGAGAAGGAGAAGAAGAAGATACATGTAATGCATAACCAGATCTTGATGCTGGACAACACAAGAAGAAATTTCCATGCTTGAAGATGAAGGTGAAGGGTGCTCCAAATTGATGTTGTGCTTCTTCATTGCTACTTGTAAGGCTTCCATATTCTTAAAACATTTATATTCTATATGGCCATCCTAATTGCAAAAGTTACAATGTCTATCTCTCTTCTTCCCTTTGTTTTTATTTGCCTTATTATTTTGGTGATTAGATTTTTCAGTTTGCGGCTGAAATTGCTTAGGGCCCTTGTTTGGTTTAGGACCATATTTTTTAGGATACTGCTTCTTGGGATTCTTTTGATATGGTTGTTGTTACACTGCTAAGGCTTTCTTAGAAGCATTTCCAACAGTGATAAGACCAAGGTGTAAAAGTGTTTCTTGTTCTCTTATCAAATAATCACAAAAGGAATCAAATGAGGAATTCTTGTAGGTGGTTACAGAAGAGATGATGGATTCTCTAGTGGAATGGAAGGCAGAAGCAAATAAAGAGTATGGAGTTCCAAGCTTAGCAAGAATGCAATATATGAGGCTACCACCTTCCTTTTTGACCTTACAACCTTCTAAAAGAAGTCTAAGGGTCTTGAATTTGGACAAAAAGTCTTCAATAGAGGAGAAATTATTACGGTCCAAAGTAAGAAACTCATTTTCAAGCTGGTGGGCCTTGATTTGATTTTGAATGCCAAAAAAATTATTTAGGTTTTCTAGGGCTTTTTCAGGGGTGTCAATGTCAAAGATGTGAAATTGAAGATCTTGAGCAATGGACATTAATATCAACCCTCGTGCTTGATCTTGTTTATTTTCCCATTTAGGAACTTTATCATCATTTAAAGGTTTAGTTTCTTGAGTTGTGGCTATTCTATAAAGCCCTTTACTTCTAAGTATATCTACCATGTGAGGTAGCCATTCGAAATATTTGGTGTTGTTAAGAATAAACGAGCATGCACTTTCCATTTAAAAAAAAAGATGAAGCTGAGAAAAGATGAAAATAACTGCTCCAATGGAAATATCTCAAAAAATTAGGTCGTTTCAAAAAAATTGGCTTGAAAAATGGCTTCCAGATGAAGTTATGCCTTTTGAAAAATCTGAGTTGTAGATGCCAAATAGTTATGGGAATGGGATGAAGTGCGGAATTTTTTTTTTAAATTCCACCCCTTTGAACAAAAACTTTTTACAGAAGAAGCTTGAGAAGGAGACTTCAACCCAATACCTCTATTCTCATAAACTAACCCCTCACCAAGTGAGTTAGTAAAAGGATCATGTTATTTTAGAAAGGAGGAAGGAGGGATTATTATTAATTATTATTATTATTATTATTATTATTATTATTATTCGGTGTGCGTGCCTTTCCCAACACAAAAAACAAAAAAAATGAGAAAAAAAATGAAATGCAAAGCTTTACGGCAGAATGTAAGATTTTCGGTTAGCCTTACCGGCAACTATTACTTTTTTTACTATTTTTGATTTCCCGAGATCGCATAAAGATGGGGGGAAAGAGCATACGTAGCAAAAAAATTCCCTTTTTCCTGTTTCTTATTTATTGAGATTGCACAGAGCACACAACAAAGAGAATACACAGAGAACAGGGTACATATTTGGTAAATAAATAAAACCTTAATACCGAAAATAAACCGAAATAAGTAGAAATATTAACAAATATAGCTGCAAAATAGATGCTTTATACCTCCAAATCTAAAATGAGATAACTTGGGCACTAGAAACCTTTTCGCATGAAACGAAAGGTGTTCCTTACTGTAAAAAATGCTCTGGACACAACAGAGCAGTTATCCAAGCCCAAAAATGTTTAGAAATAGTAGATCTACAAAACAGGATTCGCATGCAATCAAACTCGCTTCAGATTTTGATAAAAAACGGACATGACCCTCAAAATAGCTCTGATACCATGTAGGAATTTATATGGTAACTTCCGTAGATCAAGAACCAAAGGTGTTAAGCCACAGATCAAGTTCCGTTAATACCAAGGTGAGAGATAACCGTTGAATTCTAAGTTACAAATGTACATGGTAAAGAAACACACTTTACCTAACTCTACACTAGACTAAGTTATTCTTAACTATTTCCTATGTGTCAGAATATCCTAACATAACAAACCATACATGTATAAGGAATTAGTCTAGGTCTCACTGGAATCCCATGAAGAAAGGATATGGACACATTGTTTCAATTTTTTTCTGAGATATGTGTCATTTCATCGTCTGTAACTGTTCTTTCAGTGACCTCTGGTACTTCATCTTCAAAATACTGATAAATTAGTTCCAAGGAGGAAATCCCAACATCTCTTGTGCAAACAATGTTAAAAAATAAGCCTTCTTCTTGAGATTTCTCTTCCACATCTTCGACATATGGACCTACAGGTTAATGTAGTGGAGCCTTTTTATTTTCTTTCCTACCTTTCTTCATATCCTCTTAATGATAGGAATAAGAGTTTACATGGAAGGGAATGACATAGGAACTTAGTAGAGACACTATTTAACAAAAAATAATGTTGTTGTAAAATAAAACATTACAATAAAAATCCCTTTTTTGGAACGAATTGGGAAAACCAAAGCGAATTAAATGTGAAAATTTATGCTTTCAGGACGAGTAAAATAACATTGAAACCCTTTAAGTGAAATAATGGGAAGCCATGTGAATATTTCCACATCATATTCTGGGAGTGAAATGTTTATGCAACTAACTCACAAAATAGTATAAAATATAGATCAATGACTTCAAAATTAGGCTCTTCGAGGGGGAAGCCTCATTTAGATTACATAAATGAACAATTATTGGATGATTCAAATGAAAAAACCTCCTTTATATATATATAGAATTCTAAAGGGTCACAATATAATCATAGGCTACATAAAAATAATAATGTAAGGGCACAACAATAATAATAGTGGGCTTATATGGGGCACAATATTAACAATATGGGGACTACATGGGCACAACAATAACAATAAGTGGGATACACTAACAATAAAAATAAGGGTCTAGACTAGTATTACAGAGACCAAATGTTAGGTCCCCATATTACTATTTTAGTCCCTTATTGTTATTAGTGTAGCCCCGTTATTGTTAATGTTGTACCCCTGTAACCCCAATATTGTTATTATTTTTGCTTTACATTGTTATTGTTAGGTCGGTTAGGATTATATTGTGGGCCCATGGACTCCTATATAGAGAAGGAGGTTTTGGTCATTTGTATCATCCAAGAAGTGTTCATTTATGTAATGTATTAGAGGTTTCCCCCTCGAAGTGGCTAATTTCTAAGGCGTTGACTTCCCTTTTCTTCTATTTTTGGAGTTGGTTTCATAACATTTGGTACTAGAGCTTTGGATTCTAGGGTTTCGTTGCTCCAAAAAGGTCATCATGGAATTTTTGCAATAATTTTTTTTCTATGAAGATTTAGAAGCGGAAATGTGTACAATGCGAAGCTGAAATCCTAAGGAACCTCTTATAAAAATTTAAAAACTTGGTTCACAATATTTTCATAGTTATGATCTGGGGAAGTTAAGGTTTTTTCACGATCCTGAATTTCAACTAAAACATGTCATCATGGAATTTTCGCTATAAATTTTCTTATATGAAGTTTTAGAAGTTGATATATTTACAGTGCAAATCCAAAACACTAAGGAACCTCCGGTAAAAATTTCGCATCTTGGTGCGCAATATTTTTGGAGATATGATCTGTGGAAGTTAGGACTATTTCAAGCTCCTGAATTTCATCTCAAAGAGGTGACCATGGAAAAAATGTCATAAATATCTCTCTAAGAATTAGATTGGGATTCTGTAAAAAGTGGCCACAATTAAACAGACCGTATTTTCTGGTATATCGATTTTATAGCTGAAGGAGGATACAGTGACACGTGGAAAGTCGTACAATTTTGTTCTACAGAACTAGTCCATAATTACATCATCGTTGGAGATTGCACATAACTTTGACTTGAGGAATCCAAATCAGGTTAGACCTATGGGATTCGAAAGAAGATTCATAGTGATACTTCAGGAAGAAATTTCAGATATTGAAGATCCGAAATCACAGAGATAATTCAGTTTCAATATCGAGCTCCTTAAAAGCTAGAAAAGGTGTGTTTTTTTTTTGAGTTACATAAGTCTCGTTTGAAAAAAAATTAGTTTGAATTTATTCTAAGGTCATATTGAAGAATATATATTGGTATTGGGTTCTAAAACTCCCCCTAAAAATAATTTAACACCCATTAATCCTTCATAAGGCTCTACTATGACTCATGAAGACAAAGAAACACAACATGAGATATAAAAATTACAAGAAAATGTGCACAAAATTTCGCTATCGCAAGGAGAAACAAAAAATGAAATGGAAGTTTTGAATAAAGGCATGGAAACTAAGATGGATGGTTTCAAGAAAGGTGTGGAAGCTAAGATGTATGGTTTGGAAGCTAAGATTGATGGCATGGAAGTGGACATGGAAGCTAAGATAGATGACATGGAAGCTAAGATTGATGAAAAAATGAAAGACAACATGGAAAACATGAAGAATGATCTAAAAGTAGACATCAAAGTTTTGGCAAAGCCGATACAAGAAATGTTTCCTAATGGAAAAAATATAGTAGAGGAAACTCATGATGAGAAAAAAAAAATGTTAATCATGATTTCATAAACTCCAATGTTGGATGGAAGAACCACCATATTCCAAAGATGGATATGAGGAAGTTTGATGGCAAGGATCCCGTAACATGGATACTATAGATGGAGCAATATTTTGATCTCAATAATGTGCAAAACACACAAAAGGTACGCATTGCAACTTTACATTTAGAAAAAAATACATTTGTATGGTATTGATGGCTTTACTTCCATACAAAAATTGTGACTTGGTCACTTTTTACAAAGGAAATGATAGCATAATATGATGATACAAAAAGAAACACCTTATTTAGCCAATTGATAAATCTCAAACAAAAGGGTTCAATGGTGGAGCGCTTTGAGGACTTCCAAAAATTGAATATGAGGGTAACTGATAATCTAGAGGAACACAAGATTGATGTCTTCATAGGGAATTTAAAGGATAAAATCCAACATGAAGTTCGCATTTGGGAACTTTATTCATTGGAAAAGGCATTCAGGTTGGCAAGAAAAATTGAATGTAAAATTATGGAAAAAATGAATCCTACCACTTACATATATAAATATGGGAGTATTTCTACTCCTAGACTTCCACAACCTACAAGGTTGACATCATAAAAATTGGAAGAAAAAAGAGAAAAAGGGCCTTGCTACAGTTGTGATAGAAAATACACTAAAGGTCATAAGTATGTTGAGAAGAAATTATTTTAGATAGATTGTGAGGAGGAAGAAGAAAATGAACAAAAATCTTCAGAAGAAGAGGATATAAACTAGGAACCAACCCTAGAAGAGGATTAAATGATTCCAACCATATCGTGTAATGCATTGGCAGGAATTACCACTCCTAAAAATCTCGAGATAGAAGGACATATCAAGAAGAAAAAGGTAATAGTGTTGATTGATTCGAGCAGTACCCATAATTTTATTAATTTTAAGGTAGCCAAGGAATTGAATTGTTTCCTATACTCAGCACCAGAATGTCAAGTGATGGTTGCAAATGGAGGAACTATAAATTTCTGTGGAAAATGCCATAATATCAAGCTAACCATGGGGGAATATGTATTGAATAGTCCAATGCTTTACATTCCTATGGGAGGTGATGATTTTGTAATAGGAGAACAATGGTTACAATCTTTGGGAACAATAGCTTTTAATTTTCAAGAACTTTTCTTGAATTTTTTCAGAAGGAAAGGAAGTCGAATTATGAGGTATCACAGGGAAGCCAGGAAATATAATAAGCTATAATGTCATGAAAAATCTTCTGAAGAAATAACAACAAGGCATAATTGCACAATTTTTCTCACTAGAAGTTCCAACATCAAAATCATTTATTTCTGTAGATCTCCAAAAAGTCTTGGACAATCATTCCAAGGTGTTTGAAACTCCCAAAGGACTCCCACCTATTTGTGATCATGATCGCGCTATTCATTTGATTCCAGGAAGTGTTCCTCAAAACATAAAGCCTTATAGATATCCTTATTTCCAAAAGAGAAAAATTTAACATATGATTGCAAAAATGTTAGAGGCTAGTATAATTCAACCTTGTCAAAGTTCTTTCTATGCTCTAGTAGTATTGGTGCACAAGAAGGATGGATCATGGAACGTGTCTGGATTATAGGGAGCTCAATAATCTCACCATTAAAGATAAATTTCCCATTCTTGTGATTGTTGAATTATTGGATGAATTACATGGATCAATTTATTTTACCAAGTTGGATCTTTGTTCAAGATATCATCAAATTAGAATGAAGACTGAAGATATTCCAAAAACCACATTTCGAACTCATGAGGGTCATTATGAATTTTTGGTCATGCCTTTTGGCCTTACCAATGCACCTTCTACATTTCAAGGGTTGATGAATTCCATTTTCAAACCCTTCCTTAGAAAAATTGTGCTAGTATTTTTTGATGATATACTAATCTATAGAAAGTCTTGGAAGGATCATGTTCAACATGTTGACAGGGTGTTCAAACTATTGCAGGAGAAACAATTATATGCAAAAAAATCCAAATTTTTCTTTGTAGTATAATAGGTTGAATATCTGGGTCATATTGTATCTCACGAGGGTGTTAAGGTAGACCTTAAAAAAATTAAATCCATTAAGGAATCGAAAGTCCCCACAACCATAAAGAAGTTGCGAGTATTTCTTGGGTTAACAAGGTATTATCACAAGTTTGTTAGGAATCATGGGAGAATAGCAGCACCTCTAATGAAATTATTGAAGAAGGATGCATTTTCATGGACTCCTGAAGAAACGAAGGCATTTGAACATCTTAAAGAGGAAGTGTTCCTAGCACCGGTCTTACCTACGCCAGAATTCATAAAAACCTTTATTGTGGAATTTGATGCCTTAAGAAATGGAATTGGAGTTGTTTTAATGCAAGAAGGAATACCCATTGCTTTTGAAAGTCGTCCAATTAAAGGAAAGTATTTACAAAAAGCTATTTATTAAAAGGAAATGTTAGCAATACTACATGCACTAAATAAATGGTGACCTTACCTAATGGGAAGACACTTCAAGGTAAAAACTGATCATGATAGTCTCAAATACATTTTGGAACAAATAATATCTTCAAAAGAGCACCAAAAATGGGTCACAAAGATGTTGGGTTATGAATTTGAAATAATCTACAAAAAAGGGAAGCTAAAGGTTGTTGCAGATGCACTCTCAAGAAAGAATGAAGAGGTGGACACATTGCTTTGTGCCATTTCTATTATCCAACCAGATTGGATAACCGAAGCAAGGGATGAATCTAAGAAGGATGAAGAAGTGTGGACACTCATTCAAAAGTTGCAGCAATATCCTAGTACATATGATACAATTTGGTTGGAAAAATGATTCCTTATGGTACAAAGATCGCTTATATATTTGTAATAATTCCCAACTAAAACAAAATATTCTTTTGGAATTACACACTTCTCCTTTAGGAGGACACCCAGTATTTTTAAAAAATTTCCACAAGGAGAGGAAACAATTTTTTTTTGGATGGCCTTAAATCTAATATTCAAAGTTTGTGGCAGAATGTTTGGTTTGCCAGCAAACATTCTCCTAACATTACACCTAACATACTCCTCTCCTTCAAACAAATTTTGCCATCAATGCTTGAGTAGTTATGGATGTTTTGTATATAAAATTCTCATCCTCCGATGTGGAATATTCAACAGGAAAGTTCTTCCACTTGACGAGATACTCCAAAATTTATTGATTTTTTAGCTAACGGGTTTTTTTTTCTGTGACTGCCTCAAGTTCCAATATGATTTTTCCTTTCTCATCAAGTTCAGTACATATTGGTTGAACTAGAATCTTGTCACCTATAACCTTATTTAAGTATGAAACCTGGAAAATTGGTGCACTCGAGAAGCTTTATGAAGCTCTAATTTGTGTGCCATAGTACCAATATTTTACAACAGCTTGTAAGGACCATCGTACTTTAGTGATAATTTATTATCCTTATTGGCTTGCTCGAGGGACATTTGTTTGTATGGTTGTAGCCATAAAAATACCTAGCCACCTACATCAAAACTTTTTTCACTATGATGCTAATATTCCTCTTTTTTCATTTGATGCTGTGCCAAAATGAGGTTATCCTTTAAGAATTGGATAACTTTCTATTGATGCTCGATGCGATATTCCACTGCTTGAAGCTTAGAATTTTCTCTTAAAAATTATGTGATGGACGATGGATCATATCCATAAAGTGTCATAAATGGGGTCATTTTTGCTGCAATATGGAAGGAAGTGTTATACCGCCATTCAGAAAAAGATAACCACTTGACCCATTATGTTTTCTTATCAGATATAAATCAATGATGATATCCTTCCAAAAATTTGTTCACTATCTCACTTTTCCCATCCGATTGAGGATGATAAGATGAGCTATGAGCTAATTGAGTACCCAGACAAGAAAATAATTCCATCCAAAAATTTCCATTGAAAATGCGGTCTTTGTCACTTATAATATCTTTGGGTTTACAAGTAGCTTTTGAATTGCTTCCGTAGATGCAGTAGCAATTGTAGTAGATTTAAATGGATTAGATAATGCACAAAAGTGTGCATAATTTGTAAGTATAGAAACTACCACCATAACGACACTCTTTCCTTCGGAATTGGGTAAACCTATAATAAAATCCACTGAAACCTCCTCCCAAGGTTGAATTGGAATGGATAAAGGTTATTATAGACTCAGGGTCTTAATTTTCTCAAATTTATTTTTTTGGAAAACCAAACATTTTGCCACCAAAATTTGAATATCATATTTAAGGCCATCCCAAAAATCATCCTTCGTGACCCTTTGGTAATATTTTAAAAATCCTGATCGCCATCCTAAGGGAGAGGTGTGCAATTCCAACAAATCTTTGTTTGAGTTGGGAATTATTACAAAGATATATGCAATCCTTGTACCATAATGAGTTATTTTTCTAGCTAAATGGATCAGATGTACGAGGATATTGCTGCAATTTTTTGAATAAGTTTCCACACTTCTTAGTCATTCTTCCATTCATCCCTTGCTTCTTTTATCCGATATGGTTGGATAATATAAATGGCACAAAGAAATGCATCCACAACTTCATCCTTTCTTGACAATGCATCTGCAACAATTTTATTCTTATTTTTTTTAGATGGTTTCAAAGTCATAACCCAACATTTTTGTGACCCATTTCTGCTACTCTTCTGAAGATAATATTTGTTCCAAAAATTATTCAAGACTATGATTTTTTTTTTACCTTGAAGTGTCTACCCACTGGGTAAGGTATCCATTTCCTTAGTTCATGTAGTATT
This sequence comes from Pinus albicaulis, assembly GCA_034641835.2. Lineage (NCBI taxonomy): Eukaryota > Viridiplantae > Streptophyta > Pinopsida > Pinales > Pinaceae > Pinus > Pinus albicaulis. Next base: position 1,084,100,895 of record CM076581.1, read on the forward strand.
TCCAATATTTCCTTCTCGTAAATATGTTTTTGCAAATAATGTCCTTTGATTGGATGACTTTCAAAAGAAATGGGTCTTCATTATTTCATTAAAAGAACACCAATTAAATTACCTAAGGCATCACATTCCACAATAAAGGTTTTTGTGATGGCTAGAATAGTTAAGCCTGGTGCTTGGCACATTGCCTCTTTAAGATGTTCGAAGGCCCTAGTTGCTTCTTGTAGCCTTGATGGTGCCTAGACCCAAGTTCAAATTTGGCTACGCGAACCAAAAAACCCCACTATTACTGGCCCTTTCAACAACGATTGGTTGCATAGACCAAAGTCTTACCAAAGGCAAATAGAGGGAATGCTAGAACAAGGTTTCTGCATCCAAAGGGACAAAGCAGTTTAGATTTTGGGATTTTCTTCCTCTGGGTACTTAAAATAGCCTTATAGAATAGATATATCAATTACAAAGTCATTGTTAAACACATCTATTGAACTAACTTTCTGAATCTGCGATTATACTTTATCATTCATAAAACAACATACATGATCATGAACAAGACTTTGCGATGAAAATTATAAGTAACAACCCTTACTTAGAATAGATAATCATAAGGAAAAGTAAATAAAACACATAAAGAAATAACAAAGGTATATATTCAAAATTATTTCATTAAGGCCCACATCTGCCCAATATAATTAGTTCCACCCTGTGCACTCAGCTACAAGGGTCTGTGCACTCAGCTACAAAATTACTAAGGTCTCTTCACACTCAACTCTAATAGCCTCTTCTCTAACCCAACCCATAGAATATAGACTCAAAACAATGTTACATTCAAGTTCATTATATATGAAGTATCATATATCATGTCTTATTTATGTCTTAGACTCCTTATATAGATTTTTACATTATAATACCATGGTCCGAAAACCATGGGAAAAGCTCAAAATTCACAAAATATTCTCATTATTTTACAAAATAGGGGGTTTTTACCCACCCAAAGTGCCCAATACTCAAAATTTAGCTTCCCACTATGCGCTCTACTCCTCAATTTGGAGAGTCTTTTTGAAAATCTTCACTGAGAAGTACCCTGAACAAAAAACCCCCAAATACAAAATTATGACTCATGCTATTTCACACTACCATTTCATCCTTGATATTCTCTTTGAGGCCTCTCAAGGCATACTTCAAAGGTGGGATGGATTTGGCACGCTAATTTTCAAATTCTTGAACTTCGCTCAGCAATGTCTTAGTGACTGGCCTGATTGTATGTTGAATAATTCCTTTCTGATCCTGGAACAATGCTTTTAGCTTATTTTCAACATTTTGTGAGAGCTTACAGGCTTTATCTTCCCACGAATTTGTCCTATTTGTGATAATTTTATCTTTTATGTGTAGCTCATCAACCTATTCCTACAATAATTTACCCTCTCGGAGACAGGTATACCACTGCATTAGCACTAAGGTATTTATTGCAACCTTAATCTTATTCCTCAGTTCCAAATTTTCACAAACTTCCACTTCAATCCACTATACCTAAGGGTCCTCCTATAATTAGGCCGGTATATACATGACATCTCCAAACATGTTCATGCACTCAATAATAGCGGACTCAATCTATTTAGTGGCAGCCTTAAGTGATTTTGTGCACTTCTCCTGGACCTATGGTGGATTGGAAAGATTCAATTGCAACTGCAGCTCAATGACCTTCATCTCCTTTTCTAGTCATACTTGGTATACCTCATCTTTGTAGTCCTTTACTGTTGTGGCAAGCCTAGCCACTTTTTTCTCTAGCGCATTTTCATCCTTAATCTAGAGCTTAGGTAGCTCACTACAAATCTTAGAGATGGTGTCCTCCAAATTTTATCTATGTGAAGTCATGACATCGTGCTCCTGTACAACCATATTCTTGTCTTCGGCTATGCTCTATAGTTCTTGCTTGACATCCTAAATAACTAATAGAGCACATTTTTCTCTAATCTGTAATTCATAAGTGATGCCTTTGTGGAAATCGTGCAATGTCTTGAGAGGCAACAAGAAAATATTAAGCTTTGTGTTTTGCCAATATAGCGCTTGCTTCAGCTCCTTCGTGGTATCAAAAAATAATGTGCCCATAGGTATTGGGACCAAGCAGGTAACCGTTGTCATTGATAAATCACATTCTTCCATGCCGACACCTTCTTGTTCCCAGCTTGCCTGAATCATGCTCATTTGCAGCCTACTCACTTGACTCATGCTCTCGTCAACCGTCTTCATCTGAACTTGAAAGTATTTGAAACCCTTATGGATCTCTGTCAATACCTTCTTATATTTTTCTTCAATTTTACCCCATAGGTTCTCGGTAACGTTCTTCATAGTATCTCTTATCTCATCGAGGTCCCCCTAAGCGAGGAAAATTTCTTCCGGGCTAGCAGACTTACTCAACTTCACTTTCTTTCATGCACCTTTTCTATGTGGCTATCGTAATTTCGTATTAAAAGGGGAGGGGGCATCGATCGGATCCTTGATTGTATAATCGCTATGCACATCACCCCCTCCTCTTTATGTGACCTTTGTCTCCATCTCAAGCTTTTCCTCCATCTTTGTACCGGTCATCAATTTGAATTTCTTGTCCTTCTTTCCCATATGTGAAGTGGGCTTCATGCCACTCGTCCCATCCTGTTTCACATTGTGAGTGAGAAGAATTAACCAATCTCTTGGCCATTCACTAATGATGGCTTCATAATCTTCTTCTTCCACCAAATACAATATCTCATACCAAAACCCAACAAGGTTCTTCTTAACCTAGATATGAACATGTTGGAAGTCTGCTTTGAATTCTGTGACTTGCTGATATTGGTCCAAGAAACTTGGTGATAGGTGGGGGATTTGGCTAACCAATGTGTGCAGACTCATCTTGAATCCAACAAAAAATAATTTGTTTTCCATGACCCTGGTTGGCTGCATAAAATTCCATAGTGAGGCATAAATTTCAGCCTCAAAAATATCTAGGTGTTCAGAGGAGAAATGTGACACCTCGGGCTCCCTCCAAGCCATCAATGCAATTAGGAGAAGAGCCACGTGTAGTGAAACTTCTTGCCCTCCTCTTGAGCTTTGTGATAATTAGCTAGAAACTCTATTCACATGTATCTAACCCAATTATAGAAAACCCATTCGCTACATTTGTCGGCCAAAGACACCATCGACGTAGAAACCTCCTCTATGTGGCTCTTCATTATGATTTTACCTATCAAGATATGTGTGGTGAAACATGATGTTCAATTTGTAATGGATTTAATCGAGTAACCCTAGGTTCCCTTTGTTATATTGTAATATTTCTTCATCTGGTCTACGAATTCCTTGTTTTGGTCTTTGCCCATAAATTCCTCTGTGGGGTCTAATCTGACACAAGGAAATGTTGTGATCTTCGTTATAATCATTGCGTCAATAGGAACGTGCTTCCCCAACAACAAGCAATCATTGTGCACAATGCCTAGTAGTTGGTGCACACAAATTGTTTTGATGACACTTCGCCCAAAGTGTGGAACATACATGTTCAATATCCCTGCATCCTAGATACCATCCACCCAGTTTATTGGTTCCAATCTTCTTACTTTGGTATCGTAATAGGTTTTGTATCACAAATACCTATTGGGCTCGAATTGCAAGTATTTGCTGCAATCGTTAAAGTCCCAGTCCTCCATACGCAGCTGGGGTACATTGGCCAATAAATCACCTTCAACGATCACTTCATGAGGAAATAGTGGCGTAAATATCTTAAATTTAAATATGTCCAAATCCTTTGTGGGCCTCTTAGAATCCAGCTTCCATGGTAAGATATACATGGAAACCTAGAAATAGGTTCTACCTCCTCTACAACAATTTCCTATGGTGCGACTTAGTATTCGTCTAATTCTTCCACTTTGACAGTTTTCTTCTATTGATCTTGGGGCCACTTACTTCTCTTCTCCTTGAGAATTTTCTTCAAGGGTTATGTTCTCAACATCATCTTTTTTAGCTTTTTGGATGAAGCCATGCCCCTAGTTTTTTGCTTCCTAGGCAACCTCAGCCATTTGTTGTTCACTTGTGGCATAGCCGTAATTATGCATTCTAGATCTGGCTAGATTTTTTTTCATAGCATGAATATAAGAAAATTTTCTTTAAGCACCTCAAAGCTATATTTCGACATGCAGTGGCTCACTCAATGCTCTTGGAACCACCAAATATCACTTATAAATATTAGCGTGCAAAGTGTTTGAATATCCATTAGGATGCCTAATTTCTAGAGAAGTTTCAATTCAAACTGCATGATTTCCCTCAAATAATTCTCATAAATGTATATTTGGTGGTGGATCCCCCTCGATATGCCTATTAAATACATCCCTCCCACTCCTTTTAACAACCAATTCATTTTCAATTCAACTATAATTGTTCCAACAATAACTTTCTGGATGAACTTCACCAAACTTTCCCCTTCAACGCAGTTCCCTCAATCTTCTGCATCATCCTATATACCACGCAGTAATTTGATCATGATAAAGCTGCCCTTTGGAAGAATTGTTTATAGGCCAATGCTTACTTTCAACTTTGCGGAGTATTAAGACTATTCATTGGCCATATAGTAATTGCGAACCTCTAGGGGCTAATTTGTCCCTTTATAGCTTCAAATAGCTGCCATTAATACGTCCAAGGAAAAATACTCCATTTAGCTTTATGAGATGGACTATGCCCACTACTGAGACATTCCTAACAATGTAAGGTCCCAACCAATGCATTTCCAGCTTTCACGAGAACTTTGCAAACTTAATGTCATACAAAAGAACTAGGTCCCCATCCTCGAATGTCTTCTGCTTAATATGCCTATCATCCCATGCCCTTTCACTCTCCTTCTACACTTGTTGGTGGAACCAAGTGATTAACCTATCATCCTTCATTGCGATAAGTTGCTCAAATATCTGCTCCATAATGTCATTGTTAGCCATATCCATAATTGTCGTGACGTGAAGACTAAGAACAATGTATACCATCGAAATGAATTCTTCTTGTACATACACTAATCTAAACAGATTTTTACCCATCAAATTCTTACAAGTGGCCCTGTAGGGCCATAAAACTAGAGGAATGTACAAATCCAAGTAATCCCTATTGATGTTGCACACCTTCGTCACAACATTTTCTAGAATTTCGTTAAATGCTTCAACCATATCATTCGCCTAAGAGTGATACAGCGTACTCTTTTGGTGATGCATTCAAAACTTGGCAGTTAGTGCTTTAGTAGCATTATTCAAGAAATGTGTAGCCCTATTAGTCATCCAAATCTTCAGAAAACCAAACCTTGATAAAATATGTTCAAAAATAAGCTTCGCTACTATGTCTACACTACAATTTTTCACTCGATGTGCCTCAACCCATCTAGTGAGGTAATCCATCACAGTAATAATATATTTCACACATGTTTTCTTCCCTGGTGGATCAATCGGTCCCACCAGGCCAATTGCCCATTTATCGAATGCATGCAATGTAACTTGGAGATTCATTTCCACTTCATCACTTCACGAAGGCGTACCATTCATTTAATAGACATTAAAAGTGCCGCAATACTCCTTTTAATTATTATGCACAGGGGGCCACCAAAGTCCAGCATGCATAATTTTCTGTGTATTGGCATTTCCTACGTCATCATAAACTAAATTGCGGGAAAAAATTTCTAAAAATGAAAGTTCTCATAATTTGTCAAAACTAGAGTGAGTGCAAAGTCCTCGTGACCCTGAATGTGACGCACTTTGTTTCATCAAAAACTGACTCTATATGAGAAATTTATAACCTACTATCTTCTTTTCCAAATAAGTGAATTTAGAAAAAAAACTCAAGCAGGGTCAAAGGGGTCAATTTTTGGTAAAAACGGGTTTTTCTCTACCGAGTGGTTTGTTGACACTTGTTAGCTTGTGGTTTTCCCAAATTTATGGGCTACATGGAAAATTTTGGTCTATTTTGGAACGAACCAATGGGATGAGGATACGTGGTGCAGCCAGGGGCCGCCACATGCCCCCTCCCAAAGGTTGAAATATATTGTAATTTTATTAGACAAAATTTTTATGGAGGTGTCGGGGTTTGGCCTTGTGACCTCCCCACTGCCAGTGTCATGCCATAACACCTCTTATATGTATTATTTCCTATTATAGAATGGATTTAACTTATATTTAAAGTCAACATTGTAATATGGCGGAGAAAAGAGGGGCCAGCCCTGGTGTTAGTGTGAATTCTAATTGCAAGCGTACGAAAAAATCTCACTTTAGCTGTGCATAACAAAAAACCCTAACATCAAAGATGGCTGCTAATTTATTTATATTTTTAGTTAGTTGACCAAGAAAAATACTAAAAAATCCATATCTATGCAGTTAAAGACATTAAGCAGTGAATAAAAGCAAGAGTTGCTCCATGCATCCAATAGAAAAGACAAGAATTTTTTTAAAGAATTTTTTTACTTATGACACCTTGGAAGGGAACATAGAAAGATGTTACCAGTACACCATAATGGGATGGGTTCTTGTATGTCCTCAGCACTTCAGATCTAATATATCTCTCTCTTGATGGTGTAGAAAACCAAGAAAAAAATGGAGCTCAAAGGGAGCTCACAAGCAAAATGGTAGCAAAATATGACAATGATTCAGGATCAAAGTCAAAAGAAAAGTATAGATCTAGAGTAATATTTAGGCAACCAATGGTAAATAATGAATGGAAAAACCCTTCTATTTATGACAAGATATTGAGTTAGTCTAGATATTGGTGCATACTTTAAATATTATTAACCAAATCTAGATCCAAATTTTATGGAATATTTTATGATATTTGTTAGGGGGGAAAAGAATTTGAATTTGGTAAAATCCCTTTATTTGTAAATAATAAATAAATAAATAAATGATTTATTTATTATTTTATGAATTTGGTTGAGTAATAATAAAATAAATAGTGATTCATTCAAATATTTATAAATGATTTAGTCAAATTTAACAAGGAATATTATTTAAATAATGTTTTATATAATTATTCCTAAAAAGTAATAAGATAAATAACATTTTATCTAATTAATTTTCCTATTTTGGGCTAAATATGATAGAGAATATTAATTAAAATGTTGTTTAACTAATTATCCCTTGAGGACAATTAAAAAAAATAAGGATTTATTCAATTATTCCTCATGGAGCTTCCTGTTTAGACCATAAAAAAATTAATAAATTATGGATTACTAAGTTATTTTTCATAGTGAAAGCAATTTTACTAGGGAAAATTTGGTCTTACATGGTGTACTTTGGTCCATCTAATAGTAACAGGTTAGATGATCAAAAATTGGTGTAACAGGTTGCCCCCCCCAGCGTGTGATCATTAGGAGCAAATCATATGACCGAAGTACGTTGTAAGAACTCAATCACTTGACATTGAAGAGGGATTCACAGAGAGAGAAATATAAGGCATACTAAAGTTGGAGAGGAAAAGAACCTAAGAAAGCAAGACTTACAGGTGTGACAAGTCTCGTTTATGAGTGAATACCTATTCTACATGAGGTGGGGGAGGCATACCTATGCCCGCCGAGATAACAAAGTACAAAGAATAATGCATCCAGTAAGTAAGGGACTGAACTATATAGTACATGCTGGCATAAACATGGGCTAGATAAAAACATGATAATGGATGCCACATAAATACTGTGCCTGCAACAATAGCAAGGGCTTATACAATAATATCTGAGTACATGAGATATATGTACAACCAAAGAGGCCTTGTAAAATAGGAAAGGTCTCTAAAAATATGAATGATACACAAAAACTAAAAGGTGCTACAAGTGGTTGAGGCTGGAATCGTCAAATATATGGAGCTTCATCCAAGACTATAATAGAGAAGTCATTCGGGTATGTGGGGGGGGTACATGAAGGGCCACTAACTCATGAGGTCTGAAACATCTCACACACACCTGGGAATCACTGGTACAATATTCTGCATCACTGACCCATCAAGTATAAGGATCTTGATCATGCCATAAGGAGTTAGAGCTAAGAAAAAATCAAGTCAAAGGGCAATAAAGAGTCCCTTTTCATAATCCGAAGCGCCAAACAAGAGTGGGATCTGGAAAAAATGTACATCGTCCTCTAGACCTGTCTTCTGGAATAAATAAGCTAATGTCGACAGAAGGAGGTCCGCCATAGGTGAGGCGATAAGGGATCCTCAACTATGGAATGAGAGATAATAGTAGAGTGACTGATAGACTGACACCAGGGATAATGATGGAATGGGGGCACTGAGTAGCAGGTTGATGAATTCCATTGTTAGAGAATGAAGTGCATGGATGACTTGGCAGCCACTGACTCACGGTCGGAGGGGATAGGGGACAGTATGACTGAAGGCGAAATTGTGCGACACGAGAGAGGAACAAAGTAGTGATGGATGGAGGACTATAGAGGAATACAAAGGGACTCTAGATAGACTCCATGGATACGATGATGACTCAACTCGGATGCTCTAAGCAAGGGTAACTTGATGATGCTACCACACAGGACAAATCTAGTGGGGACCATAAAAAACATGAGTACAAGATGGTTACTCATGAAGAAAATCAACACGAGTGTGGAGAAGTATGAGGGTGAAGTGGGGCCCTAAGTACAAGTGTTGCAAGTGAAGAAATTCAATTTTTAGGAGTGGTGAAGTGATCCTTCTTGGAAAAAATGTGTCGGCTTGAAGTATCAAATCAGAAAAAACTAAAGGATACCCATTTGAGAGCTTGGTGAGAGCTTTCCAATGTTACTGATGGTTTTTCAAATCGATCTATGCTTTGGTCACAGTTGGTGAAATAAACATCTGGGGTTTCTCTTTTGATAAGGCATTTCCCCTCCAATTTGATTCATTTGCAAGTGTAATTGTGTTGAATGTAGAGAGGAGAAAAGGCCCTAAATCTTGTGGCAATCATCGCAGACAAACCAAACATTGGAATTGATATTCATCAGTTGTAGGTAAGATACCTAACCATACTCTTCCAAGTTAGTGGACTAAAGTTTGAAATTAGGCACCCAAAGCTGAGGAACAACCCAGGTCACACTTTTTTGGGTATGTTCTACGACCTGGGTAGGAGGTATTGGGTAGAAAACTGTGACCTGTCTAAGGAAATGACCTAAAAAGTGTGACCGGTCAGAAAAAGGGGGTTTTAGTGTTGTTTTTTATTGAGAGCTAGGATTTTTATGGGTGAGGGGCATGGGTGTCCCCAAGCATGTTATGGTCATGGAAAATTTATTTAGAAAAGGGGAATCTAAACGCATTTTAATGATGTGGTGTACCATTTGTTTTCGTTATAGATATGTATATTTAGAAAGAGAATGGAGGATTACCAATCCCTTTTGGTACTCCATATATGAAGAAAATGGACTAAGTTTCTGGGTTGGCATACATGGTGTCACTATCCCAAAGGGTGGATGTAGATATAATGAACTAGTGCTCACTTAGAAAACACATAGGTTGGTCAACAAAAATGTATACGGGACTGGGTTGTTGATGTAAGATGAAGGAATGATGAGGGGTATCATGCCTAGAGTGATATGAATTGATATGGGACTCTAGAGGTTCTTCTAAACGGGGAAGAATGATGGTACTAGAGTCGACATGACCAGATGCACTATGAGGGTTGTAGAGAATTTCTTCTCTTGAACTCTGAAATATGGGTGCTCGCTTACAAAAACATTGTGTGTCTATGTAATGAACAGAAGGTTCATGTGGTTCGAATGTATAGTTTCGATGTAAGGGGGGATAGATAAAGTCAGGGGTGATGATTTCATGCATAATTTCATCATCATAATAGAAGATGGGGTGATTGGTGGAATAAGAATCACCTGATGTGGCAAAGCTACTTAGCTCATTATCATGAAAAGAAAGCTTCACATGTGCATCATCACGGAGGGTGACCAGAAAATAAGTAGATGAAGGATCTACCGATGTTGAGCCCACGACGATCGCTGAAGGGAGGTCAAGCGATACAGAAGTGGAAGTCCTAGGCGGGACTTCCACCGTGGATCTCATAAATGACGATAGGTAGAAAATGGTGGTTGAAGGCTCCATCATCTCGACATTAGGAGGGGGAATGTTAATGGCAGAATTCGTGTCCTCTAGTTCCGCCAAAGAAAAACACGCAAATAAGGGAGAGGTGGAATCGTTGTGTTGGGCCTCGAATTGGCCAACTGCTTCCAAAGAGGCATGGTAATCATCGAGGTAGGGACAAAGGTGGGTGTAGTGGCCATGGAAATCACACAAAGCATAGGGGTGTTTGGTGTGAATACTCTTGGGGTTCTTGGCTGTAGTCGAGGAAGGAACAGAGGTTTTCAGGAACGTAGACTCTCGGAACGTGACATTTACCATGGGCTTGATATGAGGAAATTTAGGACAATGATGGGAGGCATGACCGAAAACATCATACAAAGCACATGAGGGGTATCTTTTGGAGGCTGAGGAGGAGCAGGGTTCATCGGGGCAGCCTTGTCTTTAGCTTCCTTCTTGTGAGCTTTGCCCCAGTCACCAAAAGCTGTCACAACAGGAGTACGTTCCTGTTGAGGTGGTTGAGGCATGAAAGCAAAGGGAGGGGTCATGGGGACCAATTGAGCTGGGGTCAAAGAATTATATGGTTTGGGCTGACTAGGCAGGATAGTGGCTGGGGGATTTATGTACCATCCTGGGATACCCAGGGTCATGTTAGGAAGGGATAAGGTAGCCATAACAGGTACCAAAAATACTCCAGGAGGGGGAGCTCAAAACGATATCTGATCGTAGGGGTAATGGCCAGGTGTGACAGCTATGAGATGGTTAAGGCCAAGAGGAACTATGCCAGGAGGTTAGGGAGGCTTATGGATATGAGTTGTAGATGATGGGCCTTGAGGAGGGGTTCCTGAAGGCTGAGTCAAGGTGATAGCAGCAAGTTGTGGAGGGCGGGGATGTTGACTAGTCAAAGAGGGTCGCTTGAAGTCGGACCAGGACAATTGCATCATCCAAATGTTTGATGAGGTGGGATTAGAGATAGGAGGAGAAAGAACAGGGAAAGAACCAAGCAAAGATGAGTCTTTTTAGACTCTAGGTGAAACACTTCTAAAATTTTCAACTATCTGTTTATTTTCCACCAAAGAGATGATGAACTGAGAGGAGACTTGAGACTTCGGTTCGTAATATGTCAACTAGTTGATCGTGACAATATTTCAATTATGAGGAAAACACATCTTACGGTGAACTGCAGATGGGACAACAGACATCACATAAGTGTAGCTATGATCCAAAATAATGTTGTAATCTAAGGGAGAATCAATGACTTCTACGTCAACACAAACAATTTTTCCTGCAAGATTAATAGGACCATTTCAGAATAGGCCTATGGGATGAGAAGAGTAGCCATCATAGGCTTGAAGGGTGATAGTGGAATGGGCCAATTCTGGAGATCCAAGTTGCTTCCAAACTGAAGTGGACATTGCACAGGTGGATGCCCGCTTGTGAATGATACAACGGGAGACATTTCCATTCCAAATCTTGATAGGGATTTGGAAGGTGATGGAAGAAGGAAGGGGGTGGGGGGCTGATCTGATCGGTCAACATCGAATATGATCAAACGATCATTTGAAGAATACACACCACCCATGGTAGTTAGTAGATATTTTCATTGTGAAGGGCACGACTGGAGGAGTTCCAATGTTGAGATGGCAGCGGGAGATTGCGCCAAATCATCTACTATACTATATGAATGGGCATATTTACCAGAAGAAGCATCAGCGTAATTCTCCCTTAGGGATCTTGGTTTGAACCACTGCCTTAGGTTGAGGGATTAGTAAAGTACCATTGGTTGTTGAAAGAGGCTCTATGGAACCTGAAGAATGGGGCTCGGGGGCAGACATAGCGAGAGGCTTGTTGTACTGACGGGACCAAGTCTGAAGGTTGAGGTCAAATATAATGGGTTGGTCCAAGTTCATCATGATAATATGGTAATTAGAGGTACCAGATGGAGGAGGTTGAGTGGCCACCTGACCTTCGAGGGGTTGGGTAGCCACGAATCCTTGCTGGGAAGGATTGGTAAACATAGCCGAATGGATAGGTGTAGCATGGGAAGGAACTGAAGGGGAGGCTTTTTGTCTTCAGGATGCTACTTAAACTTCCCACATTTTCCACATCTAAGATAAAAGAGGACAATAGTGGGTATAGTTACCATAGACACCACTACAAGAACAAGGTTTGCTCATGCAAACAGGCATGTCTAGCTTGGGTTGAGTGCCCTGTTGCTGGTTAGCATTGTTAGGTGTAATCCCTTGGGGATCGGGTCTTGTGTTACCTGGGTCAAATTTGGTTTTTGTTGCCTTTCCTCTTATTTTTTGAAGTAGGAGGATTAGTCACATGCTGTTGTGCATACACTTGGCCTTAGGGGGTGGTGCCTACTATTGCGGGGGTTGAGAAGGCAAGGGAGGCTGAGGTGCTAATGCTAGATGATCTTGAGCCCTACGCTATGGATATGGATAATAAAGAGGTTGGGAAACATTGTGGTAAACGAGTTTGGAAAAAGGAAGAGGCATGTTGTATCCTGGATACATGCTATCGGGAGGGGGAAAAGTGTTGGAGGAGTTGGCCCCTCCCTGAGGGAAACCATAACCCATGGGAGGATGAGTGTATGGATGAGAAAGGGCTCCAATGATACTATCCATGGCATGGGATGTCCTCGGTGCATTGGCACCACCAGTTCTAGGGACATTAGGTAAGAAGGTATAAACATAACCAAACTGTGCATAGATCAAGTCATATTTCAACGCAATCTGGAGGGAAGCTTCTTCGATCTGAGGGAAATGAGATGCGACATCTTTTCCAATAGAAAGAAAAAGGGATCTAAGAAATGATTCCATGTAGACATGGTATTCAAAGGTAGGGGATCGAAATAGGCTCTTTCTTTTCCACCATTCTTCAACATGATCGGATAGGCGGGTCACAGAAGATTGATGGAAAGAGGTAAAAAGTTCAGTACGAGTGTAATAACAAAGGGGAAGTTGGAAGTAAGACAGAAAATCCCTGCCAAGAGTCACAAAAGTAGTATGAGAGGAGGAGTTTGTCAACATACAATTTAGAAGATTCTCCAGTAAGCGTACACTAGAACAACCGAATACGGACAGATTCATTGGTGATGGAGTTAGACAAACACCACATGTGGAAAGATATAACATGGTTTGTTGGATCTTCTCCAGCAATATCTTCAACCTTGGGAATGTCAGAAGGGAGCTTGGTTGGCATAACAAGCCAACCAGGATCATGGTGTATGGGGTCATTGATCAACTCATTAAAATTGGGAAGACTGAGGCCTGCCATATAAGGGAGCAAGGGAGCGGCTGGGATAGTTCCTATTGTGGTCCCACTAGTAGTATTATGAGCATTAAGACTAGGGCTACCACCAAAGTTAGGTCCTAAACCAAACATGGTGAAGGGTACTGGAGGAGAAACTAGGATAGAACCAGAAGGGGAACCCGATGAACCAAAAGGAGAGTCAGAATGGGGACTCAGTGGAGGACTAACTCGAATCCTACGCGAAGGAGTAAGTCTTCCTAACGGAAAATGAGGATGAAGGCCAAGAAGTCTTCAGGATAAATGCCTTGGGGGCGCAATTATGGAAGAACAGACACGGATCACAGAAGGAAGAGAGACCAATAAGGGCAACAAGGTGCAGGATCAAATTATTACAATGTTGAAACAAGGGAAGAAAGGTGCAGGATCAATTAATTACAATGTTATAGTCTTGGCCTAATGGTGTAAAATAGGTGCTCTTCACTTAGGGTGTGCGTATTAAGTGTGTTAATTTTAGTTTTTAAACCTAGACGTGTGTAGAGAAAAAAGAAAAAATGCATTGTATAGCTGTAAATAAATCTTCAAATAATAGTAAAGTAAACTGAAAATGACAGGAAATAAAACAGCTAAATATGCATCAATCTAAACCCAAGGAGGTGGGCTTCCCAACAACTAGTTTATGTGTGGGAGAAATCTATTCAAAACACACAGAAAATGGCCAATGGATCTAAATTTGGGAGGGAATGGGATCTAGAGGTTAGATCTGCTAGAAATAGGTGCAAAAAAATAACAAAAAACCAAAGGGAAAAGTGCTGCAAATTAGGTGGCGAAAGGCTACAACCTGAAGGGAAACAAAGCGGACCATAGAGGAGGACAAAAAAAAAACTAAAAAGAGGTGTTTTGGATGGATGAATAACCAATATGAAATGGATATGAAGGTACAAGATCAGATCTGAAAAATCGCTGAACACACTGAAATCTCAGAGGACCTGCTTTAGTTAAACTCCTCCTAGAAAGGTGGAAGCCTACTGAAGCCCTAGGGGTCTAGGTTCCTACCTCAATGAGTAAAACGTAGAAAGTAAAGGTCCAAGACAGGTGGAGAGGGTTGTCAGAAAACCCTGAACAATAGCTCACACAAACCTAGAAAAGTCGCAGAAAAATTCCTGCAAAAAGTACAGGTCGCATTTTCTATCATGTTTTGAGCAAAGGTCACAAGTTTGAGGTTGTTTTCTACATCTTGAAGGTTGAGGCCGCAAGTTTTTTCCCAAAACGTGTGAACTACACTTCCAACACTCTTGGGAGAAGGTTTTAGAAAAAAATGGCATCTCAGCTGTGGTTTATACCTATCACCTACGCAATAGGCACAGAAACACATGGAAGTTACAATTTTTACCTTTTTAAGGTTTTAAAGGTTAAAAACAACATCAAGAAAATCAAATCAAGAAGCTGAAGAAAAACGCTAGGCGTTGAAGTAGCTAGTCATGCAGAGATCTAAAAAATGACAACGGTCGTAATTATAAACCTTTTTGGAGTCGCCAGTTGTTAGTGTGAATTCTAATCGCAAGCATATGAAAAAATCTCTCTTTATCTGTGCATAACAAACAACCCTAACATCAAAGATGGATGCCAATTTCTTTAGATATGAAGTTATTTGACCAAGCCAATGTTGCAAAGTCCAGATCTATGCAGTTAAAGACATTAAGCAGTGAATAAAAGCAAAGTTTCTCAATGCATCCAATAGACAAGAATATTTTTAAATATTTTTTGTATTTATGACACCTAGGAAGGGAACATAGAAAGAATTTACTAGTCCCCCTTAATGGGATGGGTTCTTTTATTTCCTTAGCACTTCAAATCTAAGATCTCTCTCTCTTTATGGTGAAGAAAACCCAGACGAAAATGGAACTCAAAGGGAGCTTACAAGAGAAATGGTAGCAAAATATGACAATGATGGGGGATCAAAATCAGACCAAAAGTATAGATCCAGAGTGATCTTTAGGCAACAAAAAGTAGTGAATGAATGGAAAAACCCTTCTATTTATAACACAATATTGAGTTAGTCTAGATATTGGTGCATAATTAAAACATTATAGACCAAATCTAGATCCAACTTTTATGGAATATTTTATTATATTTGTTGGAGGGAAAAATAATTTGAATTTGGTCAAATCCCTTTATTTGTAAATAATAAATAAATAAATAAATATTTTATTATTTTAATAATTTGGTTGATTAATAATTAAATAAATAGTGATTTATTCAATTATTTATAAGTGATTTTGTCAAATTTAACAAGGAATATTATTTAAATAATGTTTTAAATAATTATTCCTAGAAAATAATAAGATAAATAATGATTTATCTAATTAATTTTCCTATTTTGGGTTATATATGACCAGGAATATTAATTAAATTATTGTTTAACTAATTATCCCTGGAGGAAAATCAAACAAATAAGGATTTATCCAATTATTCCTCATGCGGTTTCCTGCTTAGACCATAAACAACTTAATAAATTATGGATTACTAAGTTATTTTTCATAGTGAAAGCAATTTTACTAGGGTAAAATTGGTCTTACATGGTGTACTTTGGTCCAGCTAATAGTAATAGGTTAGATGACCAAAAATTGGTGTAACACCTGGTCCATAGGACCATAAAACATGTTCAAACAGTAGGAGCTCTAGTGCTAAGGCAGAGCTAAAATGTTAACCCGCTTTATTAACCATAACCCTTGATTAATATGCCCTAATCTGAAATTTAATTTTGGATTTGTTTAAACGCGCAACCAACACTTTAAGCACACTTAACCAATTCTTAATTAATAGTTAACCCCACTAAGAACTAATCATTGATTAGTTTGGTGCAGTTGCTCCATTTTAGGCGGATCGACTGGTTTTAACTACAGTTAGCTAGTTTAGTGGAGCATTTAGTTGGAAAAACGAGAAGAGGCATAAATTTTGCCAGAGAGTCAGAATTTAACTCAGTCAAAACCAAAATAGGGATATTAGGGGTGTCCAGAGACATTGGATTAGTTTTGAGAGCCATCAAAACTCACGAAAGGAGTGTATTCAATTTTTTGATCAGTTAATCAAAGAGTGCCAAGCCATTGAAGTTGCTCCAAGGAGACGTAGCCCAAGAGAGGTGAAATCCTTGATCACTACTGTGTAATTTGCTTGCTTTGTGTTATATTCTCTACTATTTACTTGTTCTTTATGTGTTTTTAAAGATAATTTACTTCATGAATTCTCATAAAAGACACACAAAATTGACACATAAACCCTCTCATAAACTTGTTATTTGACACAATACTTAAGCCATTTTATTTTATACTAATGAGGAAGCTAGCACAACAAAACTAGTTTGTCGATATTCATATCAAGTTTGTATCAGAGCATATTTGAGCTCATTTTAGTCTACGTTTATCTCAGGTTTTTCAAGGTTAGCTAGAAAATTAGCTATTTCTTTTGTATTTTTTCAAGGAGAATCTAATTGTGTGAATGTTTATGTTTGTAAGCTGAAGAGAGGAGAAGGTCGAGATTGAGGACTCATCTCTCAAATCATAGCAAAGAAGTTTTTTTATGAATTACAAGTGTGAAGATGTCAGCTTCATCAAACAATGTTTATAATCAATCTTCCTTAGCCAGACTCTTTGGTGCAGAGATGTTGCATAAGATATTCATCACGAGAGATATGGTGCAAGAGATGGTTGAATATAGGAAGGAGGGAAGTAAGCTTCAAGAGTATTTCATGGCCATAAAGGAGGAGAAGCAAGAGCTTCTCTAAAATATGCATGAGAACAAGATTCACCCCCATATTGCAAATGAAACCCTAGAAAAGATTCATAAGATGGAGATTCAAATCCATGATTCCAAGGAAACGCTAGCGAAGTATGTGCATGAAAATGAGGTATTAAGATCAAGTTTGTCTTCAATTTCATCTTAAGATAAATGTTTTGGTGTTTTTGAAAGACACACTAGAGGAATAGGGTCCAACTTGTTAAAAAAAATGGTCTATGAAGGTAAAGACTTAGGAAAACATGCACAATGAATTATAAACCCTATTATTTTTTAGGGAATGTATAGGTACATGGCTCTATGTTTTGGTGATCAATATCATTTAGAGCACTCAAAAACTATGGAGAATTTTCGAAATGTTTGAAGAAAGGATTCCATTATATATTCACTACCTCAATATTGTGTTTGTGGAGAATACAACAGGTTTACACCCACTATTGAAGAGACTTATTTTAGCCATGCAATTAGTGCTTATGAAGATCAAGAAGAGGTAGAATTATCCAAAGCCAATGAGGCACATGAAGGTGTTCCAATAAACACTTTCATTACACGTTCATCACCTCAAGCTTGTGAAGATTTTTTTCATGAGGAATGAAAAATTTTTACACCCCATTTGCAATAAGATGCTCATATTCATGCAACTAATGGAAATGGAAAACAAGAGGATGTTGAAAGCTAAAAATCCATTGAAGCCATTGTTGGTATTCCGAAGAGATCCATTGCCTCATCAAACTCACCTCCTCAAGAAGGCAATAAGGGTTAATTTGCAAGGTATAAATCTGCGTTTAATCAAGTTGCTTTTAATTTTGATAAACATGAAAAATCCTCACATAAGATTTGGAGAAAATGTAAATGTTACTTTTTTTGTTTTGAATAACCATATTGTTTCGAGGTGTTGGAAGAAGATAACCATACACAAGAAATTTACGATATAAGGGATAGAGAAAGCCAAAGTTCCAATGGACAATGAAAACCATATTGAAAAAGAAGATGCAATTATTTTGCACTCATTTCCATAAGTAGGGTTATCTTGTAGACAAGTGTTGGACTTTGTATCCAACAAGTCATCCATGAAATTTGAAGAAGGTGGAGAGAGATTTTGACAAGAATGGAAAAGAGAATTTCATAATAGATGTGGGTGAGGATGATAGACATGATGAAGTGTATCTAAAAGAAGTGCCATTGAAGTGGTTTGGAAAGAGATGGTTAGATTTATTAACCAATTAAGGCCTTGTAGTTATTTTGATAATTGATGCAAATATTGCCTTATTTATGCATTTCATTGTTATCTTAATGCATTTATTTTCTATTGATAGTATGTTGCATATTGAATGAAGAAAGATGTTATAAAAGTAGAGTTATGTTGACTAACAGAGATGCAACAAAGATGGAATTTTGTAGTTACAATTTCCATGTGAATGCATTTATTTCTCTCTAGAATGCATGTTGCATGTTTACACTAGGAAGGTGTTTGAAAGTGGAGTATCTTGACTCACTTTGTCGTAGAAAATTTGGTCATTTTATCTCTTTAAGTACTCATACATACAAATGGGATTATTTTATCTGTGATTATACTTGGGAGAGAGTTGAGAATTTTATACAAGCATGAGCGTTTGTGTGTGTGAAAAATGGAATTTCTTATAGTTTCATTGTGATTGAACATGCATGAGTGATTGAGTTGTGTTGGTTGATGGCTTTATTAACATGTATATTGTCAACTTGAGTGTGTTGATCATTTGCATATGCATGAGTGATCAACTTGTGTTTGTTGATTGATTACTACATGTATGTCTTATCAACTTGGAAGAGTTGATTTAGTCTCCAAGGATGAAAGGGATATGTTGACGAATTGTTTCATCAGATGTGAAATTCTTGTTCTTTTCGGAAAAGAATAGTCAAGTGTTGTACATGCTTTTGTTTGACTTAAGAGTCAATGGTATGAAGACGTATGTTTTTTCGAATTTTGTTTGGTCGATGAATTTTTAAACCCATATGTAATAATGCATGGTGATGTTCACAAGATGTGACATTTTTTGCTTTTAAGGAGCAAAAGGAAGAGGTCGTCAAGTTGTGTTACTTGCATGATGTGTTTTTGAAGTCAATGGTTATGCTTGTGACAAGATGTATTAGGATTTTGGAAGGTCCAATCTTGAGCAAGAGGCTCATGATTAGCCTTAATTATCAAAACATGACATGAGAAGGATGTCAAAATTGGAGGATGATGGAATAAACAAGTGGAAAGAGGGGCAAGATGAAAAAATATTGCAGAAAAAAAACAAAAGCCCTTTTGTATACCATGTGATGCATGATGCCAAGAAACAAAAGAGATGGTGAGGACATTTTTCCAGATGTAGGATTTGGTGCAATGGAGGTAAAAGAATGGTTATTTTATTTCTAGTAATTACTTATATTTGAATTCATTGTTGTAGTACACTCAATTGTGCTTAAATTGGAAAAGAGTTTCCAAAGAGAAGCTTGCATCAAATGCATGTTTATGCAAAGGAGGAATAGGATTCTACATTGGAAGGCCATCAGTCAGGATTTTGAAGCACAGAGAGATTGCTTTGTTACAGCGGGATGTTTTTCATTAGTCATAAATAAACCAACGAGGGTCAGCATCGAAAGGAGGACATTGGTTGAAGTGACAAGCCATTTGCAAGAGTAGGAATGTTAGGGAATTGAAGTGGTTTTCATGAATATTTTTCAAAGTAGAATCAAGTCGATAGAAATTGAAAAGGTGAAGAGGATTAAAATCTCATCATATAAATTTTTTTTTTGTCCAAAAGCATTTGGCTGGGAAGCTGTGATCAGAAACTGAATTGGGGAAAAAAATTTGCTAAAAAATGTAAGTGCTCAAAATTTCTCGAAACGAGAAACACTGCGAATTGGTTGTCTCCCTGAATCCATCGAACTTTGTTTTATCAAAAAATGACTCCTTATGAGAAATTTAGAGCCTATTGTCCGCCTTGCCAAATAGATGAATTTGAAAAAAAAATTCAAACAAGTTCAAACGGGTCAATTTTTGGCAAAAATGGGTTTTTCTCCAGCTAGTGGTGTGCTGAAACTTGTTAGATTGTGGTTGGACTGAATTTCTGGGCTACATGGAAAATTTTGGTTGGTTTTTGAATGAACCAATGGGATGAGGACATGCGGTGCAGCCAGGGGCCACCACGTTCCCCCTCCCAAAGGTCAAAATATATTGTAATTTAATTGGACAGTTTTTTTATGGAGGAACTAGGGTACGACCCCGTGAACTCCCCACTACCAGCACCATGTCATAAAACCTACATTATGTATTAATTATTATTATATAATGGATTTTACTTATATTTAAATTCAACATTGTAATATGACGAAGAAAAGAGGGACCAGCCCTGATCCATAGGACCATACACAATGACCAAATCGAGGGAGCTCCAGCGCTAAGGCAGAATTAAAATTTTAACCTCAATTTATTAACCATAACCCATGATTCATATGCACTAATACAAAATGTAATTTTGGATATTTTAAAATGCACAGTTAGCACTTTAAGCTTTCATAACTAGAACTTAATTCACAGTTAACCCCAATTAGCACTAATCATAGATTAGATTGGCACAATTGTTCCATTTTGGGTGGAACTTCCAGTTTTAACTGCAATTAGCTAGTTTAGCAGAGCATTTAGTGGTAAAAAATAAAAGAGGCATAAATTTTTCCAAGAGATTCAAAATTTGACTTAGTTAGAACCCAAACAGGGGTGTTGGGGTTGCTTGAGAGCCGTTGGACTAGGTTTGAGAACCATTAGAGATCAGGAAATGATTTTATTAAATTTTTTTATCAGTTAATCAAATAGGGACAAGCCATTGAAGCTGGTCCAAGGAGATGTAGCCCAGGAGGGGTGAACTCCTTCGTCACTACTATGTAATGTTCTTATTGTGTATTATATTATTTTCAATTTACTTTTTTTTGTGTGTTTTTAAAGCTAATTTACTTCAATAATTTATCATAAAAGACACATAAATTCTCTCATAAAATTTCTATTTGAGACAATCCTTAAGCAGTTTTATTTTATACTAATGAGGAAGTTATCACACCAAAAATAATTCATCCATATTCATATCACTGAGTAGTGACCTCCAAAAACTCTTCCATTTGAGTCAATTAGGATGTTCTGTCATTCATGCTCATAAACATATCTTCACGTGATCTTGCCAACCCCCATGTTATATAGATGGTCTGTGATCAGACTAAAATATGTTTCCTTTACTACCAGTTATTTCTTTTGTTGCATAGTGTCCTCCATAGGTTCAACTCCTGAATTTAGAAATAATATCCAATAAATTCTCATTCGCCACCTGAATAGTGAACAAATGTGCATCAGGTAATCCATCTTAATATTCATTGCCTCTTTCCCTATCTTGAACTGAGATAAATGATGTAGTCATGCGTTCAACCGACCTGGCTTGAAAAGCGCTTCAAATTCATACTCTTGAAATAGCAGTAGCCACCAACAAATATTCCCCCCCAACACAGGCTTTTTGACCACGTATTTTAAAGCAGAGTGATATATGAACATTTTGAAGTGTGCACCAAATAGATAGTTTCTAAATTTTTTGCAGTGCATATACCATGGTCAGTACTTCACACTTTGTGGTGAAGTAGTTTTTCTCCTCCTTAGAAAACTTCCTCACAAAATCAATAGGATGATCTAGATCGCCTTCCCCTGGATGCACTAAGACAAATCCCAAAGCTATGCAGGTCACATCAACATGTACATGAAATTCATTCTTCCAATCTGGAAAGACTAGAATGGGCGTAGTTACCATATTCTATTTAAGTAAGTCAAGGCTCTTCTGAGAATCATCATCCCAACAAAACTTGGAATCTTTCTTCAATATTTTCTCCATCGACACAGTGATCTATGCATAGGCCTTAATGAATTTCCTATAATATCTTATATGTCCAAGTGTCATGCATAGATGCTTCACATTTTTCAGAGGCTCCAAATTGATAATCACAGTTACCTTCACAAATTCTACAATCAACCCTTCCCTGTAGACAATGTGTCCCAAAAGTATACCATAGGGTACGCAAAAAAATCATTTTTCCAGGTTTAAGGAGATTGGGTACTTCCTGCAAGTATCCAACATCAGTTGTAGACTAGAAACATGTTTCTTAAGCAATCTAAACATAGTCCAATCATCAAAATACACCTCCAAAAATTTATGAATTTACTCTTTGAATGTTGTGAGGACGACTTCGGAAAATATGGCTAGAGCCTCCTTAAATCCAAATGGCATGACTATGTACTAAAATGACCCCCATTTAGTAGTGAAAGGGGTCTTTCTCTTATCTTCCAGCACTATCCTGACCTGATGATACTCGAAAAATCAATCAGTAAAGGAGTAGGATTCCTGCCCTCCAACAGTCTCTAATGCTTCGTGTATGAACGATGTTGGAAATATTCATCGACACATGCATCATTCAACTTTCAGAGGTCAAAACAAATACTCATGTCTCCCTTATTTTTCTTCTATTGGACCACCATAGGGCTAACCCAGTTTGACTCCTCAACTGGTTCAATTATACCAGTGCTAAGTATCTTGTCTAACTCTTCGTACACCTTCTCCTATAATTTGGGTTAAGCCAATATGGGTGTTGCTTGATTGTCTTAACATGAGGCTTCAAAGTTATGTAAATAACTCCTAAATATCCTATAATTCCCTTGAGCTTTGAGAACTTCATGGGGAATATATCTTGGTATTGATGCAACAATTTAGTGACCTCTATCGCCCTATCATCATCCCAAAAGTCCCCAATATTCGTGAACTTGGGCTTCTCTTGCGAGCCTATGTTGACTTTTTAAGTCTTGACAAGTTGTGTTATGTCTGGAATTTCTACTTCAAGACCTGAAACCTCATGTTGTCCTTCTGAATCAGGAATATTAACAATATGCAGATCATGCTCACCATCTTTTGCAGTCATATTGTAACATTATCGGGATTGTTCCAACTGTGCATCTGAATCAGGATGTACCAAAGCCCTTGTCTCAGTGGTAATTTAGAATACTCCTACTTTGACTTCTTGAAGAGCGTCAATAATACAATCCTATCCATCGATGAAATGATAAGTTAATAAGAATCCTTCCATGATCTCATACCAATCTATGGTAATGTGGTGCAACTCCATTTCAAGGTACCACTGCTAACGTATCATATCTAAGGAATGAAAGAATATATGAAACCATTCTAATTTAGGTTCTTCTCCCCAAGTTGTGGTCTACTGAGATAAATTCTTGTGAGGATCATATCTACCATTTTACCTCTCCACGATCTTAGTTTCTACATGGCCAAACTCGAGGCTTATTACTCTGCAAAACTTCTTCCATCCTCCCAAGCTTGCTTTGTGCATGCGCCACCATTGCACTGGAGTGGACCTCAATGCGAAGTCTAAATCTTAGTATATTTGTTCCTTAGGAAAATTCCACTCAAATTCTTCTAGGAATAAGACAACATTCCCAGTTCCATCATAAAACAACAAGTCATGTAATTCCGACGTCACACAATGAAGTGATTTGGGAACTCTGTTACATCCCTTAGTAGGTAATTCATGCAAGGGGTTCTTCTATTGTTCCAATTATTCATCGAATTCTGAAACACATGAAATATCGTGCTCCCAATGCATTATTCCATCAGTGGAGGGATTAATCTAGTCTTTATCCTACATAGTGATCTGATAAATTTTATCAATATTAGTGTCACCATATTCATGCTAAATGGGTTCTGTATCCTACATAGTGATCTGATAAATTTTATCAATATTAGTGTCACCATATTCATGCTTAATGGGTTCAGTGTAGCCTCCACCTTTAGAAGGGTCGAAAGGCACCATGACCCTAGTACCATTCTTTTCAAATACCATTTTTTTATTCTTCAGGTTGATTATAACATCCATGTCATAAGCCCAATCAAACCCAAGAAACGCATGATACAGATTTCTATAACCAATTATTTCAATAAATTCAAGGTCAAACAACATGCTTTCTCCATGACTATATATGCTTATGCCATGCAATCTACCCTTAGGAATGACCTTCTTCTGATTTTCCATCCTCATTTCAATCGACGACCATTGCATCTTAGGTTTCCTCATATGTTCTCATGTCTGTTTTGGTAAAACGTTGGCATATGATCCAAGATCGAGGATGACTTTATCCATTTCATAATCTCCTATTTATAAATTCAACCGCATCTCTCTTCTTGTTCCACAGTTGTAACATATAATTTTTCCTCATCCACAACCACCGCATCCTCCTCCGCCACACCCTAGGCCTTGGAAACCACCGCGTGCTATTGGAAAACCTAAATCTTCATGGCCTATAGCTTTTACTCGATATTTTCTAGGACTCTGCATCATTATATCATAGCTTTGATAATTCTTTTAATCATTTTCAACTAAACCGCCTTAATTACAGAACAATTGCTTAGTGTTCTGACATATTTTTGCAGTAGATGACAATAATCGGTAGAGCATTGGCCTACAAATTTTCTTATGATACACCATACATTTCTCCTTACACTTGGTCCATTACTTGGTCTAGGGTTCAGAGGACTCGGCATCCCAATGCCCAAATAATATTGAAACACAAGGCACTGATCTTTATAGTGACCCTCTGCTTTCCACTTTATGCACCAAACTTATAACCTCATATTAGGTTGAACCTCGTTACCCTTCTTTAAATATTGGAGCCCCATATGTAAACATTCCAACTGAGTTTGGATCTGCTGAACCCCTATGTTGGTATCTGGTACCAATGAAGCTTCAAACTTTATCACAATTTCTAGCGCTTCAGCTTGGGTCGCGATCTTCGGCTACAATAATGGAAATCTAATATGAGGCAAAAATGCAACAAAAAACCATTATTTATGTTTCTCATCATGGATCTCGAACCTAATATGGCTTAGAAACATTTTAAAGCATTGATCTATTTCCCACATAGTCTCAGTGACGAATTGAAAAATTTCTTTAATCTTCGTAATAAACTGGGACTATGACTTAGGTTTCTTGAACTCAGCATTTAGTGCGCCTTTCGTCTAGACTAACATGGAATTTTGGTTTGTCATGGAAAATTTCATGTACTAGGACAATGCTCTATCCTGCAGCATTGTGACCAACTGTGCTTTCTTCCTATTTTCATTAGTAATATTCTATGATCTCCATATCACTTCTACAACAAACCAGAACTCCTCGGGATCATTTGATCCCTTGAAAAGAGGCATCTTTGCCACTTCGGCCATGGTGAATGGGGGAGATGAAGGTAGAGGAACAATATGGAAACATATTTTGTGGGAGTGGAAGGTTGTGGAATTCCAGTAGTGCTTTGATGATCTTTAGAATCTATTGACACACTTCTACGAGTAGTGGGGTTTATTTCTCTTTCTTTGTTCTCAAACCCAAACATTGAACTATATTCATATTCAACATAAGTATCTCGATCGGTCCTAAACTATTTACCTATTCGCACAGTACCAGTTTCTCTTCCTCCAAACATCAATATAATTAGATCTAAAGTATACCCTTTTCACACAATACCATTTTAATCGAGAACTTCACTAATTTTAAATACTTATCTGGAGGGTCATTGAAAATTTTTCATTCTTCTTCACTATAAGATACAAAAGTATCGATAATGAATTCAACGAAAAAATCTCCAAGGATATTATCAATCCAATAATCAACAACGCTCGCAATCTTGTTATTAGTCCCATTCAACTGCTTGATTAACTCAAGAGTCCACATAGTAGGCTTGTTATTGAAATAGGTTGTTTGATCACCTAGTATTAGTAACCAATCATACAATTTTCTAGAAAATGATGAGAAGAATATCTCGTGTTGATCTATAAAGATATGATTTTGTAACCAGTCTTCAGAAGATATGTGCAGATTTTTTTTTCTTGTGTAAAAAAATCCCGTTATTTTAGATCTACATAGTATTAAATATATTTTTTAGATGGATGCCACATCAACATATCCCTTAGTCAGATCTTGGTCCCAAAATCAAAACCATTTTTTGGATTGATAGGGCCTAGACAAAGGTTCATATTCAGTTTCCTGAACCAATAAAACCCACTATTACCATCCCTTTCGGAAACGATCTATTGTGCAGACCAAAGTCTCACCCGAGGACATATAGGGGGATGTTAGAACTAGGTTTCTACATCCAGGGGGACAATGGAGTGTGGCTTTAGGGCTTTTAATCCTTTGAGTACTTAGTAGAGCCTTACATAGAAAATATACCAATTAAATAGTTATTGTTCAAGACATATATATAACTAACTTGTAAAATGCACAATTATACTTTATTGTTCATAAAAAATCATACATGATCATGAACAAGACTTCACGATGCAAATTATATGTAACAATCCTTACTTAGCACAAATAATCATAAGAAACAAGTAAAGAAAACACTTGAACGAATAACAGAGGTATATCTTCTAAATGTTGTCATTAGGTCCATACCTGCCCAATACAACCGGTTTCTCCTTGCACACTCAGATGCAGGGGTCTATGCACTCAGCTGCAGACTTCCTAAGGTCTTCACTCACTTAGCTGCAAGAGACTTTTCTCTAACCCAACCCATAGAATATAGGCTCAAAACAATGTTACTTCGAAGTGCATTCTATATCAAGTATTAGATATCATATCTTAGTTTTATCTTAGACTCCTTATATATATTTTTCCATTATAATACCATGGTCCGAAAACCATGGGCAGAGCTCAAAATTCAAAAAATATTCTCATTATTTTACAAAATAGGGGGATTTTAACAGCCTAAAGCCGCTAGGACTCAAATTGTAGCTTCGCGCTGCGTGCTCCACTCCTCAATTTGTGAAGCCTTTCTCAAAATCTTCGCTGAGGGTTACCCTTTCCAACACTTCTAGAGCCCAAGAAAATGCCTATTTATTCATTAAAGTTGTTTGGGTCCTACTATTCTCCTATAATTCTTAAAAAAAAAATCGATAATAACCCGTCAACCCAATAAATCGTCACAAATGCTTTATGGTTGTTGGGATTTTCCATTCCTTGATGGCTTTAATTTCATTAGGGTATACCTTAACACCCTCATGAGATACAATATGAACTATATATTCCACCTCATTTACTCCAAAGAAACATTTGGAGGTTTATGAATATAATTTTTTCTCCTCCAAAATTTTGAGCACGTTGCCAACCTGTTGAACATGATCCTTGGAGGACTTGTTGTCAATTAGTATATCATCAAAAAATACTAACACAAATTTTCGAAAGAAAGGTTTGAAAATGGAATTCATCAAAACCTAAAATGTAGACGGTCCATTAATAAAGACAAAAGGCATGACCAAATGACCCTCGTGAGTTCTTAATGTTGTTTTTATAATTTCTACAGTCTTCATTCTAATTTGATGATATAACGAATGAAGATCCAACATGGTGAAGTAAATTTCTCCATGTAATTCATCCAATAATTCATCAATGATAGGAATGGGAAATTTATATTTAATACTGAGGATTTTTAGCTCCCTATGATATGGACACATGCATCATCATCCATCCTTTTGGTGCACCCATACTACTAGAACTGAAAAATAACTTTGAGTAGGTTCAATTATGGCGACTGCTAGCATTTTTGCAACCATACATTCAATTTAAATATTTTGTGCATAGGGATATCTATAAGGCCCGATGTTTGGAGGAAAAATTCTTGGAATCAGATGAATAGCATGATCATGATCATGAATAGGAGGGAGGCCTTTTGGAGTCTCAAACACCTTGGAATGGTTGTCCAAGAATTTCTAGGGATCTGGAGAGATAGACAATTTCTATGTTTGAACCTCAATTGAGCATAATTGGGTAATTAAGCCATGTTGTTATTTATTTAGAATATTTTTCATGTCATTAGAGTTGATTATATTTCATGGTTTCTCTACGATACTCCTTAATTCAACATCTTCTCCTTCCCAAAAAAATTCAAGAAAAGTTCTTGAAAATTAAAAGGTATCGTATCCAAATATTGTAACCATTGGACTCCTAGTACAAGATCAGCATTACCCATTCCCCCTCAGAGATTGGAATATTAAATACATATTCCCCCATGGTAAAGTTGGTGTTATGGCACTTACCAAAAAAATTTATAGTTCTTCAATTCGCAACCATCACTTCACACTCTAGTGTTGGGTATATGAATAAATTCAATTCCTTGGTTATCTTACAATGAATAAAATTATGGGTACTACCCAAATCAATCATCACTATTACCTTTCTCTTCTCGATATCTCATTCATATTGAGATTTTGAGGAGTGGTAATTTTTGCTATTGCATTACAACATATGGTCAGATTCATTTATTCTTTCTGTAGGGTTGGCTCGTGGTGTATATCCTCTTCTTTTGAAGTTTCTTGTTCCTTTTTTTCTCCTCTTCATAATATATTTAATATAATTTATTCTTATCGCACTTATGACCTTTCTTGTATTTTATATCACAACTATAAGAAAGCCCATTTTCTCTTTTTATTTCCAATTGTTGTGGTTTCAACCTTGTAGGTTGTGGAAGGCTAGGAGCAAAAAAACTTCCATTTTTATAGTTGTGAGTGGTAGGATTCATTGTTTCCATAGTTTTTCTTTCAATTTTTCTTTGCAACCTGAATGCCTTCTATTTGTGTCTAATTTATGATGTCAATCAAAGTTCAATTTAATGTCAACCTTAGAAGGTAAACTTAGAAGTGCCACCTATAGGTCTAGAAAGATTCCTAATTTTCCAGAGATCTCTGGTTCTCTTACAAGAACATATTCGACAAGATCTCTTCCAACAAATAAACAAACCTAGATCTAATAATTGTTTGAGATCTATGGCTCTCTTACAAGAACATATTCTACAAGATCTCTTTCAACATTAGAACATCTAATAAGAACTTAAAAGCTGAAATTAAATAAACCTAGATCTAACATTCACCAAGATCCTAAGGTTCTCTTACAAGAACACTCGAATTTTAGGATCTCCTCCAATATTAGAACATCTAATAAAAACTTAAAGTTGAAATGAAATAAATCTAAATCTAATAATTTTATGAGATTGTACGGTTCTCTTACAAGAACACTTTCAAATAAGACTGTTCCAATATTAGAACATTTAACAAAAACTTGAAAGCTAAAATGAAATTAAAACATAAATTAAATTATACATAAAATAAGCAAATAAGCATGCAAGTGAGGCCATGGGGGCCCTCCATAACTCAACAGGCACACCACTTCAATGGAGACTCAAATGTAGAAGCAAAATTGAAGTATGATTCTTTATTTCAAAATCTCCATTACAAACCAACTCTAAGGTTACAACTCTAAGCTTCTAAGATTACATACTCCAAAATTCTAAGATTGCAAAACTTAGAAAATTACAAATTGAGGAGATTGTACTCCTATTTATACAATGGGATGACTAACAAACTTATAATGATCATCGAATAATCTCTCTTTAGTTCCATACATCTCTCAACCATCTAGACACATAACCCCCTTTTGTCCTTGATCTTCTCCATGAGGTTTATCTTCTCAAATCCGAATTTGATCATTCAAGGCCACATAAAGGTGTCTTGGAAGCTTCCTTGGAACCTGCACATGTCACGAAAACAATCCACTTTCCATATATGAAGTAAAATATATTATTTTCTAATTTTTAATCAAGAATTTTTCTTAAAAATTCTTGAAAATAAATAATATTTGGAAAATATAAATGAGACCCATTAATGATGAAAATTAGGAAAAATTAAGTGACATGGTAGTGAATAATGAGTGAGATAATGGAAGCATAGGTGAAAAATGTATGGTAATGAGTGATATTTGTATGACATTTTGAAGCCCAAACACCTTCTCCAATGAATCAAGTTCCCACAGGCGAACGTCATGTTAGATTTTATCCTTTAAAACCCCTATGAAGAGATAAACCCTATGCTCCTCTGAGATATCATTTACCCTTATGTACAATTTTTGGAAGTCGTTAATGTTCTTTGCCATTGATCCCTTTTGTTTGATATTTATCAATTGGATAAACAAGGTGTTTCTCTTTGTATCCTCATATTGTGCTATGATTTTCATCGTAAAAATTGACCAAGTGACATGTGGGTTACGAGAACCAATCCATCAATACCATAATAACTCATTTGGTTCTAAATATAAATTTTCAATGTGTACCATTTGTGTATGTTTCACATTATGAAGATCAGAATATTTCTACATTTGTAGTATCCATGTTAGTGGTTCCTTGCCATCAAGCGTCCTCATATAAATATTTCGAATGTGTTGGACCTTCAATTCAACATTATGGTCAATGAAATAATGATTAAAATTATTTTTTTTCTCATCACAAGTTTCATGTAATACTTTTTCACCATTATGAAGGATTTCTTGTAGCAACATTTTCAAATATTCCTTCAAATCTTCCATGTCTTATTTTAAACCATTGTTCAAATATTCCATCTTTCCTATCATTTTAGGTTATATACCATACATATTAGATGTCATGCCATCATTCCAACCTTCCATCTATTCCTTTAAAATATTCATGTTTTATTTTGAACCATCCATGTCCCGTTTTAGTTCATCTTTAGTTGCTCTCTATGAGGGAAAAAATTGTTGCTCTTGGTCCAGTATTTTTGATATACCATGCTCCAATTCTTCCTCTTCATTCATAATAGTAGAGTGTTCTGAGGTCTTAATGGGTGTGGAAATATTTTTTTGGTGAGGAATTTTATAACCGAATATTAATATATGTGCTTCAATATGCCCTTGGAATCACTTCAAATTGATTTTTTAGAAAAACATTATGCACTTAAAAAAATACATAGATTTTACTTGCTTTTACAAGATCGATCTTGAAACAGTAATTACTATGTAATTTGA
This sequence comes from Pinus albicaulis, assembly GCA_034641835.2. Classification (NCBI taxonomy): domain Eukaryota; kingdom Viridiplantae; phylum Streptophyta; class Pinopsida; order Pinales; family Pinaceae; genus Pinus; species Pinus albicaulis. The sequence goes on from CM076581.1 coordinate 1,084,131,906, forward strand.
GATCTCCAAGGTCTGAAATCTAGTCCTGTTGTATCCCCATGAATCTACATTCCAACCCCACAAGTTAAACTAAGATTGGAGTATTCAACAAAGAGTTGTGCCTGTTCTCCCACGATGAATTGATTATAGAATTATTTAGTAAAGTGGACTTGTATGTAGTCCCATGTGTTAGTGTTTCTACTTTCGGCCCTAAAATCTCTACGCGAAAATATATAGTCCGTTAAATTTTATCCACATTTTATAAAATTAAAATTTTATGCTTGAAACAAAATTTATGTCGATTTTCCTTAGATCACCTGTTTGAAACTAAAGTTTGGAGCTTGCAAAAACCCTAACTTCCCCGGACCATATCTACAAAAATATAATGAATCAATATTAGAAATTTTTACGCCATATTCAACTTCTTAAGCCCTGTATAAAACAAGTTATAGTAAAAATTCCAAGATGACATGTTTGAGAAAGACAAACCCTAGAATCCAAAGCTCTCATACTAGAGGTTATGCAACCAATTCACAAAATAGAAGAAAAGATAGATCAACAACATAAAAATTATCTTCTTAAAGGGGTAAAACAAATTTACATTACATAAATCAATACTTATTGGATGATTCAAATGAAAAATCCTCCTTTCTATATGTAGGATTATAAGGGGTCACAATATAATCAGAACCTACATAAAAATATTAATGTAAGGGCACAACAATAATAGTGTGGGATTCTATGGGGCACAATAATAACAATATTGGGACTACACGAGCACAAAAATAACAATAAGGGATCTAAATTAACAATAAAAATAATGGCCTACACTATTATTATAGGGACCTAACATAAGTAAATTAAAATAGACTTACAATATTGCAATCATTTGATATGGAAATATCTGAGGTACGATGTGCCAAAGATAAGACCTATGATAAACAAGGCTTCTAGAATTAATAATTCCTCTATGGGGAAAACTCTGATAAGCAAGGATTTTTCTATTATAATGTTTTTGATGGAATTCCTTTTTGATGTATCATGTGGCAATAACTTTATTCCAATAAGAAGATAACTTAAATTTTTACCAAAATGATTTCAAGCACTCGTAAAATAATATTTCCCTATTGTCATTTTATTAAAAAAAAGGTAAAATTATTTTATATAACCATAAGAAAAACGAAAATTATCACCATCATTTATTCAAAACTAAGTAAAATGGGGTTGAGGGGTTGGTTATTATTTGCTACAACAAATCCAAAAAATACAATAATATAATTAGGGATTGGAACTACCCATTAAATCATGGAGGAGATTACTCACTTTGAGTGTTGGAAATATGATGCAGAGTGTTGTCCTTGATGGCAACCCACTGAATGAAGATGAAGAAATGAGATTGTTGACATGTGTTGTCCTTGATGGCAATCCACCTGATGAAGTTATTCTTGACTTGATGGACTTGGTAAATGATGTAAATCTGATGTGATATGATGTTTGTTGGCAATATGATGCTGAGTGTTGTCCTTGATGATAACCCACTTGATAGAGTGTTTTCCTTGAATGGAAACCCACTTGATGAAGATGATGGCAGCCTACTTGATGAAGTTATGCTTGATAGAATATGTCTTGATGAACCTGTTAAATGATGTAAATATTATGTATCTACAGAGAGTACAGAAGGTAATGAAGAAAGGAATTCAATATGTGCTAGATCTATGATGAAAAGAGTATGTCTCAAGGCATACGCGGATTTGTCTAGTAGAAGTCACGTATGCACGCGGGAAATAACGTTACAAGTCACGTATGGGAGAAAGCGCTCATAAAGTGCCAAACCAGGGGTAACCACCATGGTATTGACCCATTGTATTGAGTAATGATTCGTCTATGTGACCCCGTCTAGGAATACCATCGGAAGTAATGTGGTTTTGGCTCATGGTATTGAAAAAGGGTAAACCTATATAAAAGAGAAAGAAATTCATTGTGCAAATCATGAGTGTGGGTGCAGAGGTACGAGCTTGAATGAATACTTCTCTCTGAAGTATATCTGAATGGAAAGGGTTACAGTTGAATGATAGATCTGAATGCATGATGCACTAAAGAAGAAAATGATGAAGAAGGGAATCTAGATCTGGAATGTATTTGTATCTGTTAGATCTGTTTATGGAATGATTAGATCTAAGATGAGGCGAACATCTATCTGAAGTAAAGGGTAAAATCTGAGTGATGTATCTGTTCTGAAGAATTGCAATGACCTAAATGTCTGAAGAACTATACGCTAGTTCGACACAGAGTAAGCGCGTATATACGGGTTCTTGGCACGTATGGGCGGTGAAATTAGTTTTGTAAAATGTGCGAGAAGTATATGCGGTTGTATGGACGAAATGGCATTAATATACACGAGGATCGATTGAAAGGAAAGCGCGTATGAAAACTAGGGTTTTACGGCGAGAAGGGATGAAGTATGAAATGAGCGATGCCGATTACGTTGTGTTCTTGCTATGCGATGCGGGTTGTATCCTTTGATAGAGTATCTAGTTTTCTTTGCTCTATGATTGAGCTTAAATGTGTGGAGTGGGTCCGATATCCGATGTGAAAATTGATGAAACATGATCCATAGGAGTGCGAGGTTGTAGCCTTCGATCGGGGGGTTGTAGCTCCCTTCCGGGTGAAATTTGGTAAGCGAGATCGGGGGTCGGAGCTCCTTCCGGAGAGGTTTGGTAAACGAGTCGGGGGTTGGAGCTCCTTCCGGGGAGAGGAAGGCCCTGGTAAACGAGCGCAGGTGGGTGCCTGCGTACTGGTATGAGTCTGCGCCAGTACATATGTTGTAAGATGTTTTCTCTATAATAAAATATTGAAGGCTGAGCAATGGCAGCGGTGGTTTTCTCCCGACTTGGGTTTCCACCTAAAATCCTGGTGTTCATGTGTGATGTTTATATGTGATGATTTATTCTGTTATTACTGTACATGTTTACTATTAACTAAACATCAGAAGAATGAATGTTGTATAGATCTAAGTAAATATTTAATTACATAATATTATCTCTGTATATACGCGAGTTTAATGAAGGAGATCCGCGTGTATACGCTAGTTGGCTTCATCAAAGTAGTGTATGGGTTTTGAAGTAAGGAAAAGTAAAAAATTTTGAATATGCCCTAAATACTAATTCACCCCCCCCCCCCCCTTCTCAGTATTTTTCCCAACATTGAGCCCAAATAAATCTAATGTCTTGTGTTAATTTTTAGAATATTGTTGCTATATCAATTACTTTATCACAATTCCAAACTTCAATTCACAATATTTCCAATTACAATTAGTATTTATATTCATCAACAATAATTGAAGATAGAATAATGTATGCAATGACAAAGTATACAATCAACACATCCAAAAGAGACACAACATTTGGTCAAAAACCATGGAAAAACCACACAGGGTGAAAACCCTTCGTAATTATTCTTCTATTATATTTTCATAAAATGTTTTGCAGATAGTACAATTATCCCAATATAATATGATCAGAAATAAAACCCATCAACTTCATAAACTAGTATACAATGGCAGAATATATAAGAGACAACTTGATTCAGACTTGAAACAACTTCAGATAGCTTTAGATCATGGTCAAATATGGTGAAACCCATAGACATTCCCTTTAGGTTAGCATGGGATCGTCTTTATTTCCTAGTCTCTACCTTGGCTAGAGCATACATGTGTTAAGGGATGAAATTTCCCAGTTTTCTATCAGCATCAGTAACAAAAAACCTATTTTTTGTGAGCTTTAGATCTGAGACTTAGGAGCTCTAGATGAATTTTTACATTTTCAATGTGTCAAACCAAATCATATATAAGAGAAGAAATTTCTTGATGTTTTGGTTTAAAAATGAGATTCTAGGTGACTTTTATTAATAGGCTTCTAGGTGGTGTCAAATGATGTCCATTTGATGTTGAGGCCAACCTGTCCAAATGTGTATGTGGGTGAAGCCGACCTGATCCAATATCCATGACTTGGTGGATAAAATAAAAAATAAACTTCTTCTTATCCGAATAAGGAGATATTTAGGTTTTCTTTTTTCCTCTAAAAAATAGGAGCTTAATGCCATAATAATCTCCATCAAATGAGTAGTACAAAGTGGAATTTTACCATTATTTCATAATTTTAACACTCCCTATCAACTAGGGAGAATTCCATGTGTAAAACATGTCCATAAATCAATTTTTCATGATGTCATCATGTGTATCAATATTCTCAAATATATCTGCGGAAATATTATCGAATCTAAAGAAGAAGAATCATGGGGAGAAACAACTACCACCCTCTATCAACGGGATACAACCAAAATATCTGTCAGCAGGCTACTACCTAGAAATATATCATCAAGCTACTACTCAGAAATGTGTGACTCAGATACTACCCAGAAATATGTCATTGGGATACTACCCAGATATTTGTTTGGGCTACTACCGAGAAATTTCATTTGTCTACTACCCGGAAATGTCACGGGGGAGCTACAACTAAAGCCATATCGAGAAATAGGTGATGTAGTGGAGCTAACTCAACCCATCCTATCACCTACCGGTCTTCCCCTCAATGGCCCTTAAGATTCATGTGGTATAACACCTACATCATAATCCTAGCTTGGGCCATAACATATTTCCAAACTAGTTCTTTTACGACTTCGTCGAATGTGGAAGGTTCGTCTGGAATCATGGTGTTGATGGATAAAAAATATCCTTGGTAGCTAAAAGGATTCTTCCTTTCTATAAATGATCTTCGAGTGGTCACATAACTATAATCATCCTTTACAATTACACAGAGCTAAATGGGTATCTTCCTAGTAGGAGGATTTCTAGGATGAGAATCTAAGGGATCCATGGGCTCCATGGGATCACCAACAATATTAGTCTCAGATTTAGGCATGAAAGCACCATCCAAGTTATCCATATAAATATTCTTCTCGAAAGGAGGAAGTGGAGGAAGGTCTCTTTCTTTTCCAAGAGTGACATCTTCATCGAAATTGACATTCCTACTAACTTTTACCTTCCTTTAATCAGGAATATGTACTCTAAATTATTTAGAATTTTTACAATACCCAAAAAATATGCCTTTTCTTCCTGTAGCTTTGAATTTGTTCCTTTTTTCCTTCAGCATATGGAAATATATGAGACATCCAAATATTTGGAGATGACTAATGTTAGGATTCGCACTTGAAAATACCTCTTCGAAGTCTTGTTTTCCAAATCTTGATGAGGCACCCTATTTTTAACATATATGACAACATGTGAAGCTTCATACCAAACAAATTTAGCCAATTTTTTATCACGGAGCATTGCTCGAGTCGCTGCTACTATATATATGTTCTTCCATTTAGCTAGAACATTTTTCTCGGCTATATATGGCACAATGTTAGAAAATTAAATATTACAGAGCAATGAAAGACATAAAATATGTGAAAAACACAAGCACATAAAACACATAAAACCAGAGATTCATAGATATACGTGGTTCACCTAGTTTGGGCTATGTCCACCCCGAACAACCAGTCCTTCCTTTCTATTATCCATCAAAATTAAGAGACACAACCTACAGCAGATCCATTGTAATATCCTATGTTCTCTCTCACAGTCTCCCTATCTGTTTCTCGCTCTTAGACTACACATACCATACATAGCCACAATACAATACCCTCATACAAAGCAAGGGGTTGCCTTATAGGGAAAAAAAACCCTAAACTAAACATAAATTCTACCATCATATCATCTACCTAATGAACGGCTCAAATTGACTAGAAATTATTATACTTTTACAAGGCAATTTTACATGTTTTTTTTAGCTTCGGGGGGGCCGCCCCCGAAACCCCCCACCGGGGGGGGCATAAAACCATAGCCGCTCCCCCCTGGACCCCCTAATAAGAATTTAATTTTGGGCAGCTTTGCCGCCCCCATTAAGGTACATGGTTCCAATGCTATGATACAAAATAAACAAGATAATCAGGCTCCACACCCAACAATCTCCCACTTGGAGACTGATTGTAGCAAATCCACCACTACTTCATTTTCTAGACACTGGCTCCTGTTTGGATATGGTTGTTTCTCATCTTGATCATCATCCTTGAAGACCAATTGAAACTAAGCATGTTCTCAATTTCTCCCTGGTTACAAATTTTGTTAGCATATCTGCAGGATTCTTGATAGTGTATACCTTTTCCAGCTTCAACTATCCATCTTCCAGTACTGACCGTATGAAATGGTACTTGAGCTATATGTGTTTAGTCCTGGAATGAAATGCTGAGTTCTTTGCAAGATGAATGGCACTTTTGCTACCACTGTATAACGTTCCTATATCATGCTTCTTACCCAGTTCATCCATAAACCTTTGTAACTAAATCATTTCTTTACTAGCCTCTGTAGTAGCAACATCCTCTGCTTCTATTGTTGAAAGTGCAACAACACTTTGGATTTTTGAAACCCAACTGACAGTTGTTCCACCTACACTAAATACATATCCTGTAGTGCTCCTCCTGTTATCTCTGTCACCTTCCATATCTGTATCAACATATCCCTGTAGAGAAATGTTTGAACCACCAAAGCATACTTCTTGATTTGTGGTACCTCTCAAATATCCAAGAATTCATTTTACTACCATCCAACTTTGTTTTCCTGGATTGTTAATGTACCTGCTCACAACTCCCACTGCATGTGAAATATCAGGCCTTGTGCAGACCATTTCATACATTAATCTTCCAACTGCTGATGGATATGGAACTTTAGACATATAGTCCATTTCTTCTTAGGTCTTGGGGCACATCTCCTTAATAAGTTGAAATGGCTAGCAAAAGGGGTACTAACTAGTTTTGCATTCTGCATGATAAATATTTTCAACACATTTTCTATGTACTCATTCTGAGACAGTGTTAATATGTGATTTTTCCTGTCTCTATTTATTCTCATACCAAGGATTTGTTTTGCAACTCCAAAATCCTTCATTGCAAACGAATTTTCCAATTTTCTTTTGAACACATTTATTTCCTGCATGTTAGACTCTGCAACAAGCAGGTCATCTACATACAATAACAATATAATATAGCTACCATCATTTTGCCTTTTCAGATAAACACAATGATCAGAGTGACATCTAGTATAACCTTGTTCAGGCATAAAATTGTTAAATTTTAGATACCACTGCCTTGGAGCCTGTTTTAAGCCATACAAGCTCTTCTTTAACCTGCACACTAATTTTTCTTTCCCTTTGACCTCATATCCTTCTGGTTGCTCCATATAGATATATTCCTCCAAATCTCCATGGAGAAATGTTTTCTTTACATCTAACTGCTCAAGATGTAAATCCTCTACTGCTACAAGACTTAAAATAGTTTTGATTGAATTCATATTAACAACAGGAGAAAACATTTCATCACAATCAATACCTTTCTTCTGTGCAAACCCGTTCACCACAAGTCTAGCTTTGTACCTTTATTTTCTTCCATCTTCTTTCTTCATCTTGTAAACCCATTTGTTCTGAAATGTAGTTTTACCTACAGGAAAACTGATTAAGTCCCAAGTCTCATTATGCATTAAGGAGTCCATCTCTACTTCCATCGCTAGCTCCGACTTCTTCCTGATTTGAACATGCATTTCTTCTTCATAACATTCAAGTTCACTAGAATTATTTAACAGTAAATAATATAATGAAGGAGAGTATCATTTAGGTGGTATACTTATCCTGGTAGATCTTATAACAAAACTTTCAGGTGTTTGAGGTGCATGTTGATGTTGTGGTGGTTGTTGTTGTTGTGGTTGTTGATTATTATCATTTTCAGGCGCCTTTACTTTTTCTATGATCTCATCAAGAACTTTGTATTCTTTGTTTTCTTTTTCCTGTTTCTTTTCCTGCAACTGATTCTTATACAATACCTATTCATTGAATATTACATCTCTGCAACTAATAATTTTGTGATTTTCATAATCATATAAGCAATAACCAAAATCATTAACACTGTATCCAATAAAGGTACATTTATTTGATTTTTCCTCAAGCTTTTTTCTATTTTTTTTATTAATATGGACAAAGGTCTTACAACCAAAAGGCTTTAAAAAAGATTAGTTTACCTTTTTACATGTCCATGCTTCCTCTGGAATACCACCATATAAGGAAATTGAAGGCCCTCTTTTTATAATATAAACAACAATATCTACAACATCTACCCAAAATTATAAAGGCAATTATGCATGCAATCTCATGCACCTTGCATGCTCCATGATTGTTCTCTTCATCATTTCTGACACACCGTTTTATTGTGGTGTTATTGGAACAATCTTCTCTCTACGAATTCCATGCTCTGAACAGTACCTATCAAACTCTTTGCTGCAATATTCACCTCCATTGTTTGATCTTAGACACTTCAACTTCTTTCCTATCTCAATCTCAACTGAAGCTTTCCATTTATTGAAAGTATCAAATACATCAGATTTATTATAAATACATTAAATCCAAGTTTTTCTAGTTGCATCATCAATAAAAGTAACATAATAATGAGAGCCACCAAGAGATGATACCTGAGCAGGTCCCCATACATCTGTATGCACAAGCTCTAATTTTTCGCTCTTCTTTTCTTTCCCAACTCTGAGAAATCGGACTCTCTTCTATTTTCCATAAATTAAATTCTCACAGAAATCCAAATCAACATTCTTCAAACTTGGCAACACATTTCATGAGTGAAGAAGCTTCATCCCCTTATCACTCATGTGTCCGAGCCTATGATGTCATAATGCTGCATCTCCTCCTTTGGAATTTAAAGAATTAACAGAGTTAGAAATACCATTGCATAAATACAATGTACCAACCTTTTCGCCTTTTGCTATTACTAGCGCTCCTTTGGTGACCTTCCAAATTTTACCTCTGAAAGTTGTCAGACAACCTTCACTGCCTAACTGCCTTGTTGAAATCAGATTTTTCTTTAGATTTGGAACGTTCCTTACCTCCTTTATTAGCCTTTGGTTTCCATTCTATTGTTTTACAACAACTTTACCCATTCCAAAAATTTTATAGGGTTTATCATCACCCAAACGGACTTGTCCAAAATCTCCTTGAACATAGTCATGAAAATATTTCTTATCAGGTGTGCCATGGAATGAAGCCCTTGAATCTACTACCCAAGAATTAGTAACATTTTTTAAAGAAATAATCAAAGCATCTTGTAACACATCACCTGTCACATTTGATTCATGAATTTTTTCTTGTTGTGTGTCTCCTTCTTTTCCCTTCCGAGATCTACAGTCTTTCTTTAGGTGTCCTTTCTTTCCACATTTCCAGCACACTATCCCTGATCTAGACTTGGATCTACCTTTCCTTGATTCACTGCGATATCCTGAGCTCTTTCCTCTTTCCATTATTCTTCCCCTATACTTTTCACTCAAAGCATTACCCGATGTCTCACCAGAGCTTTTCCGTCGCATTTCCTCGCGAAGGATAGCACTGACAACATCATAAAACTTTAAAGTACTAGATCTAGAGATAGAGTTACTAATGGCCATAACTAAACCATTCCAACTTTCTGGTAATGAGCACAGAAATAAAAGATCACTAAATTCATCATGAAATTTTACCCCTACAGAACTTAACTAGCTAGTAACTGTATTAAAATCATTTAAAAGGTCTACAACAGATCCACCTTCCAACATCTTCATATTAAATAAACGTTTCATAAGAAATACCTTGTTTGAGGTCGAGGGTTTTTCATATAGTTTCGCTAAATCCTTAATCAAACCCTCTATTGTTGTTTCATTCGAAATATTGAAGGCTACCGACGCTGCGAGGCACAAACGTATTGTTCCGAGTGCCTTTATATTGAGAATATCCCATTCTGCGTCTATGATAGTCGTCGGCTTCTTTGTTTTTCTGCTCAAAGGTACGTACAAATATTTTTGATATAGATAATCTTCCATCTGCATCTTCCATAGCGGGAGGTTTTGGCCATTAAATTTCTCGACCCTAAATTTACCAACTTCCGCCATTGCTCCCACTCAAACCAGGAACCCTTCTTTCCTATGAGTTTATCAGCCAAATAGACCTTCGGCTCTGATACCAGTTGTTATAAAATTAAATATTACAGAGCAATGAAACACATAAAATATATGGAAAACACAAGCACACAAAACACATAAAACTAGAGAGACATAGATATACGTGGTTCACCCAGTTTGGGTTACTTCCACCCTGAACAGCCAGTCCTTCCTTTCTATTATCTAGAAAAATGAAGAGACACAACCTACAATATATCTGCTATAATATCCTATGTTCTCTCTCAGAGTCTCCCTATCTGTTTCTCACTCTGATAATACACATACCATACACAGCCGCAATAAAATACCCTCATACAAAGCAAGGGGTTGCCTTCTAGGGAAAAAACCCTAAACTAAACATAACTTCTATCGTCAGATCATCCGCGTAATGAACGGCCCAGATTAACTAGAAATTATTATACTTTTACAAGGAAATTTTACATCTTTTTTGCAGCTTCCCCCCCTGGACACCCCAGGCAGCGTTTAATTTCGGGCGGTGTTGCAGCCCCCATTAAGGTACAGAGGTGCAACGCTGTGATACAAAATAAACAAGATAATCAGGCTCCACACCCAAGACACAATTGTTTCCTTATTGATACCTTCCTTTTTGAAAAAATCAATGAATTCATTTGACATATACTCTCGACCATTATCGTATTTGAATATTTTGACCCTCTTCCCTATTTTTTTTGTATGCCAATGCTTTAAAATCCTTAAATGTTTCAAAGGCTTCATCCTTATTCTTGAAAAGGTGTATCCATTTATTCCTTGAAAAATCATTTATTAATGTGACATAGTAGAGATATCCACTAATAGACTGCACAAGCATCATACCACATATGTCAGAATGAATGAGATGGAGGATATAAATGGTCTTTCTTTCGCTGGAGGGGAATTATTCCATTGTCATATTTACACTCCCACATCTTGGACATAATCCATCATGTTGAGCTTGAAGCTTTCGAATCCCTGAGACCAAGTTCTCCAATTTCAGAAGCGCGTCATCATGAAGATGAGCTAACCTTCAGTGCCATAATTATCTTAGATGATTTGTATTGTGAACCAATAACAATAGTGGCCTTCTAGTAATACTAGTGTATCCCATTATTGTTATTGTTAGTATATCCCCCAATTGTTATTTATGTGCCCATGTAGTCCCCAAATCATTATTATTATGCCCCATAGAATCCCACTATTGTTATTGTTGTGCCCTTACATTGTTATTGTTATGTCATCTAGGGTTATATTTTGACCCATTGGACTCCTATATATAGAAAGGAGGTTTTTACATTTGTATCATCGAATAATTTTTCATTTATGTAATGTAAAGGAGGTTAACCCCTCCAAGAGGTTTCATAATATTTGGTATCAAAGCTTTGGACTCTCGGGTTTTACTGCTTCAAATAAGCCATCGTGGAATTTTTGCTATATATTTGTTTCTACAGGTTTATAAGATTAAAAAAAACACATTTGCTAAGGAATCTTGAGGAACTAAGTGTGAAAATTTAAGATATTGGTCTGCAATATTTTCGGAGGTATGATTTGTGGAATTTAAGGTTTTTGCAAGCTCCCGAATTTCATCTAAAAGAGGTGACCTTGGGAAAATAGTCATAACTATCTATCTGAGCATCAGTTTTGAATTTTGTAAAAATTGGCTGAAATCACATGGACTCTAGTTTCCTATGTATCAATTTTAGATCCAAAGGAGGAAACAGTGACATGTGGCATGCCAAACAAGTTCTCTCTACTGAACGAGTCCATAATTAAGTCATTGTGGGAGATTGGGCATAACTTTGTATTGAACAATACAAATTAGGTTAAACCTATGGCACTGGAAAGAAGATTCAGAAGGATATTACAGAACCTAATTTCAGATCTTCAAGATCATAAATTACAGGGTTACAACCACTTAAATATCGAGCTCCTAAAAGAAAGAAAAATGTTTGTATTTTTTTTTTTTAAATTGCATAACTTTTGTTTGAAAAATCAGTTGAAGTGATTCCAAGGGCATATTGAAACATTGATATGAGTATTGGGTTCTAAAATTCCTCCAAAAGATAATTCTACACCCATTAAACCCTTAGAAAATTATACTACAACACATCAAGAGGAAGAATTGCATTATGACATATCAAAAATAGGGTACCAAGTGGAACAAAGTTCGATCTCACAAAGAGCAACCAAAGATGACATAGATGGTTTAAAAGTAGACATGGAGGCCAAGGTGGATGGCTTGAAGGATTAAAAGAAAGCTATTATGGAGGTTAAATTAGTGTAAGATCACATCGAGCATCAACAACAAGTTCTCCAACTCTTAAAGGATAACATAACTTTTGTGCATAATCAAATGAAACAACATGCAGATCAACATCGCAGCGAAAGAAGTTTTGATGTAGGTGACCAGGTATTTTTACGGCTACAAACATACAAACCAATATCCCTCAAGAAAGCTAAAAATTATAATAAATTATTGCTAAAGTACTATGGTCCTTACAAGGTGCCGCAAAATATTGGTACTATGAAATACAAATTGGAGCTTCCTGAATCTTCGCAAATGCACCCAATTTTCCATGTTTCATTATTAAAGAAGGTTATAGGTGAGAAACTCTCAGTTAAAAAAATATTTATAGAACTTGAAGAGGAAGGAAAAATCATATTGGAACCTGATGCAGTCACGGAAGCAAGAACTCGAAACTACGAAATCGATCAATTTAAGAGTATCTTAGTATGTGGAAGAACTTACCCGCTGAAGATTCCATATGTGGGGATGAGAATTTTTATACAGAAGCATCCAAAAATAATCAAGTGTTCAGGGCAACACTTGTTTGAAGGAGAGGGGCATGCTAGGTCCCTATAATACTAGTGTATCCCATTATTGTTATTGTTAGCATAGCCCCCTTATTGTTATTGATGTGCCCATGTAGTCCCCATATTGGTACTATTGTGACCCATATAAGCCCACTATTATTATATTTGTGCCCTTAAATTTTTATTGTTATGTCAGATAGTATTATATTGTCACCCATTGGACTCCTATATATAGAAAGGAGTAATTTTCATTTGTATCATCCAAGAATTTTTCATGTACGTAATGTAAAGGAGGTTTCCCCCTTGAAGAGGTTGATTTCTACGTCATTTATCTCTCTTTTCTTCTATTTTGTGAGATGGTTTCATACCAAACAATATTCTTCATGGTCATTGGAGCATCTCTTCTTCCTCTATCATTTATTCTATTGTGTTCATTCCTTTGATCATCTCTTCTTCTTTGATCATTGAACCTGTTGTTTCTTCTATTATTATAACGTGGACCATTTCTTTTCTCAGGGAAATCTCGAGCATAGTGCTCTTTCATATGACAATTTTAGCATTCAACATTCACATATTCCTTTCTTCCACTAGGTTTTTGAGGAGGAGGTTTTCTTGGATTTGATGGAGCTCTTTTCCATTTCTTCTTCTTCTTGTCATGAATGATGTATGTAGGAGGTTCCTTCCTTGGCTCTCATTAAGTTATATTTCCAACAATATCATAAAATGAAGAGAGGATATTTGTCTTTCTTATAGTAGCGATGAATTCTTCCCAAATTAGAGGGAGACCTCTTAAAGTCACAACCACCACTTCCCTATCAGAAAAAACTTCTCCAACTCTTTGCCATTGATCTCTAATATGAGAGATCCTCATTATGTACGATTGTATGGACTCTCCTTTGCTCATCTTGGCTTCTTTGAATTGATATTTTGAGGTGAGTATTTCATTCAAATTTCTGAACTCATAAATGCCAGCTACCTTATCATACATGTCTTTAGACCTTCTCAAGTTTCCAACCTATGCAGCTACATTATCATGTAAAACATCAACTATAATTTTATTTTCTTTCAACTCACCTTTTTTATGCTTGTTTTTGGTAGCAACAGATGCATTCTTCGGAGGCTTAGGTAACTTTCCTTAAATATAGTAAAAAATATTATTGTTATTAGCAATGATCTCCAACCCAAATTTCCATACAGAAAAATTAGATGAGTCATCCAACATCTCATAACTCTTGAACTAGGAAGTCATATCGACTTTGACTAGATTGGCTCTTCAAATTTCCAAAGACGAGTGCTTTAAAGCTCGTCTTATTTTGGGCTTGTACTTCACCTTAGCTCAGATTTCATGTTCATTTTCAAATTGTTCTACGTTGTATCAATTAATTTAGCCCAATTCAAAACTTCAAATAGAAATATTTCCAGTTACAATTAGTATTTCCATCAATGAAAAGTATTGAAGATAAAACAATGTATGCAATGGAAAAGAGGATGAACAACACATTCATAAGAGACACGAGATTTGGTCAAACACAAGGGAAAAACCCCACTAGGTGAAAAACCCCTTCTAATTCTTCTTTTATTAGATTATCATAAAAAGTTTAGCAGATAATACAATGAGCCCAATAAAATATGATGAGAAATACAACCCGAAAACTTTAGAAACTTGCATGCAGTGGATGAATATATTAGAGACAACTTGATTTAGACTTCAGAAAACTTCAAAGAAATTTAGAATATGGTAAACTATAGTTAAACCCCTAGATGTTCCGTTCACATTAGCATGGGAGCGTATTTAGTTCCTAGATGCTATCATGGCCATATCATGCATGCGTCCAGGGATGAAATTTCAAAAGTCTCTTCCATAATCTAGAACATAAACCTTAATTTTGTGGGAGCTTCAGATCTAAAACTTCATACCTCTGTATGACCTTTTCCTTTGCCATTGTGCCGAACAAAATCAGATAGAAGTGAAGAAGATGCTTGATGTTGTGATGTCCAAATGAGATTTTAGGTCACTTGTGTTTATAGGATTTTAGGGGCGTCCAATGATTTCCATTTGATGTTGAGGCTAACCTGTCCAAATTTGTATATGAGTGAAGCCGACCTAATCCAATATCCATGAATGGGTACATAAAATCAAAAACCAGCTTCTACTTATCCAAACGAGGTGATATTTAGGTCGATTTTGGTCCTCACAAAAAGAGGAACTCAATTCCATCATCGTATCCATAAAAAAAGTAGTCCAAAGTGGAATTTTACTGTAGTTGCATCATTTTAACATGTGATTTCAATAATATCTAGGAGATATTTGAGCCTAACAACTGGTATTTCAATTTGTATAAATTCCCAAAGAAATATTATAATGGGGGATCTAGGTTTGGATCTATGGAAATTTTTTTACATTAATATAAAATTATATTGGTGGTCTATGAATTCCTCTATGGTGCATTATTCATGAATGAATTCTTAGTCATAGTTATAATATTCTAGCATAATTGTCTAGTTTCGCATGTGCAACTAGGCTAGGAAGGGACCCATATCTCAAGGAAGCACATTGCTCTCTTATTTAATTTTATTTAGTTTTAGATTAGTTTTATATTATTTAAACAATTTAATTATATTATTTTATGTTTACTCTAGTAATCACATAGGTTAATTCTTCAATTTTATTGTTTATAGTTTGATATGAATGTATAGTTTCTTATAGTTTGGTGTGTATAATTTCTTGCACTATGATTTCAATTCTTAGTTTGTTGTGGTTTTTCAATATAGCGAAGGCTATTCAAACAAATACTACGTTTGAATAAATACTTACTCATATTCAATTGTAAAAGTGAATAGCCAAATTATAAATTATATGATTAACTGATTTTTTATTTTATTATAACAATTCTTTACATGGCGGGAGGATTTAAAGATAGCTAAATCCATGAAAAAATTGAATTTTATAGATTGAAATTCTTTTTCGTTTTTGAAATTTGTTTTGCACCTGAAAAATAAAAAATTAGAAACCAAAAATAGCATATACTTTGCATACAAGTTTACAAACACATATTGATTATTTAAATGTAAAGCAATTAGTGTACAACTAAATTAATAAACATTTTTGTTGTCAGTGTTGGTGAAGTGTACAAAGGATTCAATTTATTATTTAGGAATACAATTAGTTGCATATACAAATCATGATAAATAATATGCATGAATTTCAATCAATTTCGAATATTGTAGGATCTCACGTGTACTAATCCACACACTAGAAAAAGATTATCAAATCAAAATTCAATCATATTCAAGAATTTATTGAGGAAAGAAGAATGCTACTCCAAGAAATTTCTCAAATGTTAATAGAAATTTGTGCCCTAGTCTATTAGGAAGAGAAAATTTTAGCTGCCATTAGGGTGTTGGTTAATTTAATTAACCTTAAATTACTTCATTAATTGTCAGCTAAGTACTTATGAAGTGTATGTCCACCATATATTCTAGGGATTATAAATTTCGATGAAATTGTTCTAAGTATGTGTAAGTGTTAAATGAGATTTGAGAGTTGCACACACATGTTCTTTCCATTAAAGCTACATCAAAAACCAATTTCCAAAGAGATTTGAAAAATTAAAATATCATTTTAAATTAAACTTATTATAATTACAAAATTGAAATTTTATCTCCAATTGCATAAAGGAAATACTAATGCTAAATTGCAGAAAATAAATATAATATTAGCTATAGAATTGGGGTTTTAACACTACTTTGAAAAAAATAGATGTTAACACTAATTGCATAAAAGGAAATTTAACTCTAACTGCATAAAATGAAATTTAACTCTATTTGAAAAAACAAATGCCAATGTTATTTTCTTGAAAAGGGAAACTAAATCAAACAAAAAATTATAACTTCAAGTGATTACTAATATGCACTAATAGCTATGAAAAACCATCTCTTCGTCATCCAAAAAATTAACTGAGTTATAATATTAAATTTCTTTGAATGAAATGCATGCTAGAAATATATCATTTTTGTGTTTTCTTTTATGAGCACTCTAGAAACAAAATAATAGGCTATTAATTTAATGCAACTGAAATATAGCCATTCAGAAAGAAAAATACGTGAAAATTCTATGTGAATGTGGACATTTATCAAAAAAATCGATGAAAAAAAAAAAAAAACTATCCTTACAGCTCTCCAAGGGGCCCTCCCATGAGTGTAAGTCTTTCACTACTCAAAAAATAGCTCAACCACACATTGGAAAAGGAACAAAGTATTATATTAACCCAAAGACATTTCTTGAGCAAAGTTTCGAATACTAAAATGAATGACAACTTAACTTAACTTAACTTAACTTAAATTAAATCAACGTAACCTAAATTAACTCAAATATGGTTTTGGTCTTGCCTCAGGACTTTTATATAATTCTTCATCAAAATAATTTAAGAGTCTTCTGCCAATAGGGAAATAAACCAGTTTTCCATCTAAGAATAAACTTAAATTTAAACTCTATCTCCTTGTGATTTTTTGCTGCAAGAGAAAATCATGAGGGATTATTCTAAAATCATATATTCACAATAGAATAAGTATTCTGCACACTCACTTAATCTTGTAATGATCTAATGACGAACTTCACTTGACTGTTGCATCGTCATAACCAATGTTTCACTTTAGGTTTTAATCTTACATATCTTTATCTCTATAAATTTCTAGATCATGTCGATAGGTGTACATTCATGTGGGGAACATCTTTCATCTACAGGTACCTTTCATTCCTTCATTGGTATTTTACAATTGTTTAATCATGGAGATGGCTGCAAAAATTCCCCCACACCAAAGTTCTTTCATGTCCTCATGCATTAAGATTTCAAAATTGGTTCCCCATTCTTATTCAGTGTCTGATATTAGAAGCTTTTGCAAGCACATCTAGACTAGTGCTTTCCTTTCCCTTTTTAATGTTGAATATTTCCTTTAGTCTCTTTATAAAATTTTATTTGGAAATCCCCTGATTCTATTTTTGAGAATGTTTTTTCTTTGATCTTTTTTTTTCTTGTACTACTGGAATAGATGCACAAGTATATTATAATTTTTGGTTATTAATATTTCATTTCTTATTTTTTTTACTTCATGTTCTTGTGTAACATGTTTATTAAGAAACTCTAACTCTTATTACTCTTGTTTCAGATAATCCTCAACATTCTTCTCTGTTTCAAGAGTATGTTTTATGGGAGGGGTATTTTCGAATACATATTCTTGATTTTGAGAGGAACAATTTACCTTATATTGTAATATTTGTTCTAAGAAATCCACATAGTCATATATTTCTTACTGAATTGGATTAATGTTTGACATTTTCTTTTTCAGGATCATTGTTTGAGACATTGTTTTATATCCTTCTTCTTCAACATCGATCATTTCCAGAGACTTTGCATTTGAGAGTTTTGAAATTATTCCGCCTCTTCTCAATTTCAGTCTTGATTCTTCAATTTTTTGGCTTCTCTTCCTTTTGGTTTTTTTTTTCATATTTCCTCTTCTCTAATTCTTCATTTTATTCAGATAACTTAGAATTTGGGTTGGCTTTATTTATTATAATATTCTGTTTTTCATTTTTATGTTTCATTTTTCCAAATACTGAGAGAAAGGAGTGTCACCTTCAAGTGGTTCTTCTAAGGCCTCTATTTCATTCTTCCCCAAATTTTCCTTTTCAATTTCCTCTTCAGGGTTATGGTTTGGTAGTGACCTGCATCAACTTATTTTAACCCTCTTAATTGTTTCTTCCTACTGAGCTTCTACAATGTCGTTGTAGACTAGAAAATATTTTCAAATACCTCCATTAGCTTCTAAGTTTTCCTCTATGAGGATTTTGATAATTCCATGATGGTAGAGGGAATTATCAATGTAATTAGGTTATGTTTTCACACTAGATGCCATATTTCTAAGAATTCATAGCAAGAAATAGGGAAAATTGATTTCATTTCCATCAATAAAATGCATCGAAAGTTGAGAATGATATAGAAACATCGTTTTGAACCTTCCTTCACATTTTAAATTTTTTTGAATAATCAACAGTAAATTCCTTCATTTTCCTTTCAGTGTTGAAATTGCAATTCCTTTTTTAAATATAGACATGTCCATACTTGGTTCTATAACGAAGTTTAACCAATATTTATCCTTGATGTTTCTATTCTTAAACCAATACTCTTCGTTTATGTCCAATTTCTAGCTTCTACCATGATGGACTCTTTCAATATAAGCTTAATGACACCAATTTCTGCCTCGACCTCATAAAAAGCCCGATCAAAAGCTTTAGTGGCCTCTATCTCATTCCCATCAAATTTTTCAAAGAACCCAATCCATCCTACTTGTTCTAATTTTTCTCTAACTCTCGATTATTCAGGAAGGAGTTTCACTCGATTTGGTTCTCATCGAACGACGATACCCATGGTGGAGAGAATTCTCAGTCCTAATCTTTTTCATTTTTACAAATTCGATGGAGGGTTGACACAAAGCAGGTGATCAAACTTGAATTCCAAGGGTTATGGAATGGAATAAAATGGAATGAGATGGAGTATAATGATAATGTAATAAGGTTCTCGTGGGATATTTGATTTGTGAGAAGACTGAACCTTTTCGTAAAATTACCAACGATTTTTATCTCCTCTTTCACAGGATCGATAAAATGTATGTAATTTTGAAAAGATTTGATGTGATCGGCTAAGTAAAGATGATAGAATGGGGTTGTAATGTTTATGATAATGGGACATAATTTTTAAGAATTTTTTAAGGTCTTTTAATAACCAAATATTTTTTTAATAAAATCTTCCAATGAATTTTATTTCCAATGTTCTTATATGAAAGTAACTCTAACATCCTACATACATCATTATGATATTCATTCCATGTTTCTTCTATGAATATGAAGTGTTAATATTGTTGTGACTGTAGATATTGGACTCAAATGCTAAATTAAAGATTAGGTGTAGAATGAAATTAATTTTGTTGTTGCTTGTTCTTTTGAGATTTTCTATTCGATGAGAGGAAGATTCATTATTATTGTTGCTGCTTTGATGATAATTGAAGAAATTTGGCCTTCAAAAGTGTCACTTATGACCTAAAAAATTATTATAAAAATAGGGAAAATAAAACAAAATTATGAAATTCTAAACCACCAAGAACCCTTGGTTTTTAGTTAATATTTTCTATGAAAGCATGCCAACATTGTTGGCTTTCATGATATATATATATATATATATATATATATATATATATATATATATATATATATATATATATATATTTATTTATTTATTTATTTTAGCTGATAAAAAAATTACAATTGAATTGAAGAATGAGGAGAATGATATCCTTTCTTAACTAACTTAAATTCAGATTTCTCTTGCAAATATTTGATAAAATCTTCCTTCGTTAGTTGTTTACGATAAAATCTTAATTTATGACCATTAACAAGGTAAATTGTTCATCATCAATAGTTTTGATGTTGATTGATCCATTTTCATAAAAATTGTGTATCTCATAAGGACCAAGAAATTGAGTTTGAAACTCTCCTTGAAAATATTCTAATTTGGAATAAAAAATAAGATCTCACTCACCTGGCTTAAAATTTTTGTTTGATAAATCTTTCATGCCATCTTATTTTTTTTTTCTGAACTATGTTGGTTCTTTGGATAACATCTTGTTAGATCTCATCTACCTTATTCAATTGCGTTAGCATTTTTTTTTAGATTCTGATAGATCAAGGCCTAATTTAGCAATTTTTATAAAGGTTTCCACTTGTAAATCTATCGAAACCAAAAATTTATTCCCATATAAAATATCATAAGGAGTATTCTGAGTTGTATTTCTCGATGTGGTTCGATATGCCCATAGTGCTTCTGGGCAATTTCCTGCCCAATCCTTCCTATGGAAATGTACAATCTTGGTTAGGATTGCTTCTAGTATCTTGTTGGTGGGTTCCATTTGTCCATTGGTTTGTGGGTGATATGGAGTAGAATTATGATGCTTTATTTTATATTGCTCCACGATATTTTTCACCAACTTGGATGAAAATTTAGTACCTTGATTTGTTACAATTTCTCTTGGAACATCAAGATGAGTAAAGGTATCCTCAAAAACAAATGTAAATACAACATATTCATTTGCAAATAAAATGTTTTTAGCTTCTACCAGTTTTTTAAAATATTTTATACAAACAATTATATACCTTTTTTGTTTATATGGAGGATTTATTAGCCCAACAAAATCTAGAGCCCATTTTTCAAAAGGATCTACAAGTACTTATGCTTGTAGAGGCGTTTCATCTAATTGAATCTACTTCCCCATTATTTCATAACTATCACATATTTTGACATATTATTTGGCATCCATAAATATATATGGCCAATCATTTCCTAAAATAAGGATCTTGTAAGCAGTTATTTTTGGAGAAAAATGTCCTTCACATGGCTCATCATGACAATATTTCAATACTTCTGGTACTTAATCTTCTCGAAAATGCCTTCGAATAAGCACATCAGGCCCACTTTTGTACAATTCTCCATCTATCAAAGAATAAGGTGCACTATTTTTTATAACCTTTTTCTTTTCCCTTCCTGATAGTTATGGAGGTAATTTTCCTGTAGCTAAGTAATTGGAAATTTCTAGAAACTGAGGTGTTTTACAAGATATTGAAAAATGATACTCATCGTGAAAATTATCTTCCATAGGAACATCATCATTATTATTCTACATTTTGGAAAGAAAATCAACAACTATATTTTCCTTTCTGGTCTATCAAGAATGCTAATATTGAATTCTTGTAACAATAATACCCATCTTGTAATTCTACCATTAGTAACTTGTGTGTTCATTAAATTTATATTAGAAGAATAATATATATATGAATGAAAGGTTCATAACTAGTGATGTAATTATGGGACTTATTAATGGCATGCACAACAAGTAACATCTCCTTTTTTGTTACACTATAATTTAACTTTGTTATAGTCAAATTTTTTCTTGTATAATAAATAGCATATGGAGTTCAATATTTTTGTCCGAGCATAACTCCTAAATTTGTGTCTGAAGCATCAAGTATAAATATGGAAAGAGAGAGATCAATTAGGTCCTATTGAAATTGTTTCTTCAGTAATATTTTATTTCAATGTCTCAAATTCTTTTTGACAATCAAAGTTCCAAACAAATTCAGAATATTTTGTAAGAAGTTTGACAAGTGGAGAGGATATTTTTGTGAAATTTTATATGAATCTTCTATAATAACCTGTAAATCTGATAAAATTATAACATCTCTTTGACAAACATGAATTGAAATGTTATAAATTACTTCTAGGTTACATGTATCCACTTTAATTCCATCAATTGATATATGGTGGCCTGAAAAATCCCTTCATTGGACATTATAAAACACTTCTCATGGCTTAATGAAAGGTTTTCTTCTTCACATATAATAAGAAATTTTTCCAAATTTTCAATAGCTTCCTCAAAAGTATCTCCATACAGATTAAATTCATCCATATAAACTTCCACACAGTCATGAATTAGATCAAAAAATCTACCTCAAACTTCTCTCTAAAATGTGGCAGGTGCATTATATAATCCAAAGGGAAGTAACTTATTTCCCATGGACATGTAAAGAAATTTTATCTTGATCTTATGGCACTAGTTGAATTTTCTTATAACCACTAAAACCATCTAGGGATAAAAAATATTTCTTCCCTTCCAAGGTATCCAATACTTGATCTATAAAAGGTAGTGGAAAATGATCCTTCAAATTAGTTTTGTTTAATTACCTGTAGTCAATACACACTCTCAATTTTCAATTTTCTTTGTAAAAATAAATAAAGGTGACTCCCATTGACTATGTGATATCGGATAGATGAAACTCACATTAAGTAACTTTTGTAATTCCTCCTTAACAATTTCTCTAAGATTAGGGTTCATCCTTCTCTAAGGTCGTTTAAATGATTTGGAATTTTCCTGGATATAAATATGATTCATACAAGATCTAGTGTCAGTTACTCTCATATTAGTAAACTCCCATGCATAACCAAAAGAACATTTTTGAAACATATTTATTAATTTATTATTTCTAAATTCTTTCAAGTTATTATTACTATTCAATGTTTTGCCTCGAAAAAATTATACTTGACAATTTCCAAACTTCTCCATCGAATGTAAATGCATTTAATGATATGCTAGATATTTAATATTGAATTTTTCCTAAAAACATTGATATTGATCAAAGTATGAATAAGAGTCATTATTATTCATTAAATTTATCAATTGAGCTTCTTCATCTAATTGTGAAAGAGAAAATATTGTTTTAATATCATAAAAGTCTTCATTATAATTATCTATCCAAATGTCAATTTCTACTTCGGTTATTGTTTTTGCAGGTGAATATAATGTGAATTTCATAGTGTAATTCCCATGATATATGTGCATATCACCAGATATATAACTTATGAATACATTAGCTGTAGCTAGCCAAGGTCTACCAAGGATAAATGAATAACCTCCTAAATTATTCTTGGGAGTTAAAATCATAAAATCTAAATGATATTCCCAAGGATATAGGGAAAAATACACATCTTCTAATACATTATCTAGTTTTATAGCAAATATATTTGCTAATTGTAATAATGTTGGTGTATATTGAATATTAGGAAGCTTTAGTTGCTCCATTATCTCTTGTTTCATAATGTCGATGGTTGATCCTAGATTAATCAAAGTGTTTGGAATCTCAACCCATTGGTATGAATTTTTACAATAGGTCTATGTGGATCTACATGTTTTTAAATAATTGGTTTTCCCATCATAATATAAACAATTTCCCCTAGCAATTCGATCTTTTTGACATTTTTTTTTCTACCAAGTTTTCTAATGCATAGCTCCTTAATAGTTTTTGCAAATAATCATATTTATTTCATAGCTTGAAGTAAAGGAATTTTGATGCAAATTTTCTTAATTTCATGTAGCATATCGTAATCTGGTAAAAAAAAATTCCTTTCTATTCCTTTATCAATTTTTATCCTTTCGGGAAAGGTGTATCCTATAAGGAAATAGAAGGTTTTTATACTAGAGGATATGTAGGAGCTAGTTTTATTTCCTAATCATTTGATTTAAAAGAAAATATTCCTTCAAAGGAGTATTTTCTTAATCAATATTTGCATCTTTTTCATGAACTTCATCCTCTTTATATTTTTGGATGGCAATTGATGGTGACTTATTTTACAAAAACCTACCAAATCTAAGTTGAACATCATTTATACCGAATGGGGTTACCATACAAGATTGAAAATTTTGACCTTAAATATTATAATAAAAAAATTAATTTTAATTAATTTTAATTTGGTATTGGCTGAGCATGTGGTTGATTGGAATTTTGAGGCAATAGTGATGAAATTTGTTGATTTGAATTTTAGAGTTAAGGGGGTTGGTTTGGTTGAGGAGCATAATATGTTGGTTGAAAGAAAGGACAAGGTTGTTGGAATTGATTATATTGGGGATACTGAGGATTTTTTCCATAACGATTATTCCAAACTTGTGCTCAATATGAATTTTGAGATCACACGGGCCAAGTTTGCTAAGGCATGGGTGCAACCTAATTATTATGTGGTTTTGCATATGATTACGTATTGAAACCTTGAGTCATATTTTGTTCTTGATTTTGTCATGGAATTTTAGCAATAAAACAAAGTGATTCAACTTCGATTTTACCAACCTCATCTTTAAAAACAACTTTAAGATGAGGTATTGAGGGAAATTCCATTTTATTATGATTTTCAGCACATATGGCACAAATTTCCATATCCAGGCTAGAAAATAGATAATGAAAAATTCTAATATTTTTCCTTGTTTTGTATCTTAAGAGTATCTACTTGCGCAGTAAGACTACCCATGATATCTATTTCAAAATTATCAATCATATTTCCTATTTTAGCTTTAATTAATGTTCCAGTTGCATATTTACTAATTTTGGACATAACATGGGATCTTGAACTTTTACCAGTTCTAGATTTACCTCTTGAAAAATGTTTATAATAGTCACAGGTTTCACCAAATGAAAGCTGAGAAACATCTTAATTACCCATTAAATTTAGAAGGTAAATCCTTTTATATTTAATGGATTTTAAAAAAAGATATTTTAATGTTTCATCATCTAAGGCATGCATTCTAACCCTTTTAACATTGTAGGAAAATTTGTTGACTCCATTTTTCTCATGATCTTAAAGACTTCATCCTTAATGTTACGGGGCATTCAATAATCCTTATATTTTTCTAAGAACACAATTTACATTTTTTCCCATTTTCTAATAGTATGTGTTCCTAATCCAATGAACCATTTAAGTGCTCCATCCTTAAAAGCAGCTGGAAATAATTTCAATTTATGAGGATCAAGTAAGTAAGGATAATATCTACATAAAAATTCAAACTAAAAAATAAATGTTTCGATGTCCTCATTTCTTAAACCATGGAAATTAGGGAGGATGGAGGGTGAGATTTTTTTCATTGTGGATGTGGCGTCTTGATAAAAAATAGGAAATCCATAAGGATCTAGTTCACCTCTACCACCTCCTCCCATATTTCCTTCTTTCACTCTTCCACCTCCAATCCTAATTTCACCATATACATTGTGTACTTCACCTTCTCCTTCCCCTTCCATTGTATATTCCTCAGAGCTAATATAAGGTTCTATAATAGGATTATATATATCTTCTCCTATTTCTTATACTAATGGTATATTAAAATAAGTTTATTCTTCTTATTCTTCAATAGGGGCGTCTATTTCTTCTCCTAGAAGTTGTTCTCTTGTTGAAGAGAGAAATATTACTCCTTCTGTTGGGGATGTAGGTTCCTCAATCACAACTTCAGTAGAAGAATTTGTTGAATCTCTTGGTTTTATTTGAGAACTATGCACCTTAAGTAGTCTATTTCTACCTCTAAATGATGGGATGTGAGTATCAATGGATGGTATGGCACTACAAGGTTTAGTGGGAGTGAGTGGTGAAGTTGGAATTGAACTTCTACCTGTACTTACACATATACCCCTACAATTCTTTTCTCTATGCACAAATGTTTTTATCAAGCTTTAATTACGTATCTACAAAATAAAAATTGAGTGTACCTAAAATGATATGCAAACCAAGAATGGAGTCCTATACACACTTCCTCATCAGCCAAAAAAAAATGTTGGGTAATTTAATTGACCTTAAATTACATCATTAATTTTCAACCAAGGTTCGTGTACTTATGAAGTGTATGTGCACTATATATGCTAGGAATTCTATCTGTGGATGAAAATTTTCTAAATATGGATAAATATTTTGAAATTAAATTTTTTCTTTCAATTAAAGCTACATCAAAACCAAATGCAAAAATGAATCGAAAAATTACTCTATCACTTGAAATATAAAATTATTCTAATTGAAAAATTGAAAGTCTATCTCTAATTGTGTAAAGAAAATACTAATGCTAAATTCCAGAAAATAAATATAATACTAGTTGTAGAATTGAATTTTTAACAGTACTTTGCATAAATATGTATTAACACTAATTGCAAAAAATAAAATTTAACTCTAATTGTAGAAAAGAAAATTTAACTCAAGTTGCAAAAAGAAATGACAATGCTAATTTATTGCAAAAGGAAATTAAATAAAGAAAAAACTTGTAGCTTCAACTGATAACTAATGCAAACCATCTATTCATCACCCAAGAAACTAATTGAGTTATAAAACTAAGTTGATTTGAATGAAATGCATGCTAGAAATAATTCTTTTTGGTAATTTATTTTATGAGTGCTCTAGAAACAAAATAACAAGTGATTAAAAGAGAACTAAAATGTAACCATTCAAAAATAAAAATCCATGAAAATTCAATTTGAATGCAGACTATTTATGAAAAATTGCAATTAAAACGAAAAAAACAAATTATCCTTATAACTCTCTAATGGGCCCTCCCGTGAGTGTAAGTTTTTCACTGCTCAAACAATAGATTAACCACTCATTGTAAATGAATAAATTATTATATTAACCTACAGAGGTTCCTTGAACAGAGTTTAAAATACTCAAATGAAAATAAACTTAACTTAACCTACCTTAACTTAGCTCAACTTAACTTAGCTTAACTCAACTAGGTTTTTGGTCTCGCCTCTCGGCTTTTATAAAATTCTTCATCATACTAATTTAAGAATATTGTGTTGATAGGAAATTAAATTAAGTTTTCCATCTAAGAAATAAACTTAAATTAAAAATTTATATCCTCATAATTTTCTACTTGGAGAGAAAATCATGAGGGATTCTTCTCGAATCATATCTTCATGGTCGAAAAAGGATTCTCCATGTTATCTTCATCTCGTCATGATATCTTGTCAAACTTTCCTTGACTGCTACATCATCACAACCAAAGTTCAACTTTAGGTTCGAATGTTAGACCTTTCAATCTCTATAACTTGCTAGATCATGTCGATATGTGTGCATTCATGTGGGGAACATCTATCATTTATAGGTACCTTCCATTCCTTCATTTGTGCATTTCAACCTTTCTAATCATGGAGATGGATGTAGAATTCAATTAGATGTGGAATGATCAATGTTTTGTAGTTGTAGAGATGTTGTAATTATAAATCACAAATAAACAAAACATTCTAAACTTATGAATGATTAATACCTTTTATGTTCTTGAGTAAGTCTGATATGACCTTGATTAGGCTGAAACTTCTATAAAATGGTCACAAAAAGATAGAGGAGAGGGAAAAAGGATAGTAAAAAGTAAAAAAAATAAAAAAATGACTTCAACACAAGGGCATACCTACACTTCAGGAAGCAATAGAAGGAAATAAGTTCATGAACAACATCTAAAGTAGACCAAAAAATCATGGACCGAATTTAATGAATAGTAGCCATTAGAACCTGATATTAAGGATTCCCTAACACAATTATGATCATATCCTTTATGCATCCAATAGATCAAACATCACATCAGAAAAATATGAAATCCATGGAGGAAAAGGACATAAAATGTGATACAAAGGATAAATTGAACCAATGGAATCATAACTATATTAAACATTTATTCGAAGAAATCATTAGGCTAGAGCACCATTTTGGCATTATGATGCACATGTTAACCTTGATGGAAAACCACTTGTAACATAACAAGTATATGATAACCAGATGAGTTCACAGATCCTTTCAAAGATGATGGAGTGATGCAACAGAATAACATAACGATGGGACACAATTTTGCATGTCAGAAACAAATGTTTCATAAAGGTGAATATTTGAAAAAATATTTGCGGGTTCGTCAAGGAAAATTCACGTACACACGTGGGTACAAAGAATCCAAGTTGTATACATGCTGGCACACTAATTTATTAATACCAAGGGACTTTACCATGGTATTACCCCATCATACTGAGTGTAGTAATGACTATTTGATATCGTCCAAGATTACGACCAACATTAGTGTGGTTTTGAATCATGGTATTGGATAAGGCTCAAAATATATAAGGAGGTGAATATGAAAATTATAAGTGTTCATGAGTAAGGGTTTTTGATGAATAATTCAATGTGAAGTATATTTGCATTGTATGGGATATAATTGAAAAGTTGATCTGAAATAATTATGCACCAGTAAACACAAGGATGGATCAGGATCATGAGACCTAAAATGACTTTCCATTGTATGATATGATCATGGATTCACTATATTTATACCTTGACAAATGTTTTTATATTTCAATGTTATGATCTGTTTCTGTGTAAAGTTCCGAAGGGTTGCACAATTTTAGGTCAAAATTTGCAGATATGTACGTAGGTTGGCCTCTATAAAATTGTGTATACATGTGAGTTTGCTTCATCAAAGTTGTGTAAAAAAAGGAATGATTTATTCTTATAATATGACTGATCAATATGATGAGTGCTGGTGTAATTTCTACTATGTTTCAATAATGTCTTCATGTTGATCTAAGTTTTGTGAAAATTTCTGAAGTAGAATCGTTTGAATGATGAAGTTCAAATTCGGTGCATGTTGATTGGTTGAAAATGATACTTAATGCTACTAACTGAAGTAGGCTTCAGATATTTGTAATATAATATAATATTTCAGAATGTCTCTATCCAATTCTATGATTGATTCATAGTAACAATTATCAATACTTAGTATATTGATATCTATACACAAATTGTAGTACATAAAAGCATGTATACATGTGGGTTGCGTAAGTGAAGTAGAGTATACATTTTGATATAGAATTTTCAGGGTTTTAGTTGATTCAATGTGTTGGTACAATATTTTGGGTTCAATTTTGAAAATATGGTCACTGTGATGTCTATGTTTTGTTTGATTTAAGTTGATGAGTGGTTAAGAGACTGTTTGCTTCTGTTGTTGGTTCAGTATTTTCATGATTTAGTGATTGAATGGTTTAGTCATTTTTATCAGTAATTGGGTGAATGCTTTGGGTACAATGATCAGTTTCAATTTTGATATTGGGATTATAAGATGTTAATGGGTTCAACATTAATTATCTGATGGAAAGTGACCTACAAGTTGTGATTTATTAAATAAAGTGGATCCAATATGAAAATTTATGAAACATGGTTCACGAATGGTTCTAAGGGTTGGATCTTTCTGTGAGGAAGTTGAAGCTTCCTACCAATAGTAGTTGGTGATCAGATTAGGGGGTTGGAGCTCCCTTCCAGTAGGTTTTGGTAAACGATATTAGGGGGTTGGAGCTATGTTCTAGTATGAGTTGGAGAATGAGTGAAGGTTGTATCCTTCAGTAGGTGGGTTCCTACATACTGGTATGTTTACACTAGTACAAGAATATAATACGTTTTCGTAATAATAAGATTGAATATTTAGATGACAAAAACAATGTTTCTATCCCACATTGGGTTTCCAACTTACATCTTGGTGTTCATATGTATGAATGATGTCTGGGTATTTATTATGTTCTTACTACACATGTTTACTGCTTACTAAATCTGTGATGAATCAATGATCCACTGCTTTAAATAAATTTATTCAATATTTCTTTGAATTATAAGTTTACTGGCCATACTCTATTTTCCTTATTAAAAGTCACGTGCATATGCTAGTTGGATTCTATCAAGTCCCGTACATAAATAAAGAGGAAAAAATATTGTCAATTTTAAATATCGATTAAGCCACCCCCCCGGCCCCCTCTCGGTATTTTTCCCAACAATTGGTGTCAGAGCAGGTCCTTTAGAAGAAGCTTGATCGCTTGAAGGAAGATCTACCAAGATGATCAATCAAGATGGAAAAACTCGATCAGACTACCACTCTTTAATGGATATAATTTAATTTTGTGGAAGACAAGAACAATATCTTATCTACAGTCTCTTGGAGCAGATTTTTGGGAAATTGTTGAAGCATGTTATGAGTATCCAACTACAGTTCCCATAGATGCAAAAATAAAATAAATATATGAAGCCAATGCAAAATTTGTCAATGCATTATTGGGAAGCATGATAGAATAATAATTTTGCAAAGCTATGCAGTTAAATTCACCAAAGGAAATATGGGATAGAGTGATCCAAAGCTATGAAGGGGATGACAAGGTAAAAGTGTTAAACTCCAAACTCTCATAATTCAATATGAAACTCTCAGAATGCATAATGATGAAAGTATTGCAAGTTTATTTTTACGTATAGAAGAAATTGTAAATTGTATCATAAATCTAGGTGAAGAAATAAAAGACTGAACTTTAGTAGAGAAAATTTTAATATCTATAACTCCTAAATTCAAGGAAAAATTATATGTCATCGAAGAGACGTAGGATATGAAAACTCTTACTATTGTTTAACTTCACAAGATCATGATTACTTTTGAAATAACAAAATGAGGTCCCTCAGAAATCGCAGAAGTCTCATTTTAAGATTCTACAAAAGAAAAATAAAATGAAGAACACAAGGAATCAGGTGATATATTAGAAGAAGATGAGGTAAAATTGTAAATAAACATCAACTTGGAACAAAAAGGTTCAGAGGTAAGCTTCCCTTCAAGTTTTTTTCTTATGTTAGAGTTGGTCATTATGTTGCTAAGTTTCCTTATAAATAAAACCATAACAAGGGGAAGGATATTGCAAAAGGAAAGAGAACACAATTTTATAATAGGAAAAGTTACTATGGTTTTTAAAATAGTGAAGAAGATGAATCTAATCAAGATCATAAATAGATCATGGCATTTGAAAGAAGTTTTAATGAGTCTAATGAAAAATTTATAGATGTTTTAGAGGACATAATTTTTTCATTGAATAAATTACTCAACTTAAAGTATGATTAGAAGAAAACAAAATAGCCATATATACCTTAAAGAATCAACTCATAGAAAAGGAGAAGCATAATGAGACCATATATACCTTAAAGAATCAACTCATAGAAAAGGAGAAGCATAATGAGAGGTTAGAATGTGAAATAGTAAGACTAAGAAAGGAACTTGAGAAGATAAAAACTCTAAATATTAGATTTTCTAAAGGATCTGAAAACTTAGATGAAATTATGATGGTTCAACACTCTCCTCTTATGAAGAGAGATCTTGGATACAATGGAGAAACATCAAAGACAGAAAAATCATCTACCACAACTGAAAGCTATCTAAATGCAACAAAATTCAGTAGGAAAAGCTTCATCCATTAGCAAAAGAATAAATATACTTAATATGTAAATCATGCACACTCTAATACAAGGATGAAAAATAATAGAAGCAACGTCAAAAGGTAAAAAATAACACAAGATTCTATGATCACAGAAATTTGTACTATAATGAACAATGTTTCTCATGTCATAATTTTGGTCATAGTGTTGCTCAATGTGTTGAATACAAATCCATAATGACTAGAGAAGCAAGAAAAAAAAAGGAATGAGATAGGAATCAAGAAGGACATTTATAATAATTTCTCACCTCTCAAAGATGAAATTGAATGCTCATTTTTCAATAAATTTGGAGATGAGGAATATGAATGCAGGAGCAAATTACAATGAACGTCTCAAAAGGATTAAATATCAAAAACTTCTAAGGTATGGAGAACTAAGGACTTAGAATATGAAAGATTTGGCATAGCATTGTATGCCAAAGTTTAAGAGAATCAATGGTACATTAAAAATGGATGCTCCAAATACATCACATGTGAAAAAGATAAACTCATTTCATACAATGCATTAGAGAAAGAAAATAATGTTACTTTTGGAAATGACTCTTTTACTATCATTAAGGGAAAATGATCTGTTTTTCTAAAGGAAAAGTTTAAATATGGTAATGTTATGTATTTTGATGAATTATAGCATAAATTTGTAAGTGTTAACTAAATGTGTGATCAAATAAATGAGTTTTTTTTCAAATCAAAATAATATATGGTTCGTGAACTTGACATAGGAAAGACCATAATAAAGGGAAGAAAAAATATGAGTAATTTGTATCTATTTAAAGGTGGCCAAGAACAATGATACTTAGGCAAAGCAAAGGAAAACTGGTTATGGCACTGAAGGTTAGGACATCTAAGCTTCTATCAACTACACACATCAAGAAATTTGAAAGTTGTTTGCGATTTTCACAACATCATCCTGCCAGATAGTACCATATGCAAGTCATGCCAATTCGGTAATAAAACCATGGTTCAGTTCAATGGAAAAGATGGATTAGTAAGTAAGCATGTTGAACTTATATATATTGATTTATGTGGACCAGTAAGGAAAAACTCACCTTGAGGAGAACAATAATATATCTTGTTTATTGATGACTTTTATAGAATGTACTAGATTAGTTTATTGAAATAAAAATATGAAGCATTTCATATATTCATATTTTTCAAAGACTTAGTTGAAAATTAGTTAAATCTCAAGATCAAATGTCTCAGATTAGACTAAGGAGGATAATACATACTAGATGAATTATTTGATTTTTGCGAACAACGTGGCATAAAAAGATAATTTTCTTTAGCCAAATATCGTCAGCAAAATGGTGTGGCAGAAAGAATGAACGAAATAGTTCGAAAAATGGCCTCTGTTACGCTTGATGAGTCTAGAACTCCTAACACATTATGGGGTGAAGGAGCACATACTGCAATAAATATTCTCAACAAGGCTAATGCTCACATAAACAGTGATAAACCTCCTAAAGAATTTTTGTATGGTAAGCCTCCTAATGTAAAGCAATTTAGAGTCTTTGGAAGTAAAGCTTTCATAAAAAATAATGATGAAAAACTTAGTAAGTTTGAAGCTATGGCTAATGATGGAATTATTCTTGGTTACTCATCTAGAAGAAAAGGATACAAATGTTACAATAAGATACTTAGGAAAATTATTTAATGTATTGATGTTGTGATTGATGAAGTATGCACAAATCTAGAAAAGGAAAGAAAAAC
This sequence comes from Pinus albicaulis, assembly GCA_034641835.2. Classification (NCBI taxonomy): domain Eukaryota; kingdom Viridiplantae; phylum Streptophyta; class Pinopsida; order Pinales; family Pinaceae; genus Pinus; species Pinus albicaulis. The sequence goes on from CM076581.1 coordinate 1,084,165,136, forward strand.
AAAGAGTATGACCGTAATGAATACTTTCCCACATCAAATAGAAATGATATAGAAGAAGAAACTAATGAAGCAACAGAAGAAGAAACATCTAATAAATAAAAGGCTCCATCCAGGTATGTTCAAAAGAGTCATCTAGAAACTCAAATTCTAGGATAAAAGGAATCTAGGGTACAAACAAGAAGAACTCTCATAGGATCTCCTTGTTATTTAGCTTTATTATCCACCATTGAACCACAAAATTTACATCAAGCTAGTAAATATGAATGTTGGGTTAAGGTCATGGATGAATAACTTGATGAAATTTAAAATTATAATACATGGGAATTGCTTCCAAGGCCTCATCATAAAAATGTTATTTTGGAATATTGGATATTAAAAAATAAGTTGAATGAAAATGGAGAATTAATTAGAAACAATGCTATACTTGTTCTTATGCTCACTAAGAAGGTACGAAAATTGAAAAAACATTTTCAACTGTATCTATATTTGAAGCCATAAGAATGTTTCTTTCATTTTCAATTTTTCTTCATTTCAAAGTTTATCAAATGCCTCTAAAATTTGCATTCCTTAATGGAGATCTAGAAGAAGAATCACATATTGAAAAACTGAAGGATTTATTCTTGGGAATGATGAAAAATTTGTATGAAAACTCAAAAAGGATTTATGTGGTTTAAAACAAGCCCCCCGAACATGGTATTATTGTCTTGAAAAGTATATTCAACAACAAGGTTTCACAAAAGGATCCGTAGACAGCAACATCTACACAAAAATTGAGGATGATAAAGTGCTAAATCTTGGTGTCTATGTTGATGATATCATCTTTAGGAGTAATGAAGAATGTATGAGTCAAAAAATTGCTTCTGTTATGTAACAATAATTTGAAATGTCTCTACCTGAGGAACTAATATATTTTCTTGGTTTACAAGTGCAACAAGAAAAAGATGGCATATTTCTCTCACAAACAAAATATCTCAAGCTGATTCTAAATAAATATGGGGTGGAAGAATGCAAACTAGTATGTACTAGAGTGATAACAGGATGTATACTCAACTGACATGATGAATCTCCCATTGTAAACCAACCAGAATACATGTTTATGATTGGATTTATGTTGTATCTAACAGGAACTAGACCATATATCATGCATGTAGTTGGGGTTTTTGGAAGTCTCCAAGCAAATCCAAAGGAAACACATCTTTAGATAGTTAAGAGAATATTCAAATATCTCTAAGGAACCTAAGACTTTGGCTTATGGTATCCTAAAGATGCAAATATTACCCTTTATGCATACACATATTCAGACTAGGCTGGGAATATTGATGACTGGAAAAGCACTAGTGAAAGTGAATTTTACATGGGGTCCTAATTGGTATCTTTCTTCGACAAGAAACAAATTTTTATTGACTTATCTATAGTAGAAGAAAAATATGTCGTTGCTGCATCTTTTTGCAGACAAGTTCTCTGGATGATGTAGAAATTACAAGATATTCAAATCAAATGTTCTCCACCTATCTTCTTTTTATGTGATAATATCATCGCTATTATAATTTTTAAAAATCCTATTATGCACTACAAGACCAAGAAAATTCCAATTAAGTACGATTTTATAAGAGAAAAAGTGCTTCAAAAACACATTAAATTGGAGTATGTTCCCTCCAAACAACAAGTTTCTGCTATATTTACTAAACCAATTCCAAGAGAAGCATTTTAATATCTTAGACAAAAACATGGAGTTGTATGTAACACCCCTAGTTTTATGTTTTTCAAGTTAGACATTTGAACTTAAGTCCAAAGGGGAGTGGACCCCAATGGATAATTATTGTGTGGATGTAGTTAATTATTTATTTATGAAAAATGAATAAAATGTTTTGTGTGCACTATGACCAAATGAGATTTTTCAGATCAGTTGCCTAATCCATGAGGTTATGGAAAGAGGTTAAGACTTTCCCCAAAATCTTTCAAAAATCCTTGAAAGAATTTATTTCTAATTTAGAGTTTTGAGGAAAAATCTAAATTTCCCCAATGATGAGGAAAGTAGTTGGGAAGAGGTAAAAAGCTGGAAAAGTAGAAAGCAGCTTTAAAAATCCCTAAATAAGGGAAGCCTAGGCAAAAAGGAATAAAGCATCCTAAAATTCTGGACGCAGAATTGGAAACAGGGTTTGGGGAGAGCATAGCTTAAGTAAGCTACACCAGAAAAGATTGGGGTTGGTCTGTTCTTGGAGAGGATCTCAGCTCGGGGGTGAATTCTAGAGAGAAAGGAATTCTATGGTTGGGAGGATTGGTCATAAGAAAAAGTGGTATGCACTCAGAACTAGATTTACTAAATTTTAATTGAAGCATTTATGGTTAATGTTATTTTTTTATAATAAATCAAGAATTTTTATACTGAAGAAATTTTAGTACCCTTACATTTAACAGACCTAAATTAAGTAGGAATACTTCAAATCTGTATAGTTCTAAGGAAGTAAATCTGATGAGATTAATCTACTAGAATCTCTAAACCAATTAATGGTTTAAATCTAGATATTTCCTTCTCCCAGAAAAGAAAAGTTTACTTATGTGATTACAATAGTTAAAATGATTATGAACTACATAGATAAATGCATGCAGGAGAATATTACAATTTCATGTATCCTAGAAAATTTAATTATGCAGCTATGATAAGTTAAAACCTAATATGTATAAAAATTTCAGGAAAATACAAGATGTATAGAAAGTTGAAAATCTATATATAACTTTTGATACTAAATACAAAGAAATCTGTGACATAGAACATAAATTAATTATATAGATATTTTGACTAGAAAACTAGAAGCCTTATAACAAATACATATTATATTATATTTTAGTTAAATCTCAGAGTAATTGAGAGATTTAATTATAGTTTTCTGTTAGAAAATTTGACTCATAAATTCATAACTATTTATGAATGTCACATGTAATTATGGATTAAAATCAGATTCCATGAGAATATAATATTTTACACTCTAAATATACTATGAGCCTTTTCCTGTATCATTTTGACAAAAAACATTTTATGTTAAATTCTAGATTTTTAACATAAATATATCCTTTCAGATAAGAAATATGATAAAATGAAAAGTTATAAATACTCACAGAGAAAAATACTTAACTCTGGAAATGGATATCACAAAATATTAACTCTTAAAATAATAACAGTAGATAAGTTAATATTGTCCCTTTTTGGGAAATTTAAATCGAAGCATATGTATGTAAAATTCTGTGTATTATTCAAGCTAGAATTAACAGAAACCAATCATCTGATTCTCAGTGGATTCAATGTAAATATACATTGATTTATAAAATAAAATTTTAAATACTAGTCATTGCTAAGGCAAAGCATTAACTCATTCTCGAGAACAATTGGTGAGTACCAACCTGAAATAGGAGTAAACGATTCATTAATTATTAAAGGCAATATGGAATAGCTTTATGAATAAATCTATCGAATCTGGTGATGATTTATTTTACCTGCATGAGTACAAGATAACAAAATTATCAGAGAATTGATATACGAAAAATTATATTCAATATATATAAAAGCGCAGGATAAATAAATTAGAAAACAATAGCGATGGTTGATAATTATTAGTTTGTACCTGGGAGAATGAAAAAGGTTGAAATTAAACCCTGACCTTTAAACAAAATAGAACGAAAATGAGAAGTGGTGAACTAAACCCAATTAAAAATCTAATGAAGGGTATTATGAAAAACAAAGTGTAATATTTATGCCGAAACGTACCTAAATGAGAATGTGAATGGTACATCCTAAACTCTAGAGAGTGTCGTTCACAATGCCATGAAAGCCATTAGAAGATTGGCTTAGTTATGAGGAAGAAAACATTGCCTCAAGTTAGTTAAAATTATACATGTATTCATTGTAAATATGAATAATAGAATTTGGATCGATCTGAGAAGAAAACCTTTAAGGAAGTATGGAATTTAAACCTAATAATAACTGTATGAATGTTAGATAAAACTTTAAATTTATATTATCAGAGTAACCAGAAAACAAGTGTGTATTATGTCAATAGAAGTGAATAGGGTTATTTAGAAAACCCCATGATAAAATCATGCAAAAGAAATAAAATACTAGCTGTGTTATCAGCTATTCTCTGAATTTAATGAATAATAGAACTCAAGTAGACAAATTATATATCAGTGTCGAACATGGAAAAACTACGAAAAGTAAAACTCAAGAGACGCTCGAAACAAGTCTGTAAGTTACGATTATATTAGAAATGGGGTTCACATACAAAAATTCCAAAAAATAAGTCACCGAAAACTTAAGGAAAGTCCAATAAAATGATACATTCAAGAGTATTTATAGATGTTCCCATTTTACAAACAACGATAATGAGTAAAACGATAAAAGAAGATACAGTAATAGATAGCAAATTAAAATAAGAATCCACAGTGATAATACATTTAAAAATCTCGATTATCTTCAACAGATAAGCTCTAGGTAATGTAAAATACCTCTGGAAATTAAGGATGAGACGTCTACTTGGAGGAATAGCTTGCCATATAGTCATAGAGAAAACATCAATATTACCGTGAAAGAGAACCAGAGAAAACGCATTGGGAAAATGACAAACAGAGAAATAAAATAGGGTTAATATTGCACCTTTTATATACATGGAGGTTCAAAAACCCTAAAAAAAATCGACTGTCCAGTTGGCATGCATCGATCGATTCTCCCATAGATCGATGGGTGTCCAAATTTATATCACACAAAGCCTTTCCCATTAAATTTTACTGTACGCTTTCAGATCGAATAATAAATGTGATATCAGAACCGTAAGATTTACCTTTATAAATTATCTTATAGTTGATGGCTCAAGAAATGGAACGTATAAATGGTTTAATACCAACGTATGTTTGTAAAAAGTCGAGAAAGATATAATTAAGATATGTCAGAGTTAACCATACCTATGATTACACAGAGCAACAATAAAATCCTATTGACGATCTTAATAGGATACATAAGGTCGATTTGTATAAGATAAAAAGGGAAATATTTATAAATCCAAGGTAGTCGTGTTTTCAAAAGCAATTACAAGCAACACAAGGGTTGAACACAGACTATAGTTGCATTTCAATTGGAAGAAATCATGTGGAATGATCATTATTGAATATTAAATGATAAGCATAGTGCAAAGAGATACACAACTCTTCACCATAGATAATTTAATTATTATCACAATAAATATAATGTGCATTGATTTAAGTTAATTGGAGAAAATCTAAAACCTTAAGAGTTTAATGTTTTCTAGGCCTAATATCATAGGGAAATAAGTATGGGTGAGAAGGAATATTTATATAGGTGTTAAATGATATAAATTTCTTTAATGAAATGTTGTGAAAAACATTTCATACATAAATATATATATATATATATATATATATATATATATAGGTATCTTGGATATATCAATATGTATGTAAAACTTTAAAAGAAGAAATGAATTAGTTGGAGTAAAAAAAAAAAAAAAAAAATTGAGGAAAGAGAGGTATGTTACAAATGGTATTAGAGCCCATGTTAGAAAAATTGGGCTGTTTTTGTGCTGATTGCATAAAATATTTTTTTGAAAAATTATATTGTTACTGATGTTGTTTTGTTTTAGTGTACAAAGGTACTAAAACTGGAAAGTCAATGGCTGAAGGAGATGAAATTTATGTTGATCTGGGTAGTGGAGATAACATGCGAGATCCCAACGCTCCTTTGATGGCTATGTTGCACAGGATGCAATGAGAGATGGCCCAGATAAGAATGCAAAATGATAGGCTATCTTTAGCCAGTGAAGAATAGGAAAATTTGATTAGAGAGTTGAGTTCACGAAACAGCCAAGAAGGTGAAGGTTCCAGAAGGAAGATAAAGAGTAAGACAACTTTCTCAGATGAATCTAAAGAAGATGATGCTTCTAGACATCAGTCTAGGAAAAATAAGGAATTACAGGGTGAATTCCAGAAAATAAAACCTCCCTCCTATGATGGAGAGGAGGAAGATGATGAGGCATGGCTGTTGAATATGATTAATTAGTTTTAGGTCTATAAATATGAAAGCAATCTGAGGGGAAAATTAGCTATCTACCAGATACAAGATAAGGCTACCTTGTGCTAGGAGGAGACAAAAATGGTTCATGCCATTGATGAGAAAACAGTGACTTGGGAAGATTTTCAAATTAAGTTCAAGAATCGATACTTAAATGAACGATATTATGATGAAAAATCAAAAGAGTTTCATGAACTCAAATTGGGATAGCTCACTATAGATGAGTTGGTCACTAAGTTCACAAATCTGCTAAGGTATGTGCCATACATCCGAGAAGAGAAGGCAAAAGTGCAGAGATTTTTTAACTGTTTACCGGTTGCTTATAAAGAGAAAATAGAGTTCGATAATCCAAAAACAATGGATGAAGTGGAGAGAAAGGCGAGATTATGTTATCAACATTTTCATGGTAAGATTGACCAAGGGAAGAAATGGTAAAATAAAGGTGAATTTAGTGGAAGGAAACATAAACCATCTTACCTGAAAAACTTTGGTAAGAACCATCAGAGAAAGAAGTTTAGTAAACCAAATGATAACCAAACTGCCCAATCTCAAACTTGTTCTAAAACTGCGAATGAAAACAATAATAAAGAGGGAACAATGAAAATGACAGAGCCATTAAAATGCTGAGGCTGTGGAGAACCTCATCTTTTGAGGGACTATCCCCACAAAAATATTTAGATGGTTTTGAGACCTAGGGAGGCTACTATTGTGAATGATTTAGCCAGAAATATCCCTACTATCAGTGCAGCCTTGGAGAATAGACAAGAAAAACATCAAGCTAATATGGTTGAAATGGAAGGTACGATTGCTGACCAATCTGTTACTATCTTAACTGATCTGGGTGCTTCTTTGATTTATATTATTCCAAAAGTTGTAGAAAAATGTAAAATCAGAAAAGAAAAGTTTCAACAGCCTTGGTTGGTACATTTGGCCACTAGAACTAAACGCAAAGTAACTCATAAGCTACCTAAAACAACTATTAAATTGAATGAATATCAAACAGAAGATTATTTAAGCATTCTACCATTAGGTTCTTATGATTTATCGATAGGAATGGATTGGCTAGAAAAGAAAAAAACCATGCTGAATTGTTGGGACAAAACTCTGCACTGCATAGATGAAGAAGGAAAACCATTCATACTAAAAGAGAAACTGAAACCTATTTCTGCAAGGAAAATCTCCTCCCTTCATCTAAAACGAACAACCAGGAAAGGATATCAAGTATATGTTGTACATGTTGAAAAATTAGGACATCAACCTGAAGAAAACCTGCTAGACACTTTACCAGTGGTAAGAGAATTTAAGGAAGTTTTTCTAGATGAGATTTCTCATCTTCGCCCCAAAAGAGAGATCGATTTTTCAATCGATTTGGTGCCAGGAGGAACACCAGTTCTAGAGCCCCTTACCGGATGAGCCCCCCTGAACTCATGGAGTTAAAAATGAAATTACAAGAATTTTTGGATAAAGGTTACATCAGACCGAGTGTATCCCCTCGGGGAGCACCGGTGTTGTTCGTGAAAAATATGGATGGGACCTTCAAAATGTGCATTGATTATCATCAACTAAATAAGTTGACAATAAAAAATAGGTATCCATTGCCCAAAATAGATGACCTTTTTGATCAGGTGAGAGAAGCTTCAGTATTCTCTAAGATTGACTTGTGGACTGGTTATCACCAACTCAGAATTAAGGAGGAAGATATCAGTAAAACAACTTTTCAAACCAGGTATGGTCACTAAGAATTTGTAGTCCTACCTTTTGGTTTGAAAAATGCCCTTGCCACATTTATGTGATTAATGAATAGTGTTTTGAATAAGTACTTGGATAAATTCGTACTAGTGTTCATAGACAATATTTTGGTCTATTCAAAAAGTGAGGCAGAACATAAGGAACACCTTATAATTGTGCTACAGACTCTTAAGGAGAATCATTTATATGCCAAGTTTATAAAATGTGGATTTTATAAGGATAAAATCCAATACTTGGGGCAAATCATATCAGAACAAGGATTGGTTGTTGATCTTGAAAAGATAAAAGCTATAAGAGAATGGCCTGTACCTACTAATGTATCAGTAGTAAGATATTTTATGGGGATTGCAGGGTATTACTGAAGGTTTGTAGAAATATTTTCAGCAATAGCACATCCCATAACTTTATTACAAAGGAAAGGCACAAAGTTTTAGTGGAATGAAAAGTGCCAAAATAGTTTTGAACTGTTAAAACTAAAACTAACTATAGCTCCAATCCTGAAAATTGCAGATCCAAATAAAGAGTTTGTGGTGTGCACGGATGCATGTGCAGAAGGTATAGGAGGAGTGTTGTTACAAGAAAATTCTGTTATTGCTTATGAATCTAGAAAACTTAAGAAACATGAACAAAATTATAGTGTTTATGATCTTGAGTTAGCAGCTGTAATTCATGCTCTCAAGGGGTGGCGACACTACCTCTTAGGAAATAATTTTACACTAATGACAGATCACATTAGCTTGAAATACTTTTTCACTCAACCATATTTGAATGCTATACAAGCTAGATGTCTATATTTTCTGAGTGAATTTGACTTTGAAGTTAAACATATCGAAGGAAAAGAAAATAAAATTGCTGATGCACTTAGGAGAAATGCAGTTCAGCACATAAATAACATAGGAAGCAGTGAAGATTTTGACTTGGAAGGATTGGTAGAAAAAGTAGTGGATCAAGATCTGCAATATGAACAACTGCAAACAAAAATACAGAAAAAGGGAATAAAAGGGTACACTCAAAATTAGAAAGGACTAATCTGCTATAAAAACAGATTGTATATCCCAAATGTGGATTCCTTGAAAAAGGACATTTTGGATGAATATCATAAACAACCATATTCAGGACATCCTGGATATCAAAAATTACTAACAGCATTAAAAAATAATTTTTTTTGGCCTGGAATGAAAAAGGATGAAGCCAACTATTTAGCTAGATGCATGGAGTGTCAACTAGTCAAAGTTGAACATCAGCATCCAGTTGGTCTTCTAAATCCCTTGCCAATAGCAGAATGGAAATGGGACATTGTTTCAATGCATTTTATTACTGGCCTACCTAAAACAAAATATGAACATGATTTCGTGATGATAGTAGTAGATACTTTGACAAGAGATGCCCATTTTATACCTATAAAGTCCACTTTTGGGATAGCCCAAGTAGAAAATGTGTTCATGAAGGAAATAGTAAGGTTACATGGAGTTCCAAAACTGATAATTTCAGACAGAGATTCCAAGTTCACTGCTGCATTTTGGAAGAGTTTGTTTGGAGGGATGGGCACTTAATTATACTTTAGCACTACTTATCACCCTCAAACTGATGGTCAAACAGAGAGGAAAAATCAGATTTTGGAGGATATGTTAAGAAGGTACGTAATGGATAGGCCAACAAAGTGGGAAGAGTATTTACACTTAGCAGAATTTTCATATAACAGCAGTTATCAAGCATCCATAAAAATGAGTCCATTTGAGTCACTCCATGGAAGAAAGTGTCACACTCCTTTAAGCTGGAGTCAACTTGAAGATAAGCTAATTCTAGGGCCAGATGCTTTGCAGGAAATGGAAAGAGTGGTGAAACAGATTCAGCAAAATATTAAAACAACTCAATATAGAAAGAAAATTTATGCAGATCAAAAGAGGACTCATATGGAATTTAAAGTGGGTTATCATGTCTACCTGCGAATTAAACCCAAGAAAAGTACACTACATAATGGTAGTTGTGTGAAATTGGCTCCTAGATATTGTGGACCTTTTTAAGTCTTAGAAAGGGTTGGACCAATAGCTTATAAATTGGCATTACCTTCACATATTAAAGTTCATGATGTGTTTCATGTCTCTTTATTGAAAAAATATGTTCATGATGCTTCTCACGTTATTGATTGGAATGTGATCTTGGTGGAACTAGAAGGGGAGTTCCTTCCATAACCGTTTCAAATCTTGGAGCGGGAAGAAATTGAATTGCGAAATCAAACAGTGGCTAGAGTAAAGGTGTAGTGGAAACACTTTACTGCTGAAGAAGCTACATGGGAAAGAGAAGCTGATATGATGGAAAAATATCCATTTCTATTTTGAAAATAAACTCTAGTAGTTAGCTGTTAACACTGAGGATGGTGTTTGTTTTCAGAGGGGGAATATGTAACACCCCTAGTTTTATGTTTTTCAAGTTATACATTTGAACTCAAGTCCAAAGGGGAGTGGACCCCAATGGATAATTATTATGTGGATGTAGTTAATTATTTATTTATGAAAAATAAATAAAATGTTTTGTGTGCACTATGACCAAATGCGATTTTTGAGATCACTTCCCTAATCCATGAGGTTATGGAAAGAGGTGAAGACTTTCCCCAAAATATTTCAAAAATCCTTGAAAGAATTTATTTCTGATTTACATTTTTGAGGAAAAATATAAATTCCCAAATGATGAGGAAAGTAGTTGGGAACAGGTAAAAAGCTAGAAAAGCAGAAAGCAGCTTTAAAAATCCCTAAATAAGGGAAGCCTAGGCAAACATGAATAAAGCATCCTGAAATTCTGGACACATAATTGGAAATAGGATTTGGGGAGAGCATAACATAAATAAGCTTCTCTAGAACAGATTGGGGTTGGTTTGTTCTTGGAGAGGATCTTAGCTCGGGGGTGAATTCTGGAGAGAAAAGAATTCTATGGTTGGGAGGATTGGTCATAAGGAAAAGTGGTATGCACTCAGAACTAGATTTACTAAATTTTAATTGAAGTATTTATCGTTAATGTTATTTTTGTATAATAAATCAAGAATTTTTATACTGAAGAAATTTTAGTACCCTTACATTTAACAGACTTAAATGAAGTAGGAATACTTCAAATCTGTATAGTTGTAAGGGAGTAAATCTGATGAGATCAATCTACCAGAATCTCTAAACCAATTAATGGTTTAAATATGGAGATTTCCTTCTCCCAGAAAAGAAAAGTTTACTTATGTGATTACAATAGTTAAACTGATTATGAAGTACATAGATAAATGCATGCAGGAGAATATTACAATTTCATGTATCCTAGAAAATTTAATCATGCAACTATGATAAATTAAAGTCTAATATGTATAAAAATTTCAGGAAAATACAAGATGTATAGAAAGTTGAAAACCTATATATAACTTTTTATACTAAATCCAAAGAAATCTGTGATATAGAACATAAATTAATTATACAGATATTTTGAGTAGAAAACTAGAAGCCTTATAACAAATACATATTATATTATATTTTAGTTAAATCTCAGAGTAATTAAGAGATTTAATTATTTTTTTCTGTTAGAAAATTTGACTCATAAATTCATAACTATTTCTGAATGTCACATGTAATTATGGATTAAAATCAAAGTCCATGAGAATCTAATATTGTACACTCTAAATATACTGTGAGCATTTTCCTATATCATTTTGACAGAAAACATTTTATGTTAAATTCCAGATTTTTAACATAAATATATCCTTTCAGATAAGAAAGGTGATTAAATGAAAATTTATCACTACTGACAGAGAAAAATACATAACTCTAGAAATGGATATCACAAAATATTAACTCTTAAAATAATAACAGTAGATAAGTTAATATTGTCCCTTTTTAGGCAATTTAAATCAAATCATATGTATGTAAAATTTTGTGTATTATTCAAGCTAGAATTCACATAAACCAATCGTCTGATTCTAAGTGGATTCAATGTAAATTTACATTGATTTATAAAATAAAATTTTAAATATTAGTCATTGCTGAGGCAAAGCATTGACTCATTCTCGAGAACAACTGGTGAGTACCAACCTGAAATAGGAGTAAACAATTTGTTAACTCTTAAAGGCAATATGGAATAGCTTTATGAATAAATATATCGAATCTGGTCATGATTTGTTTTACCTACATGAGTACAAGATAACAAAATTATTAGAGAATTGATATAAGAAAAATTATATTCAATATATAGAAAAGCACAGGATGAACAAATTGGAAAACAATAGCGATGGTTGATGTACCTGGGAGAATGAACAAGGTCGAAAGTAAAACCTGACCATCAAACAAAATAGAACAAAAATGAGAAGTTGTGAAGTAAACCCAATTAAAAATATAATGAAGGGTATTATGAAAATCAAATTATAAGATTTATGCCGAAACGTACCTAAATGAGAATGTGAATGATACATCCTGAACTCTAAAGAGTGGAGTTCACAATGTCATGAGCCATTAGAAAATTGGCTTAGTTCTGAGGACAAAAACATCGCCTTAGGTTAGTTAAAATTATACATGTATTCATTGTAAATATGAATAATAGAATTTGGATCGATCTGAGAATAAAACCTTTAAGGAAGTATGGAATTGAAACCTAAGAATAATTGTATGAATGTTAAATAAAACTTTAAATTTATATTATCTCGGTAACCAAAAAACAAGTGCGTATTATGTCAACATAAGCGAATAGGGTTATAGAGGAAACCCCATGCTAAAATCATGGCAAAGAAATAAAATACTGGCTGTGTTATCAGCTATTCTCTGAATGTAATGAATAATAGAACTCAAGTAGAAAAATTATATATCAGTTTCGAACATGGAAAAACTGCGAAAAGTAAAACTCAAGAGATGCTCGAAACAAGTCTGTAAGTTACAATTATATTCGAACTGGGGTTCACATACAAAAATCCCCAAAAATAAGTCACCGGAAACTTAAGGAAAGTCATATAAAATGATACATTCAAGAGTATTCATAGATGTTCCCATTTTACAAACAACAATAATGAATAAAATGATAAAAGAAGATATAGGAATAGATATCAAATTAAAATAAAAATCCACAGTCATAATACATTGAAAAATATCAATTACCTTCAGTAGATAAGCTCTCGGTAATGTAAAATACCTCTGGAAATTAAGGATGAGATGTCTTCTTGGAGCAGTAGCTCGCCATATAGTCATATAAAACACATCAATATTACTGTGAAAGAGAACCAGAGAAAACGCATTGAGAAAATTACAAACAGAGAAATGAAATAGGGTTAATACTACACCTTTTATATACATGGAGGTTCAAAAACCCTAAAGAAATCCGACCATCCAGTTGGCATGCATCGATCGGTTCTCACATAGATCAATGGGTGCCCAAATGTATATGACACAAATCCTTTCCCATTAAACATTAATGTACCCTTTTAGATCGATTATTAAATGTGATATCAGAACCATAATATTTACCTTTATAAATTATCTTATAGTTCAGGGCTTGAGAAATGGAACGTATAAATGGTTTAATACCAACGTACGTTTGTAAAAGGTTGAGAAAGATATAATTAAGATATGTTAGAGTTAAGCATACCTATGATTACACAGAGCAACAATAAAATCCTATTAACGATCTCAATAGGATACATAAGGTCGATTTGTATAAGATAACAAGGGAAATATTTATAAATCCAAGGTAGTCATGTTGTCAAAAACAATTACAAGCAACACAAGGGTTGAATGTAGACTATAGTTGCATTTCAATTGGAAGAAATCATGTGGAATGTTCATGGTTGAATATTAAATGATAAGCATAGTGCGAAGAGAGACGCAAATCTTCACCACGGATAATTTAATTATTATCACAATAAATATAATGCGCATTGATTTAAGTTAATTGGAGAAAATATAAAACCTTAAGAGTTTAATGTTTCCTAGGCCTAATATCATAAGGAAATAAGTATGGGTGAGAAGGAATATTTATATAGGTGTTAAATGATATAAAGTTCTTTAATGAAATGCTGTGAAAAACATTTCATATAGAAATATATATATATATATATATATATATATATATATATATATATATATATATATATATATATATATATAGGTATCTTGGATATATCAATATGTATGTAAAACTTTAAAAGAAGAAATGAATTAGTTGGAGAGAAAAAAAAAAAATGAGGAAAGAGAGGTATGTTACATTGCATCTGCCTCATATTTCTGTTAATCATATCTACTCCGACACAGGTGAAGATTTGGAATTTTTCTTTCTGTATGTGGGTTCAATGAAGTATAGTTGTGTATACACGCAGTTTTATATTCGTAAATGCGCATATATATACCTATGAACATGAAATATTGTGTCTATCTCAAGAATAGTTTATGATATTCTTATGTCATCTATTTACTATTCAGAAATTGATCATAGTCCGCAAGTATTACTTATACTTTGTTTGAAGCACTAGGAGCTGGTTAAATTTGTCATTTATTTTTTTCTCCAGATTAATGAATATGCTTGAATGCATTAATTGATGATCTAATAGAAAGCAGGTCACACAACTTGAGGGGGAGTTTTAGCCTTGCTAATGCATTGTTGGCATGATGTTTAAGGCACTCCTGAATATTTTCCAATGGATGATTGATGATGCATATGCAGAGATCGTATCTCTATTTATATGATGGTGATGTTGTTGTCATGAATTTCACCTTGTTTCATTAATTTCTATAATGATGGTCCCTCACAGATAAGGTCCTTGGTTGGTTGTACATGTCATATCTAGCATTTGATGTAAAATTAATGTGGAGTCCTATGATGTTCTTATTCATTAATTATATGTAAACCCAATTTGTTGGATAATTGAGTCATATATGTAATCCCATGTTTTGAAGTGGTTGGTATGTAACCCCACTTCACTGGGCAGTTGATGTAAGTTCCTTATTTCAGCTCAGTCATAAAGTCATGTATTTTATTATAAAAACTTTTGCAACATCTTTATATGCTCAAGGGGAGTAGTGGTTCGTCCTTTTCCCTTGATTTCAAAGGTGGAGACTATATTGATGTTTTGAATTTATTGTCTAACATATTTTTCAGGTATATTCAGGTTATGGTGATCAAACACCAAAATGGTTTCCATCAAGTCCAAAGGGGTAGATTGTTCGCATTATGATGTTGGTGTTATCCTTGATGGTAGCCCACTTGTAACATTACAAGTATATGGTAACCATATGAGTGCATAGATCCTTCAAAACATGACAAAGTGATGTAACAAAATAACATAATGATGGTACAAGAGTTTGCAGGTGAGAAACATATGTTTTATAAAGGTGAATATTTGAAAAACTATATGTCGATTCGTCAAGGCCAAGTCGTGAACACACACGAGCATGAAGAATCCAAGTCATGTACATGCATGCGCACTAATTTATTAATACCAAGGGTATTTACCATGGTATTGGCCTAGAATATGGAGTGCATTAATGACTATTTGATCCTGTTCAAGATTACCACCAACACTAGTGTGGTTTTCGCTCACGGTATTGGCTAAGGATGAAACTACTTTAGGAGGAAGGTAAAAATTCTAAGTGTGCGTGAGTAAGGATTTTTTAGGAATACTTAAATTTGAAGTCTATTTGCATTGTATAGGCTATAATTGACAAGTTGATCTGAAATAATTATGCACCGATAAATACAAGGATGGACCAGGATCATGAGACCTGAAATGAATTTCCATTGTATGATTTTCTCATGGATTAACTAGATTTATGCCTTAATGCATGCATTTATTTTTGAATTTTATGATATGGGTCTCTCTAAATTTCTAAAGGGCTGTGCAATTGTAATATTCCCTTTCACAAAGTAATTGAAATATGAGAGTTCATAATTTTCTTAACCAATTAAGTAAATAAAAGGGTGGAGGAATACATAAAACTCAGAGATGAATAAGATCCACTTTTGACGTGTGAATTTGGATTAATCAAACATGGATCTACATAATGGAGTAGTGGAGCAGCTACTAATTTGAAAGGAGTGGAGATCATGTCTCAATAATTAGATAGATCATAGAGGTTAAAGAAGTCGACTGAGATCATGGAGGGAATCTAATGTAAGATCATAGGGCATTCATGATGAAGTGATGAAGTAGTGCATTTAATGCACACATGATGGAGAGGGTGCACATTCCATATAGACATGATGGAGGACTTTGAGAGATAGTGAAGTCAAACATGGAGGCTTATGTCCACATGCACAATGCATCTTAGAGGTGGGCCAGGGCTTGGGAAGGCTCATTTTGTATATAATAAAGATGAAGGAAACATTGGAGGTAGGCTTTACTTATATTATTTTGTGATATGTTTAGATGTGGAGTTGTATTTTGACATTCCATGCACTTTTATGCTATTTAGCTAAGTCTATAGTATTGTTTAGCACAGGGTGTTCCCGAGCAGGAATCCCACACTTACCCATGGGGGACTTGTGTGCCTAATCTGGGAAGGTTATTTTGAGCTACCATTTCATCATCAAGCATTGGTTCCATAGTGTTCCTACTCTTTGTAGAACATCCATATTCAAAAATTGTGTTATTTCTGAAGATTGGTTTGGGAGGAGGAGGTTTTCTTCAGTATTTTATCTTGAGAATCGGTGAAGTATTATTTATGTCACTTTGAGCTTCAAGATCATAAATCCCAGGGCCTTATTTTAGATTTGGCATCAGGAAAAACATTATTTACCTCCTATCAGTAGCAATCCCATCAAGGATTTCTTAATCCATCATTGTAGATCCAAAGGAGAAAGAAGTTTCTAGCATTTTAGCTAGGAATCCTGTGCAGGATCTTCCCCTCACCTTTCCATCACCATTTCCATCATCCTAGAGTTTTATTGCAGAATATTTTAGCAGGCTTGAGCCTCTTCCTCTTTTACAACGTTGTTTTTGGCAATAGTTATGTAGCAGCAGCTGTAATAATCAAAGGAGGATTGAGGAGCTAGATCTTGAGCTTCTAGCTTGAGGATCTAGTGAAGGGATCATCCCTTAAAATATTTAGATCTGGTTGTACATCATATTGTAGTCATCATATGATCAGATCTAGCTTCAGATCTACATAACCTAGTATACTAGGGATCAAACCCTAGGAGGGTAAATTTCCAATCCCATAGATCTGGAATTTCCTTTCTGGGATATCTTGGGTTTCCATCATAGAGCCTAGATCTTGAATCTTGGAATCATCAGAGCTCCTGAGCTCCATATATCTTCATTTTCCTTTTCATAAGTTACATGTACATCATCAACAAAAGGGATAGTGTAGTATTTCTTCCTGTAGCTCTCTAGTCATGCAGTGTTAATTCTGGCATGCTTGCAGGGTCATTCTAGAACATCTCTTTAGCTAGAGTACCTCTATTTTTACACTTTTGTAATTGTCATCCATATCCTGTGAATAAAATGGCTCATATATTATTTTTATATATGTGTTGATCATATTTTTACATATACATTTTATGTGTTACAAATATTATGTTTGTGTATCAATGCATTATTCCATTTTGGAATATTACATTAGTATCAAAGCATTATCTTTGGCTCAACTTGTGGAAATTATTGAGAACATAAGAAAAAGTAGAAATTAGAGATCTACTATAAGGGAGGGATTAAGTTTTGTTGCATATTTCTTGAGAATGATGAAGGGTATCTCCAAGGATATCAATGAAATGAAGAAAGAAAGGCAAAGAGAAACCTCAAGATGTTTTTCGGATGAAGAAGGTCCTAGTACTTCTTATCAGCAACAAAGAAGACTAGAGAACAATAGATCTTACTATGCCCATTTTCTTTGAAGAAGGTGACTGGTATAGGAATGAAGGAAGAAGGGAACCTAAGGATCATGAGACTCTCAATCAATATCTAGAAGATTATAAGGCACAATTTAAAGCATTCAAGGAGAATCTAACTCTCCAACAATTCTTCAAACTCAAAGAAGAAAGAAGGTCCTATAGCAGCAATAGAAGAAAAATGCACAATAGATCCTATTTGCCTACATTTGATGGATCTTCCTCAAGCACTGTTAAGGCTTGGATGAAAGAGTTAGATGCATTTTTCAGGCTACATTCTGTGGCTGAAAAAGAGGTTTTCCAAATTGCAACACTTCATCTTCTAGGTGAAGCCAATGATTGGTTGTTTGATCACATGGAGCATGCAAGGGTGACTAAGTATTCAAATTTTTTTCCCAATACGAGGAAGAATTTTGATGTCAGAAAATTGGAAATTCTTCACAAGGAGATATTTTGTAAGAATTCAAAGGAGGATGCCATTCTTGTCACTCTAGACAAGGAGACACTACATTCATCACCAGCTACAAAGGTACTTGTATCGGGACGAGAGACAGTTGCATATTTTAAAAATAGTCTAAATCTCTTGACACATAGAGTGCCATGCATGATTCAAAAGATGCATGAGGAAGAGGAGCTAGATTCTAGCACTGGTAATTTGATAGAAGAGCGTCCATCACTCTTACCAGCAGTTGGAGAGATCATTGCACCGGAAGAGGAAAATCTTGTGATCTTGCAAGATTTTTCTGAATATTAGTTGATCCAAGGAATGCATCCACCTTCATATCATATTGTTTCAATACCTCTTATTGAAACTTATGGGAACATGCCATCAGGACTATTCCATGACCAAGGGTTAGAACAACATGCTGATTGGGAGCAACATCATATCACTATGCAAAGGACCCTTGATCTAATCAAGGAAGGAAGGAAGAACCATCCTAGTTTGTCATTGATGAGCTACATTCAACCCCTTGAGTTGAAATTTGGAGTTTCAGAAGATGGGATGAGCATGATCCTATGTACAATGGATGGCTATGAGTTCAGCATTGTGCCTTGATTTGAGATATTACATGCACCACTTTGTAGATCTACAATGATTTTAATGAGTAGCAGTGATAATAAGAGGACCCATTCCTTATGGGAGAAATCAAATGCCAGCTTCAGTCATGAGGCAATGGAAAAAAATATGATAATGGTAGACATCTTGAGATGGCCAATATTTTCCCCTTTCAATACGACTCTTTGTCAATGAACATCTCATAGCTCAAAGAGAAAATTCTACCCATAGAAGATATGGAACCTTATTGGTTTTGGAGGACCATTGATGAGAAGAAGATCTCATGAAGAGGTCTCGTTGGAGGTGCACTTCAACATATCATTGAGTGAAAATTTCTTCATCAGTTTGAGAAGGATGGTATTCTACAAAGGGAGGATACCATGTTTATGTAGAACTTCATTCATCATCCACACTGGTATGAGTGGGTGAGGATGATAAGCAAGGGGTTGCATGACCACTTGCAGATATATGAGATGGGTGAGAAAGAAACTTGGTTACATTATTTGCACTTGGGTTAGTTTGGTTACTACCCAAAGGCTCCTATTTGTTTGATCCATGCCTTGAATAACACTCATGTAATGAAGAAGGAGGCATGGTTGCACTGGTTTCTCTTGGGTGAGTATGGTTACCACCCAATAGCTCATAATTCTTTAACTCATGCCTTGTGTATCAATGATAGAAGGTAGCAAAAGAAGGCATGTTTACCTTGGTTGTCCTTGACAGAGTTTGGCCATCACATGATATCTCCTATGTCGATGTGTTTTGTATTGTTTATAACTTGGCATGGTACTGTCATGATGTTTGATAATGTTGTTTTATTATATTCGACTGATGTAACATTCCAAATGTCTATCGTTGTGTTTTGAATCCATGATGCACAATAGGAGGTGAGAAGGCAAGAAGATCTCTTGTCGCTGTGGTTGCTTTTGGGGGAGTTTGGCTTGTCCATCTTGCATGGTGGAGATGGAGGATGGCAACAAGAGACCCTACTCTGGTGGTTACTATTGGGAGAATATGGTTTGACACCTTTGTCTACCCATTTGTCTCTATTTATTCTTTTGCATAATGTTGGAATGATGCCTGGATCCAACAAGGCCAACAATGAGGGCATGTCAATGCTCAATGTACATTATGAAGCATGGGATGAAGAGATGTTTGGAGAGATGGGACTTTTCCTTTGTAAGAAGAACCACTTTATATTATCTATCTCATGTATCAATGATGATGTTAAGTAGCTTATGGTTGTTAGTTGGTACTTCTTGGAGAGGGATGGACATCTAACTACATAGTTGGAAGTCATTCTATGAATTTGTAAGAGACAACTTTGGAACCAAACATGCATAACACCTTGTGGCAAATGGAGGAGGCATTCCTTATGTGGATTCCATTTTAAGGGGACAATATGGCTTTGCATATAATTTTGCAGTTTCTTGAGGAAAAGTAACATTTTCCCATAGAGGACTATAATATTCCCATTTTTTCACAAAATAATTGGAATATTATAGTTCTTAATTTTATTTATTAATTAAGTAAATGAAAGGGTGGAGGGAACCATAAAACTCAAAGATGAATAAGATCCAGTTTTGATGTGTGAATGTGGATTAATCAAACATAGATCTACATAATGGAGTAGTGGAGAAGCTACTAATGTGAAAGGAGTGGAGATTATGTCTCATTAATGAGATAGATCACAGAGGTTGAAGAAGTCAACTAAGATCATGGAGGGAATATTATGTAAGATCATAGGGTATTCATGATGAAGTGATGGAGGAAGTAGTACATTTAATGCACATATGATGGAGAGGGTGCACATTGCATGTAGACATGATGGAGGACTTAGAGAGACAGTGCAATCAAACATGGAGGCTTATATCCACATGCACAACGTATTTTAGAGGTGGGCCAGGGCTTGGGAAGGCTCAATTTGTATATAATGAAGATGAAGGAAACATTGGAGGTAGGCTTTAGTTATATGATTTTATGATATATTTAGATCTGGAGTTATCTTTTGACATTCCATGCACTCTTATGCTATTTAGCTAAGTCTGTAGCGTTGTTTAGCACAGGGTGTTGCCGAGCCAGAATCCCACCCTTACCCACGGGGGACTTGTCTGCCTACTTTGGGAAGGTTATTATGAGCTACCATTTCATCATTAAGAAATAGTGCCATTGTGTTCCCACTCTTTGCAGAACATCCATGTTCGGAAATCGCATTATTTCCGAAGATCATTTTGGGAGGAGGAGGTTGTCTTCAATATTTTAGCTGGAGAACCATTGAAGGATTATTCATGTCACCTTGAGCTTCAATATAAAAAATCCCAGAGCCTTATTTTAGATCTAGCCTCAAGCCAAACATTATTGACCTCCTGTCAGCAACAGTCCCATAAAGGATTGCATAATCCATCATTGTAGATCCAAATGAGGAAGGAAGTTTCTAGCATTTCAACTATGAATCTTGTGAGGGATCATCCCCTCACCTTGCCATCACCACTTCCATAAGTTTGGAGTTTTATTACAACATATTTTAGCAGGTTCGATCCTCTCCCTCTTGTATAGTGTAGTTTTTGGCAGCAGTTGTGTAGCTGCAGCTGTAATCATCAGAGGAGGACTAAGGAGCTAGATCTTGAGCTTCTAGCTTGAGGATATAGTGAAGGGATAAACCCTTCAAAGCTTAGATCTAGTTGCACATAATATTGCATCCATCATATGATCAGATATAGCTTTATATCTGCATAACCCAGTAGACCAGGGGTCAAACCGCAAAAGGCTAAATTTCCTTTCTCATAGATCTGGAATTTCATTTCTGGGTTATCTTGGGCTCCCATCATAGAGCCTAGATCATGAATCTTGGTATCATCAGAACTCCTAAGCTCCATAGATTTGCATTTCCCTTTTTAGCAGTTGTATGTACATCATCAACAAAAGGGAAAATGCAGTATAGCTTCCTGCAGCTCTCTAGTTACGCAGTGCTAGTTGTGGCATGCTTGCAGGGTCAGTCTAGGTCATCTCTTTGGCTAGAGTAACACTATTTTTATTCTGTTGTAACTATCATCCATATCCTACGAATAAAATGGCTGATCTATTATGTGTATATCTGTTTTGATCATGTTTTTACATGTACTTTTTCTGTGTTACAAATATTGTGTTTGTGTATCAATGCATTATTACATTTTTTTGATATTACATCAATTTTAGGTCAAAATTTTCATATATGTATGCAGGTTGGAGTCGGTAAAGTTCTGTATACATGTGAGCTCATTTCATCAAATTCATGTACAAAAATGAAGGGCTTATGATTATAATCTAAGTGATCAATGTGATCAATCCTGTTATATGTCTGTTGTTTATCAATGATGTCGTCATGTTGATCTGGGTTTAGTGACAATGTTTGAAGTAGAGATGTTTAAATGATGAAGTTGAAATTGGGTCAATGTTGATTGGTTGGAAAGGATACTTTATGCTACTAACTATATGAAGGTTCAAAGATCAGTAATATAAAAGAATATTTCAAAATGGCTCTGTCCAATTCTGTGGCTGATTCATAGAAACAATTTTCAGTACTGAGTATATTGAGATCTATATACAGGTTGTAGTATAAAAAAACATGTATACATGTGGGTTTCCTTAAGTGAAGTAGTGTATACATTTTGATATATGAATTTTCAGGGCTAGAGTTGATTCTGTGTGTTGATACAATATTCTGGGTTTAGTTTTGATATTGGCCTTATATGATGTTAATGGGTTCAACATGAATTATTTGATGAAATGTGACTACAAGTTATGATTTATTAAAGTAGGTGGATCTAGTATGAAAATTTATGAAATGTGGTCCACGAATGTTGTTGATGGTGGGAGCTCTGAGTGAGGAAGTTGAAGCTTCTTACAAGTAGTAGTTGGTGAAAATATCATGAGATTGAAGCTTGGTTCGAGCGGGTGTTGGTAAACAAGATCAAGGGGATGGATCTCCCTTCCAATAGGAGCTAGAGAATGACTAAAGGTTGTATTCTTGAGTAGGTGGGTGCCTACGTACTTGTATGAGTTTTCGCTAGTAAAATAATGTAATACATTTTTCATATTAATAAAGCAACGGTGAATTTCTCCCACATTGGGTTTCCACCTTAAATCCTAGTGTTCATATGTGTGACTTACATGTGATGATTTTATCTATTCTTACTGCACATGTTTACTTCTTTTGAAATTTTTGATGAGTCAATGATGCATTGCTCTAAATCAAGTATTTGTATATTTCTCTGAATTATAAGTTTATTGGGCATACGCTAGTTTCCTTAATAAAATCTATGTACATACGCTTGTTGGATGTTTTCAAGTCACGTATAGAATTTAGAAAATAAAAAAGGAAACTATTGTTATTTTTAAATACTGATTCACCCCCCCCCCCCCCCGCTCCCATCCCCCTTAGTATTTTTCCCAACACAACACTCTTTTCATCAATGGTTCTTGGCATCATCTCAATCAAAGAATATTTTCTCTAATGCTCTGATATATTATCAAAACACATATTTCAAACATTAATATGAGAACATGTGTAATATTAATATGCACATGGATTTATTAGAAATACTTGTACACTTCAAAGGGATCGTATTTTTCAAGTAGAGTACATCAAAGTAAGGAAATAAATAAAGTATTAAAGTTAAAAATAAGTCTAGTTGTGAAAACCAAGTAATTGTGGTAGCTAGACATAACTTTTTGTTGAAAGCTAGGCTCCCTAGTGAGCATGACTCACAATAACCTCTATAATTTCATGTTTCTCCCAATATTTAATTATGGTTCCTCAAAAATATTTTGGTTCTTCGCTCAAGTCGGTTGATGTGCGGTCCTTAATTACCACCTTCGAACAAATCTTGTCTAATCAACTTGCACACCTTTTTTGGGACAAAAATGAGAAGTTATTTTGAGTGCCTTGGATAATTCATACAATAATGAATGATTTCATTGCTAACAATAAAGTTATACCTCAATATATATTAGATATTAAATCCTATAGGCTTCCATTTGATAGGCTACCATTCAAATAGTAACACACCATTTTCAACCTTATCATGTCTCATTTCCATCCTCAATATACATCATATTCATCTTTATCATGTCTCAATCATGTTTCTACAACCTTAGAATGTTGTGTAACCAGCTCCAAAAAGAGAAGAAAAGAGATATCAACGCCTTAGAAATGAGCCACTTCGAGGGGGCAACCTCCAATACATTACATAAATGAACAATTATTGGATGATACAATTCACAAAACATCCTTTCTATATATAGGAGTCCATGGGGCCATAATGTAATCCTAGTGGGCCACAATGTAATCCTAGCCGACCTAACAATAATAATTTAAGGGCACAATAATAACAAAATGGGGGTTACAAGGGTGAATAATAACAATAAGGGGTTTACACTAACAATAATAAGGACTATACTAGTGATATAGAGACCTAACATGCCCCTCTCCTTCAAAACAGTGTTGTCCTCAATGCTTGAGTAACTCTGGGTGCTTCTGTATAAAATTCTCATCCTCCCATGTACAATCTTCAGTGGGTAAGTTCTTCCACTTGATGAGATACTCTGAAATTAATCGATTCTGTAGCTGTCAAGTTCTTGTTTCCGTGACCGCTACAGGTTCCAATATGATTTTTCCTTCCTCATCAAGTTCTGGAAATATTATTTGAACTAGAAGATTTTCACCTATAACCTTCTTCAAGCATGAAACATGGAAAATTGGATGCACTCGTGAAGAAGCTGGAAGCTCCAATTTGTATGCCATAGTACCAATCTTTTGCAGCACCTTGTAAGGACCATAGTAATTTTTCGATAATTTATTATCCTTCTTAGCTTGCTTGAGGGACATTTGTTTGCATGGTTGTAGCCGTAAAAATACCCAGTCTCCTACATCAAAACTTCTCTCGCTACGATGTTGATATGCCTATTATTTCATTCGATTTTGTCTCAAATTCAGGTTATCCTTTAAGAGTTGGAGAACCTCTTGTTGATACTTGATGTGATCTTCCACCGCTTGAACCTTCAAATTTCCTCTTATAGATGATGTGATGGATGGTGGATGATATCCATAAAGTGCCATAAATGGGGTCATTTTTTCTGCAGTATGGAAGGCAGTGTTATACCACCATTCAGCGAGAGGTAACCACTTGACCCATTGTGTTTTTTTATCAGATACAAAAAAATGAATATATCCTTCCAAACATTTATTTACTATCTCAGTTTGACCATCAGATTGAGGATGATAAGATGAGCGGTGAGCTAATTGAGTACCCAAACAAGAAAATAACCCCATCCAAAATTTCCAAGAAAATGGGATCTTTGTCACTCACAATAACCCTTTGGCTTCCATGTAGCTTTTGAATTGTGTCCATAAATGTAGTAGCAACTGTACTTGCTTTAAATGGATGAGATAATGCATAAAAGTGTGCATACTTGGTAAGTCTATCAACTACCACCATGATGACACTCTTTCCTTTAGACTTAGGTAAACCTGTGATAAAATCCATTGAAATCTCCTCCCAATGTTGAATTGGAATGGATAAAGGTTGTAGAAGTCCCGGGTCTTAACTATCTCATCTTGACTTCATTTAGAAACCAAAACAGACTGCCACAAACTTTTGAATATCAGATTTAAGGCCATCCCAAAAAAAATCTTTCTTCACCCTTTGGTAAGCTTTTAAAAATCCCAAGTGTCCTCCTAAGGGAGAAGTGTGCAATTCCAGAAGAATCTTTTGTTTTAGTTGGAAATTATTACAAAGATATAAGCGATATTTGTACCATAAGGAATGATTTTTCCAACTAAATGTATCATATGTACTAGGATCTTGCTGAAACTTTTGAATGAGTGTCCATACATCTTTTTCCTTCTTCCATTCATCTCTCGCTTCGGTTATCCAATCTGGTTGGATAATAGAAATGGCACAAAGAAATGCTTCCACCTCTTCATTCTTTCTTGAGAGTGCATCTGCAACAACATTAAGCTTTCCTTTTTTGTAGATTATTTCAAATTCATAGCCCAACATCTTTGTGACCCATTTTTGTTGCTCTTCTAAAGATAGTCTTTGTTCCAAAAAGTGTTTAAGACTATCATGATCAGTTTTTACCTTGAAGTGTCTTCCCATTGGGTAAGGTCTCTATTTCTTTAGTGCATGGAGTATTGCTAACATTTCCTTCTCATAAATAGCTTTCTGTAAATACTTTCCTTTGATTTGACAACTTTCAAAAGCAATGGGTCTTCCTTCCTTCATTAAAATAGCACCAATTCCATTTCCTGAGGCATCACATTCCATAATAAAGGTTTTTGTGAAGTCCGGCGTAGCTAAGACAGGCGCTAGGCACATTGCCTCTTTAAGATGTTCAAAGGCCTTAGTTGCTTCAGGAGTCCATGAAAATGCATCTTTCTTCAATAATGTTATTAGAGGTGCTGCTATTCTCCCATAATTCTTAACAAACTTGCGATAATAGCCTGTTAACCCGAGAAATCCTCGCAACTGCTTTATTGTCTTGGGGACTTTCCATTCCTTAATGGCTTTAATTTTGTTAGGGGCTACTTTAACACCCTCGTGAGATATAATATGACCCAGATATTCCACCTCTTGTACTCCAAAGAAACATTTGGATGTTTTTGCATATAATTGTTTCTCCTGCAATAGTTTGAGCACCCTGTCAACATGTTCAACATGATCCTTCCAAGACCTGCTGTAGATTAGTATATCATCAAAAATACTAGCACAAATTTTCTAAGGAAGGGTTTCAAAATGGAATTCATCAACCCTTGAAATGTAGAAGGTGCATTGGTAAGGCCAAAAGGCATGACCAAAAATTCATAATGACCCTCATGAGTTCAAAATGTTGTTTTCGGAATATCTTCGGTCTTCATTCTAATTTGATGATATCCTGAACGAAGATCCAACTTGGTAAAATAAATTGCTCCATGTAATTCATCCAATAATTCATCAATCACAGGAATGGGAAATTTATCTTTAATGGTGAGCTTATTGAGCTTCCTATAATCCGGACACATTCGCCATGATCCATCCTTCTTGTGTACCAATACTACAGGAGCAGAGAAAGAACTTTGACTAGGTTGAATTATACCCGCCTCTAACATTTCTGCAATCATACGTTCAATTTCACTCTTTTGGCAGTAAGGATATCTATAAGGCCTGATGTTTGGAGGAACACTTCCTGGAATCAAATGAATAGCATGATCATGATCACGAATAGGTGGGAGTCCTTTGGGAGTTTCAAACACCTTGGAATGATTGTCCAATACTTGTTGGAGATCTGTAGGAATAGATGATTTTGATGTTGGAACTTCTAGTCAGCATAATTATGCAATTACGCCTCATTTTTCTTTCTTTAGAAGCCTTTTCATGACATTAGAGCTTATTATCCTTCCTGGCTTCCCTGCAATACCTCGTAATTCAACTTCCTTTCCTTGTGAAAAAAATTTCAAGAAAAGTTCTTGAAAATTAAAAGCTACCATCCCCAAAGATTGTAACCATTGTACTCCTAGTACAACATCAGCACCTCCCATAGGAATGGAAAGCATTGGACTAGTCAATACATATTCCCCCATGGTTAGCTTGATATTATGGCATTTCCCAGAGCAATTTATAGTTCCTCCATTTGCAACCATCACTTGGAATTCTAGTGCTGGGTATAGGAAACAATTTAATTCCTTGGCTACCTTACAATGAATAAAATTATGGGTGCTACCTGAATCAATCAACACTATTACCTTTTTCTTCTTGATTTGTCCTGCTGTCTTGAGAGTTTCAGGAGTGGTAATTCCTGCCAATGCATTACATGATATGGTCGGATTCATTTCTTCTTCTTCTATGTCTAGTTCCTGGTGTATATCCTGTTCTTTTTCATTTTCTTCTTCTTCTTCACAATCTATGTAAAATATTTTCTTTTCAGCACACTTATGACCTTTATTGTATTTGCTATCACAAATGTAGCAAAGCCCTTTTACTCTTTTTTCTTCCAATTTTTGTGGTGTCAACCTTGTAGGTTATGGAAATCTAGGCGTAGCAACACTTCCTTCTTTATAGAATTGAGTGGTAGGCTTGCTTGTCGCCATAATATTACATTCAACTTTTCTTTCCAACCTGAATGTCTTCTCCAATGAATCAGGTTCCAAAACACGAACTTCATGTTGGATGTTATCCTTTAGAGTACCTATGAAGAGATCAATCCTGTGTTCCTTTGGAATATCAGTTACCCTTATATTCAATTTTTTGAAGTCCTCAATGTGTTGCCCCACTAAACCCTTTTGTTTGAGATTTATCAATTGGCTAAAGAAGGTGTTGCTCTTTGTATCCTCATAATGTGCTATCATTTCCTCCATAAAAATTGACCAAGTGACAATTTTTTTACGGGAACAAAGCCATCGATACCATACAAATGTATTTTGTTCTAAATGTAAAGTTGCAATGTGTACCTTTTATGTGTTTTGCACATTATGGAGATCAAAATATTGCTCCATCTATAGTATCCACGTTATAGGATCATTTCCATCAAACTTCCTCATATCCATCTTTGGAATATGGTGGTTCTTCCCACCAACATTAGAGTTTATGAAATCACAATTAACATTTATTTTGTTCTCATCATGAGGTTCTTCTACTATCTTTTCACCATTAGGAAACCTTTCTTATATCAACTTTGTCAAACCTTCCATGTCTACTTTTAGAAAATTCTTCATGTTTTCCATTTTCTCATCAATCTTAGCTTCCATGTCATCCATCTTAGATTCCATGCCATCCATCTTAGCTTCCACGCCATCCATCTTAGCTTGCACACCATCCATCTTAGCTTCCACGCCTTTCTTCAAAATTTCCATTTCATTTTTTGTTGCTCTTTGCGAGAGTGAAATTTGTTGCACTTGCTCTTGTAATTTTGATAGATCATGTTGCAATTCTTCGTCTTCATGAGTCATAGTATAGCTTTCCAAAGGCTTAATGGGTGTTGAATTATTTTTAGGGGCCATTTTATAATCCAATACTGATATCTATTCTAAAATATGCCCTTGCAATCAATTAAACTTGATTCTTCAAACAAGACTTATTCAATTTGGAAAAAAAAAAAAATACACACCTTTTACTTGCTTTTGAGGAGCTCGATATTGAAATTGTATTATCTTTGTGATTGCAGCTCATCAATATTTGAAATTCAGCACTGAAGTAGCCCTTTGAATTCTCTTTTGAATGCCATAGGTCTGACTTGATTTGGATTCTCCAAGACAAAGTTATGTCCAATCTCCGACAATGACCTAATTATGGACTGGTTCAGTATAGCGAACTTGTATGACTTTCCACGTGTCACTGTTTTTTCCTTTGCCTCTGAAATTGATAGCTAAGAAACCAAAGTCTATGTACTTGCGACCACTATTTACAGCACTCCAATCTGATGCTCAGAGAGAGAGTTATTGAAATTTTCCCACGATCACCTTTTTGAGATGAAATTCAGGAGCCTGAAAAATCACTACCTTCCACAGATCATATATCCAAAAATATTGCAAACCAAGCTCTGAAATGTTTTGACAAGTTTCCTTAGGATTTCAGCTTCACACCATAAAAATTTCAAATTCTGAACCTCAGTAGAAAAAAATTTATAGCGCAAATGCCACGATGACCTGTTTAGGAGCCTGAAAAAATACCTAACTTCCACAGGTCATATGTTCGAAATTATTGCGAACCAAGCTCTGAAATTTTTAGACAATACTTCTCAGGATTTCAACTTCGCACCCTAAAAATTTTAGCTTTTGAACCTTCGTAGAAAAAAAATTATAGTGAAAATTCCACAATGACCTGTTTGGAGCAGCGAAACCCTAGAATCCAAAGTTCTCATACCAAATGTTGTGTAACTAGCTCCAAAAAGAGAAGAAAAGAGATATAAACACCTTATAAATGAGCCACTTCGAGGGGGAAACCTCCAATACATTACATAAATGAAAAATTCTTGGATGATACAATTCACAAAACCTCCTTTCTATATATAGGAGTCCATGGGGCCATAATGTAATCCTAGTGGGCCACAATGTAATCCTAGCCGACCTAACAATAATAATTTAAGGGCACAATAATAACAAAATGGGGGTTACAAGGGTAAAATAATAACAATAAGGGGTTTACACTAACAATTATAACGGACTATACTAGTTATATAGGGACCTAACATAGCATGTCTTATTTCCATCCTCAATATGCATCATATTCAGCGTTGGCACATGTCTCAATCATGCTTCTACAAAGATGAGGTGTAGGTAAAACCATATTTTAATTTTTTTTATGTTAAAAATATTAGAAATTTTGACGAGAAAACTATTATAAACATCTGATATTTGTGTTTTAACCTTTCATATTCACCTTCTTCAACCTTGTAAACTCCTTGCGATATGATTGTCATCCGATTTCTTATAATTCTTTTTTTTCCCATGGTAGGTTTTACATACCAAAAGATTTTGTTTCATTTAATGAAGCCTTACCACAATTATTAGGACTCCTCGTAGAAAGATGTAATAACCTCAAATAATGTTTGATATTACTCCTATTAAGGAATCTATATGAATATATATGGTTTCCATACATTAACGTAGATCCAACGAAGGCTTTGGATAGTACATTGACTCAATTTTTATTAATAATTGTTGATGTTTAACTTTATGTTAAATGGTTCCTTATACTAAAGGAATTCATGTGGGATTAAGGAGGAACGTTGGGTAAGTGGGCCGAGGAACGTTGGGTAAGTGGGCCATGGAAAGGTGTGAAGTGAGCTGGGAGTGGCCACGTACCCACGACCCATGTGAAGAGCATGTGCCTACTAGTAATTTTCCCATATGAATGGTGGAGATCAAATTGATAGATCCAAAGCTGGTGATTCATTCACCCAAACCATAAATTTTGATATTGATTTGGTTTAGATTCCCTTTGGGTTTTCTAACGTGTTGGATTGTGTCATATTTCCCAAGCACTACCATGAGATGGGCTTCTGTCTTCGAACCTGTGGCCTGTTACTAGGATTCCATGGTGGTTATATCCTTTCCCTTGTTCTGTGATGAACTCGAGAAGGAAGCTGGTAAGAGTTTCATAAATTTCTTCTTTTCCTTCACATAAGTAGTTCTTAAAGCTCTATTTTGTTTGGATGTTTACTAATTTTACTCGTGCGCCATTCTGCTAAGATTTTGCTAAGGCCTTTTTCCTATGGTCTCATTTATTTCATAAGTTCCTGTGGTCTGGTCTAACTCCGTCTTCGGGTCTACCCCGCTCCTCCGTGGTATACCTTACTATTGAGTGTTCTCTATTTGCGTTCTTCCCTCGAACACCCGTATCAATTAGTCTTCCCCTGGATCGCATGAGTGATTGAACCACCTGGAGCTTCCCAAAAATATCATCGATGTGCCCGTTTCATTGGGTTAGTATTCTAAACCAAGACATGCACAGGTTAGTTGGTTAGTAGCATCAGTTAGCCAATCCACGTTAGCTAGGTCGGTTAGTCAGTGTAGTCAGTCAGAAATCGTCAAGATTGGTATAGCCCCATCATATGGTTGTTCTCGAGCATATAGTGATAGAGGGAGTTCAAATTAGGGTTATAGCGATGATTGAAATTTCCATGGAGACTCTTCCATGATAGTTTCTACAGGTAACGATTAACTTTATCCTTTAATGTTGGTTTCCTTGCTTAACATTTAGATTTGTTAGTAATTTCTCTACTCGGGTGCTTAAATTTCCTTCTACTACTAATTTAATTTAATTAAATTCCCATTTCTTACCACGTAGGGTTTGGTAGCGTTCTCGTGGAGAAGTCTTCACGCTGACAGAGGCACAAGTAAATTTTTGGTGTTTCATTTTTTTTCTCTCCAAAATGATTTTCATAGGCTCCAAAACATTCGACCCATGCCTTTCTGTTAGTCAAAGTATAAATATTGCTCCACCGTGGTGTACATTTCCTTCTTGTTTTCTTTATTTTTTCTAGTTTACCATGTCTCGTTATTTTGTGTATAAGTCTATATATCATCTAGTTGCGGTAAGAGTGGTCATAATGAAATGTACAAGAGGGGCATGCTCGAAATCGCCTCTGTTATAGGTATACTTAAATTTTTCTGAAGTGTTTGATAAATTGTATTTGGTTGAACTATCCTAAAGTATGGTCCCTCTCACCACCTTCTATGAATGTTATCGTAGGTATGTTTGAAGCTATTGTTAGCACGAGTTCGAATGACAAAAGGCATGCTTCCAACCTTTCATTATTGCTCACTATGCTACAGGTCAGCATGCATCACATCTTTCCCTTGGCTTCTAACTGTTAAATTTATGGTGTTGTGCGATTTGGCTTGTTTTTCCCTTCATAATTTTCAGTACAAAATATTGTTACTAGCTCCTCCTTAGAAGGGAAATTTATTTGTGACTTACCACAACTCCTTAATTGTTTTTTATTTTTATTGAATGACATATAAAAATATACATAAATTCTCTAGTGAAAGTTGATACCATAATATTTTTGCCATCATTTACTTCTTCACAATCTACCCAAGGAACCCCTTCCTATATTGCATAGAGATGAAGAATAAATTTTCAGGTATATATTTTCTTTGTAAGTTAACCTTTTTTTTCCAACTTCATTATAAAAAATATGAGAATCTATGTGAAAGCCTTGGCACTCATATATTTATCCATAAGTAAATCCAATTTTTAATCTCCCTAATGGTTAAATTTTCTAACTACTTTAATTGATAAGTTATCAATCATAACATAAATATGATGTTCACATTGAAGGATAAGGAGAGTTATGTATTTAACTTTTTATTGATTGTGATCACACTCTACTGAAGTTTTGGACATTGATGCAACTCAGCTTATACATTTGAATATATGTATACTCTATATACATAAGTTATAGGACCTTTAAACTAATCTGTGTCGAAACCTCGAGAAGAGGTTCATCACTCATCTTGATATTATTTCTTTCTTTTCAAATGACTTTGGAAGTGGCTCTGATTCGTCCCACCAGTGTTTTTCCATAATTTTATGTTAAATTCCTTTAATACTGTTACCATATCAGTTTCGTTAACTCTTGGTGGTTATGTGATATTCACATGGCTGTTGTTACAATGGTGATGTGGACAATAAGGATGGTTTCCTAAGATCCAATGGTGACAATTTTCTCAAGTAACACTAACCTTTCACTTTTCTCTCCTTTCTGCCTCATGTGGTTTGTTAGTCACTTTGAATAGTGTCACATTGAAGGCTACTTCCAAGAATACTCTCTATCTTTTTTCACAGCTGGACTGTACAACAAAGTTCCATGAAAGTGTTGGAAATTAATTCCAGCTGCAATCTGAAATAGGTGGACAGAAATCTAATTTCTATGGATATTTCAGAAAGACGCATGCTGCAAAGTCGTGGTTTATTTTTGCACTCCAATGTGCATTAAATTTTCTGAGTTAATGTCCCTGCAAAAACCGACTTTGTTTTTCCAAAAGGCACCACGTTATCTCCCACCGCTTACTGCATTTAAAAGGCTGACAAGATCAAAAGATATTTTTTATTATTTTAATGTCTTAAGTCAAATGTGTTTTTCAACATATATATTTAATAGATAGCAGTAGTTTTAATGTTATAGAAATAAAGAAAGATAGAGAATTAGAGACATAGGCAGAGAAGAAGACTGAGAGCAAAAAACAAAGGAAATTAGAATCGTTGTGTTTTGTAGTAGCAGTGCATTTTCCAGAGTGTTTCAGCAACAGACTGTGTGGAGTTTCAGCAACTGACTGTGTGTTGCTGAAACAAAAATCTGTGTAAAAGCAGAAATTGAAAAACAGAGTAAGGAGTATTTTGTTTATTCTAGAACTATAGTTTTGATGAAAGTTTGTATTTTGTAATAGTCATTTTTATGTTTAATGAAATAGAGCTTTACTCCATCTCTTTGTCCACATCTCGATCATTACTTTGTGTTTAGTTGAGGAACTTTGTTTCCTTTGTTTTGTTCGAAATATTCAGAAATTTCCATCATGGTATTAGAGCTAGTCTAGGCACTCAGTGAGACAAAACAAAGTTTTTTTTTCCACTGCAGGAGCTGTAAGAAGCTTATTGAGAGGATTTCTCTAGCAGAGAAAGTTCTTGCTTGTTTTTTTTTATACAGTCAGTATCTTTTCTTTACTTATATAGTTAAGATGGTAGATACTAAAATTGGTTTCAAAAATTCCCAACTTCCACAGTTTAATGGGAATAATAATAGTTATTGGTCCATAAATATGAGAGCTTTGTTTTCTTCTCAAGGATTATGGGAGCTAGTTGAAACTGGCTACCCTGAACCTGCAGATGCAGCAGCGTTGGCTACTTTGACAGTAGCAGAAAGAGAATTGTTGAAGAGCGACAGGAAGAAGGACTCCAAGGCCCTCTTTTTTCTCTTTCAATCAGTACATGAGAGTGTTTTCCCACAGATTGCAGCAACAACAAAATCCAAGGAGGCATGGGATATTCTCAAAACTTCCTATCAAGGTATGGAGAAGGTGAAGACTGCAAAGTTGCAGATGTTGAGGAGAGACTTTGAAACCCTCAACATGAAGGAATCTCATACAATAGATTCATTCTTCACTCAGGTTATTTGGTTGATTACCCAGATAAGATCTCATGGTGAAGCTCTCGAATAGAGAAGGATTATAGAGAAGATCTTAAGAAGTTTACCCTCAAGGTTTGAAGCTATTTTTGTAGCAATAGAAGAGACAAAGGATCTCTTACAGTTCACAGTAGATGAATTGAGTGCTTCTCTTATGTGTCATGAACACAGACTTAGTAGAGGAATAGATTCCTCTTTGGAGCAAACATTCAAGACTCAGATGTCATTCGGCCAAGGAAGAGGTCGAGGCAGAGAAAATAACAGAGTTCGTGGAAGAAGCCAAAACAGAGGCAGAAATAATCCTGCAAGCACAAGTGGAAGGAGCTACAATCAGAACCAAGATGAAGGTTCAAGCAAACAACAAGCTCATGGACAAAGGTATGAAAAATCCCAAGTCCTATGTCATTATTGTAAGAAATATGGGCACTATGCCAACGAATGTAGGAAAAAGAAAAATTACATGAATAATAGGCAAAATGATAATTTTACAAATGAAGAAGATAAGAACCCAAATATTGTGCTGTTAACATGTAACATTGCACAAGACAAACAAGAAGATTTTTGGTTCTTAGACTCAGGTTGTAGTAATCACATGATTGGAAACATTGCAATGTTTGCCAATCTAGATGAAAATGTGAAATCTGAGGTAACAACAGGAACTGATAGTAAGATATCTGTCAAGGGTAAAGGCAGAGTCAGTATCCTAGCAAGAAATGGAGAATAGATGATTGTGCCAGAGGTATACTATGTACCTGGTCTGAAATGTAATCTTTTCAGCATTAGACAGCTCATTGAAAAAGGTTACAATGTGTTCTTCAAAAATGATGTGTGTACAATCAGAGACATACCTCCAAGTAAGAAGATCATTGGAGATGTGCAGATGACCAACAATAAAATGTTCCTCTCAAACTCAGAGCACATTTGAAGGAAGGAAGAACTATTGTAGCTGTAACACAAGAAGTCTTTCAAGAACAAGTGAAAGATAAAAATTGGTTGTGGCACTTGAGATTTGGACATCTCAATTTCGGAGGCTTGAATCTGCTGCACAGAAAAGGAATGGTAAAGGGATTTCCATTGATTGAGAAGCCAGACAACCTTTCGGAAGGCTGCATCTTGGGAAAACAACACAGAGAAAGCTTTCCAGCAGGAAAGAGTATAAGGGAAAAATAACCCTTGGAAATTTTTCACACTGATGTGTGTGCACCGATGCAAATACCTTCATTTGCTGGAAATAAATATGTTTTAACTTTCATTGATGATTACACCATAAATACATGGGTGTATGTGCTGAAACATAAGGGTGAAGTGTTTGATAAATTATGCCAATTCAAAATTCTTGTTGAGAAGCAGTGTGGGCATTATATCAAAGTGCTCAGAACAGATAGAGGTGGAGAATACATTTCAAAAGACTTTTTGTGTTTCTGCAAAGAGAATGGCATACAAAAGCAATTTACCGCGAGGTATACACCTCAGCAAAATGGTGTTGTAGAAAGGAAGAATAGGACCATTTTTGACATGGTCAGAAGTATGTTGAAGGAAAAACACCTGCCGCATGAGTATTGGGCAGAAGGTACCACTTCCGCAGTTTACATCTTGAACAGATGCCCAACTAAAGCTGTCATGAACAAAATACCAGAAGAAGCATGGAGTGGACAAAAGCAAACTGTCACTCACATAAGAGTATTCGGATGTGTAGCATATGCACATGTACTGAATCAGCTAAGGAAGAAGCGTGACAGTAAGGAGGAGAAGTGTGTCT
Source organism: Pinus albicaulis (assembly GCA_034641835.2). Lineage (NCBI taxonomy): Eukaryota > Viridiplantae > Streptophyta > Pinopsida > Pinales > Pinaceae > Pinus > Pinus albicaulis. The sequence continues at coordinate 1,084,201,253 of CM076581.1, forward strand.
TTATTGGCTACTGTGATGAGTCAAAAGCATACAAAATTTATAATCCATCCATCAAGAAATTGATAGTAAGTAGAGATGTGCAGTTCATTGAAGATGAAGCTTAGGATGGAATCTTAGAGAAGACAGTGAACGTGAAGACAATTGTGTCTCACGAAGAAGAAGAGGAAGGGATAGTGGCAAATCATTCTTCCTTGGTGGGTACTCCTCCACCACAGCAAGTACAACAAACCACACCACAAGCTGGAATTCGAACAGCCTTGAGAAGTCAAGGAAGTGCTTCTCCAAGCACACCACAAGGATTAGAAATGCCCTCAAGTTCAAATGGAACTCCAAGCACACCAAGAAGACAAAGATTCAGAAATATGAATGAGATTTATGAACAAGGAAAACTAAGTAACAATACCAGTTTGAATTCTTTATTCGCTTTATATTGTCATGTTGATGACCCAATTCATTTTGAAAATGTTGTAAATGAAGATAAATGGATTGAAGCAATGAATGAAGAAATTGGTGCAATTGAGAAGAGTAAAACATGGGTTTTAGTGGACCTCCCTGAAGGCAAATATGCCATTGGAGTTAAGTGGATCTATAAGACCAAAAGCAATGTTGAAGGCAAGATCGATAGGCACAATGCAAGACTTGTTGTGAAAGGCTACAAGTAGCAACAAGGTAGAGACTATGATGAAACCTTTGCACCAGTAGCAGGGATGGAAACAGTCAGAACAATATTGTCTATTGCAGCACAACACAAATGGAAGATTTATCAGATGGATGTTCAATCTACATTCCTGAATGAAGTGTTAAAAGAAGAGGTTTATGTTGAACAACCTCCAGGCTATGAAGTTGAAGGCCAAGAGCATAAAGTATGCAGACTAAAGAAGGCTATTTATGGGCTAAAGCAAGCTCCAAGAGCATGGTACAGCAGAATAGATGCTTACCTAATTGAGAATGGGTTTGAGAAGTGTGATGGTGAACCCACACTCTACATAGAGGAGAATGACGGTAAGATTCTTATTGTTGTTTTATATGTAGATGATTTAATTTTTACTAGCAATGATGCTTCTGTCATTGCTGATTTTAAAGCAGTCATGAAAAGGGAATTTGAAATGACTGGCTTGGGCTTCCTAAGATATTTTCTTGGAATTGAAGTAGACCAAAGTGAAAATGGTGTTTTCATTTCCCAAGTTAAATATGTAGAAGTAGTGTTGAAGAGATTTAACATGCAGAAAAGCAGGGCAGCTGTGATTCCAACTGTAATGGGGTTGAAATTGAGTAAAGAAGATAGCAGCAAAGAGTTTGTTCCAAACTTGTACAAGAGCATAGTTGGCAGCCTCATGTACTTGACTGCAACTAGGCCGGATATAATTCATTGTGTGAGTTTAATCTCCAAATTTATGGAAATACTGAAAGAGACTCATTGATAGGTAGCCAAGAGGATTCTAAGGTATGTGAATGGAACGAAGGGGTTTGGTATTTTATACTCCTCTTTTGAAAGTTTCATGTTGATAGGTTACACTGACAGTGACTGGGCTGGAAGTGTTGATGACAGGAAGAGCACATCATGATATGTGTTTCATATGTGATCGGGAGCCATCTCATGGGCTTCCAAGAAGCAACCAATTGTGGCTTTGTCAACAACAGAGGTAGAGTATGTGGCAGCAACAGAAACAGCATGCCAAGCAGTGTGGCCAAGAAGATTTCTCATAGATTTGTGTCATGAACAAGAATAGGGCACAACCATTTACTGTGACAATAGCTCGACGATAGCATTGTCTAAAAATTTTGTTTTTCATAAAAGGACAAAGCACATAGACACCAAGTTTCACTTCATAAGTGAATTGGTTAACAATGGTGAAATTGTTTTGCAACATTGCAGAACAGAGGAGAAATTTGCTGACATCTTGACAAAACCATTGGGAAAGAAAAGTTTTGATTATCTCAGAAAATGTTTGGGTATGCAAGATAGCAACAATTGTAATTAAGGGGGAGTGTTGGAAATTAATTCCAACTGCAATCTAAAACAGATGGACAGAAATCTGATTTCTATGGATATTTCAGAAGAACGATTGCCGCAAATTCGTGTTTTATTTTTGCACTCCATTGTGCACTAAATTTTCTGAGTTAATGTCCCTACAACAGCCGAATTTGTTTTTCCAAAAGGCATCATGTTATCTCCCACTGCTTATTGCATTTAAAAGGCTGATAAGATCAAAAGATATTTTTTATTATTTTAATGTTTGAAGTCAAATGTGTTTTTCAACATATATATGTAATAGACAGCAATAGTTTTAATGTTAGAGAAATAGAGAAAGATAGAGAATTAGAGACAGAGGCAGAGAAGAATACAGAGAGTAGAAAACAGTAGAAATCAGAATCATTGTGTTTTGTTGCAGCAATACATTTTCCAGAGTGTTTAAGCAACAGAGTGTGTGTTTCAGCAACAGACCGTGTGGAGTTTCAGCAACTGACTTTGTGTTGCTGAAACATAAATCTGTGTAAAAGCAGAAATTGAAAAACAGAGTAAGGAGTATTTTTTTTATTCTAGAACTATAGGTCTGATGAAAGTTTGTATTTTGTAATAGTCATTTTTATGGCTAATAAAATAGAGCTTTACTCCATCTCTTTGTCCACATCTCTATTATTACTTTGTGTTTAGTTGAGGAACTTTGTTTCCTCTGTTTTGTTCGAAATATTCAGAAATTTCCATCAGGAAAGCGTAACCTCTGTTAATTCTCGGGAGGTTTTCCACATGATGTTTAGTAAGAGTTTAAAACAACCTTCGAAGTTATATGCTCTACACCTTCGAGTTTCATTATTCCTTAGTTTGTTAAGCTATGTTGTTCGTTTCTCTCACGATTCCATATACAATGTTTTTAAGATAACAGTGAAGTGGTGACGATATATTCTGGTACCCGTAAGGTTGTTCCTGGTAAGATGTAAGTACCCCCATCTAGTAACATTTGACATGAGAAGGATATTTTTTCTAATTCTGTGGAATGGTTCTAGTTCGAACCCTTGCTAATCCAATTGCTTAGCTCTTCGGTTCGAAGGTGTTTGGTGGCTCTTGGTCCCATCCTTTACCAATGCGGGGCAGGGATGGAATGTTTGGGAAAAGAGAACCTCCCTAAACGTGACGATGACAGGTAACCTGAATTAAGAAATTTGTTATTTTTTTTAATGGAAATTAGGTTTCTAATTGGTTCGACCCACTAATGTGTCTATCCCAAAGTTCAACCCTTATTGAGCATTTTTATTTACCTTTTCTTTTCCTTTACGAATTTCTTACCACAGACTGAGTGCATTACTGACCGTAATTTCACGTAAACAGAATGAAGGAGGAGGGAACTGGGTTCCTCTCCTATAAACACGTATGATTCCTCATTTTATGCACTTTTATCTTCATCCTGAGCATGAGGTACTCTGCAATTATATTTTTAAATTATGAGAATTATTACCATGTCCAATTTGATGTCTACAAGTATTATGGAAACTAGGTTCATCGAATTTCTATCCAACGAGGTTGGCTTTCGGCAACTAACCATTGTTCTTATATTCCTATATGTCAGTGCTACATGCATAATTTCAGGGGTTCTTCTTACAACACAACGGTCCAGTCGTTAACTATTGCATGGATGATAACTCCCCTCTTTAACTATCGAAGGGATGGTAGTTCTTTGATGTTACCATTATGAGAGATGCATTATGAGCTGAATAACGCTGCTATACATGTCGCCTTTGGATTCAATCTTGTATACTGTGTATGAAATATAGGTTAATACCCAGGACCCTTCGTGGGGTAGTAGAACATTACAATTAAAATAAAACACTCATGGAGACATATTTTTCTTATCTCCTTTTCTTTTTCTGGTTTAAATTATGGATTGAAAAAAATTATATAGTACTAAAATGGATATTTTATTCCATAAAATGTGGTCACCTTCAGCAAGATACTTCTCTTGATAATTTCAATTTTACCTTTTTCTCAAAATCTCATACAAATTTGGAAATTAGTCTCCATTTTCTGCTATAATTCTTGGATTATTGTATTGTTAATTAAGGGAAAAATATTTTCTTCAATGTTTTTAATTACCTATGTGTGACTATCGTGCACCTCTTAGCAGATATTTTGCTGCTTCAGAGTATCATTTTCCATACAATCTGCTTATTGTTCGATTCCATAGTTGTACAGAAACACCATGTACGCTATTTCCATTCCACTTATGCATGTCTCGTATTTAATCTTAATTCAACTTGTTACTGTAGTCAAAATGTAATGCTGTGGCATCATAAAATTTTCCAATAGCTTAAGAGTTTGTTGTCGAATTTTCCTTATATTCTTTAGTTCCATAATTTTTTTTCAATTATGGTACACTAAGCAGGTCTGCATGGTTTTATGTTTTCTCCAATCTTATTAATAATTTTGTTTCCCCCTGTTTCACCATGCTCATATTTACAACTTGAATCTCGCAAATCTACAGGGAAAATAAATTACAACGTGTCATAATACCTTTATTAATGTGATAGAAAATTCTTCTTGTTAATTGTCTCTTAAGGATTCATCACAGTGGTATTTTATTTCTATGCATTTTTCATCCAAAAACTTATCTTCCGGAATTTTTGTGTTGTGGTTTTTTTGTTTTTTCGTAATGATTATAGAACATCCGAGGTTCTAATCACTCACCGGATAGGAATTTCACGCAACAAGCCTCTAAAGCTTGCTCTTAGCCACAACTCGAGTTTAGTGTCCCTAAAATCTCTACTTGAGCCTGACTCAGTGAAACTATGTATATATATTTTGATGTGCTTCGTTTGTTTTAGAACATTAGAATGTCATACAGATTCTTTATTTGATCTATTTTTCTTGTTCTCGAAACTTAGAATATGTACTGTAAAGTTTACAATAATAAAATATGGATGAAAGTGAGTATCTAGCTACTCTCTCATTCTACGATTTCCCCACTTCGAAGCATTTTCACCTCGAATCAAACCTTTGCACCTTGCAAACATAATATTTATATATTATAAAATATTTTCCTTCATATCCATATAAATATGAGTACCCAAGTATATTACTAGCTAAATATACACAGTCATAGTCATAACATTCCACGATGGATATATATGCAATGACCTGATAAGAAATCATAGATATAAAGAGAAAATATCGCTAAGTTAAAATATCAAGAATATTCATATAACCCATGCATGCCTTTACTCTATTTTAATATAATCACCGACATGCATATAATTAAATTATTATATGCACCAATAATCGAGTAATATATTCAGAACATAAATGTACACCAATGTTCTAACCATATCGAGTGTTGGAACTATACTAGGGAAAAACATTATCCTCCCAACCATGAACTCATCCACTAGTTCCCCCCTTAGATGAGATATGCTTGCATATGAATCAAAAACTTCCTTTATTCCTCAAAATATATTTTATAAGTCTTCTTCTCTAGCATATTTTAGTGGCGTCTCACTTTTTGGGCCTTCTAACTCACTTGCGTAGGATTTTTTTTTTTTTTTTTTTTTTTGAAAAATGTGGTTTTCTTTTTTATTTAAAGACTGTCTTTCTCTTCCACGACACTTTATTCCACTTATACATAATGTATTTCCCCAAATAAGTGATTCAATAGATATTTCTCTCCCATTATACTAAACCTTGTCTATTTCTCCTCGAGAATTTTAGGATTCATTTAAGAGAATATTTTTTTGTATTATGGTTCCCCAATCCTAGCAAGAATCTAATAACTCTAGTGTTTAATTCCCAATTAAATTTAGATGTTTTATTTATTGATAAAAATCGATTGATTACATCACAATATATTTATTCTTCACATTTATTTCAAATCCAACGTGGATTTTCAGTGATCAGGCATACAAATAGTCTCGGTCTAAAAATAGCAACATATTAATACAAGAACAAGGGGTTATTACGTCTTCCCCCTTTTCTATTCAACATTGTCTTTTGTATTCATTTTTGAATTTTTCCTTTTATGAAATAGTGTTGGGTAGGCCCCTCTCACCCGATTCTCTATCTCCTAAGTACCCTCCTTAGGGGTAAAGTGCTTCCATGGCACTTTAACCAGATCTCCGACTTGATTTCGAAGAAAGATCTCTTTGCGATCTAATGTGTGAAGTGGATTTTCGAGGAAGTCACCTTATGGTTCCAGTTGTATCAAATTTCAATCAATTATGTGATATTTATCATAGACATACTTTTCAACAAATATAGATGAAAAAAAGTGTGCACCTTAATATGGTTAGGAAATGCTAGCTGATATGGTACTAGCTCAACTCTCTCCAAAATTTCAAAAGGCCCATGAACCATGGTGCCAATTGATGCAGGTTTTGGTCCTTAAGCTTCTATTCCTAATTGTATCCCTTAGATATACATGACCAGTAACCTTAAATTCCTTATGTGTCCCCTTTTTTTCATCATAACTATTTTGTCTATTGTTAAGAAAAATTTTAGGGGTTAATATTCGCAGGTGGTCTAATTTTCTATACTTCTTCCAAAAAAAATATTCGTGAATGTCCATTTTTTCTAAAAATATTTTGCCCAAGTACTATAGTACAAAATTATTTTACCTTAAAAATTTCCAAGATATTATATAGAATAATATAATTTAATAACAAATCTTGAAATTTTTACAAAAATATCATCTCACATTTAATAATTTGTCTATTAGAAACTAGTAAGATTCGCGAAGGTTTCGAAATTTAAGATAAACCTCCATCATTAAAATTTTCCCTATCTATATTGTACAATTGTTATGTTTTGTCTAATTTTCCATCCAATTTGTTCCATTTATTATAGTGCACATTTTCCCAATATTATTCTATCTTCTAGATGATGCCAGCTGAGAGGTTTGTGGCATTTTCTGCCATACAATGCTTCAAAATAACTCATTTTTATTGAAGTTTGGTAACTGTTGCTGTAGTAACATTATGTTAAATGTAGAAAATATCACCATTTAGTAGGTTTGTCCATCCCATGAATTCTTAGCATGTCCTCGAAAACCATATTGGTTCTTTCTGCCTCCCCATCAGTTTTATGGTGATATGCAATGCTAAAATTTAGCTCGGTTCCCATGCCTCCAAACAAGGCTTTCCAAAAAATAGAAGTGAAGTTATAATCCCTATCAGACACTACCATCTCGGGTATTCTGTGTACTCGGAAGATCTCCTTCATAAAAAATTAGCTATATGAGTTTTTCCATATGTATATTGTACAGGTATAAATTGTGTTTCTTTGATTAGGGTTTCCACTACTACCATGATCGAGTGTGATGTCATCTTATTTTTGGTAGTAATGTAATAACGTTTAATGATATTACTTCTGATTTCCATTTAGGAATAGGGAGTGGGTTTAAAAATTATTCTTGTTGTTGTTGTTATACCTTCACCTGTTGACATTATAAGAATTTGGACAAGTACTCAGCTACCTCTTTTTTCATGGTCGACCAATATAATTCCTTGCTTAGTGAAGTTATAATATTTTGATATTGTGAGTGTACAAGATACTATTTCTTATTATATTCATATAATATTATATATTTTAGATCGCTTACATTTAGAACATAAAATCCATTTCTATAAGTTAGAATTTTTTCTGATTTTTTAGCATAACCTACAATTTGTGTCAGTTGCAATTTGTTGTTGAATTTCTAGATAATTATGATCTTCATGTAATTAGTTTCTAAATTGTCCCATGAAATTTGTACTAACACTTCTAACAGATACTCCCATTAGAGCATGTTCTTGTCTACTTAAAGCACCTGCTATTTTATTTTATTTTTCTTTTATGTGTTTAATATCAAATTCACTAAGAAATGTCATCCACCTAGCGTGTCTAACATTAAGATATACTTAGCTGAAAAAATATTTCACACTGATATCATTTGTGACCAAGGTGAATTTCTTTCCCAGTAGGTAGTGTCTCCACATATTTAGAGCATACATTACATCAAAAAACTCTAAATCATATATGCCATAATTATTTTCATGTGTTTTCAGATTTATAGACTCATAATCCACTATTGAATTTTATTTCATCAAAATCCTCCCTAAACCTTCCAAGAAAGAATTTGTGCATATAAAAAAACATTTATCCAGACCTCCAATTTTTAAAATAGGGTACAATATATGATTTTTTTTATTTTTTTTTCAAATCTTTCTTAACATTTGGTTGTCCATTAAAATTGTATTCCTTTCTTTTATAATAATTTTATAGGATAGGCTAGTTTAGATAACCCTTCTATAAATATTCAGTAATAACATGTGATTCCCATAAATGAGTGGAAAACTAACACATCCTTAGGTGTGGGAAAATTCAAATATCCATGACCTTCTCATGATCAACAGATAGTCCCTCTTTTGAAATAACATGGCCTAAGTATTTTATTTTTTCCTTATAAAAGTCACATTTACTAGACTTAGCATACAATATATGTTCTCTCAAACTATGCATTGCCAATATTATATGTTCCTTACATTCTTATTCATTCTTGGAATATACCATAATTTCATCTATAATTATCGACAAAAATTTATCTAGGTACTTGCTAAGTACACTTTTCATCAAGCACATAAATGTTGTTGGTGCAATAGTTAGGCCAAATGGTAACACTACAAATTAATAGTGACCATATTTAGTTCAAAAATATGTCTTATGGATATCGTCATCCTTTATTATTAACTAGTGATAATCGATCCTCATGTTAATTTTTGAGAATATAGTTCCCCCCCTTACTTGATCGAAAAAAACCATCAATAGGGGACAACGGGTAATTTTGTTTAATTGTTAACTTGTCTATATGTTAATAATTGATGAAAATTTTAAATGTTCCATATTTTTTCTTTATAAATAACATCGGATGACCCCATGGTGAGACACTTGGTGTAATATAACACTTGTGCAATATTTATTTTAATTACATCTTCTACTCTAATAATTCAAGTATACTCATTTTATAAGGGGATCTAGACAATGGGGTTGCACCTAATACAATATAAATGGAAAAATATATATCTCTATGAGGAGGTAAACCCATAATATCATCTAGAGAAACATCCCAAAATTCTCTAATGATTGGGAGGTCCTCTAATTCTTGTTATTCAATGTACATTTGATTTACTTCAACATGAACCACAAATAAATAGCGCCATTTTATTGCACTCTCTTTTATTTGTACAGCTAAAATATGTCTTACTGATATTGGTTTTAGTATGCCTTTGGATAAATGATTTTTGCCCCCTTGACTTAGACAGCTTATATTTTTCTCTAAACATTTTATAATAGCTCCATGTTTTTCCAACCAGTCCATGCCTATTAACACATCATAGGACCCTTACAAAAGTACATTTAAGTTTACTTCTATGGGAAATTCATTTATATTAACAAAAAAATATTTCACTTAAACAGTTACTGTCCTCTTTATATCAGTTTCCAACTGTACCAGCTATGTAGTCTTAAATTTTTCAATTTTTAGTTTACATTTTTCCGCCATATGAGGAATAATGTGACTTAAAATATCCCCTAGATCAATTAAGAAAAAAAAATGGTTTGAAATGGTACCTTCAATATCGATCATAATGTATTGTTTCTTTTCCTATTCATCCTCCAACACTGCAATTATTCATGAGATGTTTCTAGAAATATCATTCACGCTTGTTGCCTTGTGGGTATCTTGAATATTTTGAATATATTTGTGATTGTGCAGGAAATCTCTCAGCAAATGGGGTTCATCGCAACCCTAACACTTTAGCAGTTCACTCTCTTTGATCAATTTTTTTTTTATGGTTCAAATCTATAGGTTTGGACCTAGTTTGAGACTTTGCCAACTGGGTTGAATTTCCCTCACTAAATTTCTTTTGCTGGTGATCCCTTCCAAAAAAATTTAAGATAAGCAAGTTTCTGTCGTTTTTATCCCATTGAAGATTTTATTTTTTCTTTAACTTGCAAAGTTTTTTAGCCTTCTCCCCTATTCTTAAACGAATGATAACACAATCTTGATTTTTCTACTGCTTTATCCATTTTTTTAGGATTTTCGAATTCAAACTTTTCCTTCTAAGGGACTGGTAGGAAATTCCAAATATTTGTACCTTGGATCTATCTTCTTTAATATAAGTGGAATACTGCAACAAATTATTGTATTTAGCCACATCCCAGCCTTAACTAATGAAACTCCTTTTATCCATCATCATAATATCATTCATTTAGGTATCAAGACTTAAATTATTTCTAGAACTCCTCCAAGGATATTGTATTTTCTTCCAAGGTATGTATAGTTTTGACCTCGTCCCACTGGAGAGTATATTTTCCTTGCAACACATAAATGGCTAATCTAGCCTTCAAATTTCTCTCATACTCATCAACTTGAAAAAAATGGTCATGATGAGGATCTAGGCCTCTTCATCTTCCTCCTTTTCCCCTTCAAAAGTAGGGGATTTTATTTTTCTGAACTCCCCTTGTAGTTCCACTTTCTGATTTCTTTTCTGGGATTTTAGATAAGTTTTGTCTAAATTTTCACCACTTTCAGACTTTTTAGATTTAGTTTGCACCTATTTTCTTTTCAAGAGTTATGTTCTTCCTCCATCTTCTCCTATTTATATTATTGTGTGACTATATTTTTAGTTAGGCATCTGATCATTCTTTCTTGCTCTGCACTTTCCTTCAGTATCCTCTCATTATTAGTTCCGAGATAAACTAGCTCCTTATATAAACTATTTACAATCTCCACAATTTGATTTGTGGGTGTATTAGTTGTTGCTCGTAACTCAACATAAATCTCTTCTACTTCCATTGTAGTTGAATGGGTGTCATCTGCCATTCTGGTTTGTAACTTTTATTTACTAGAATACCTTATAATCAACACAAACTAGTATTATCGTTTCAATTCTTAAATTATATTTCCAATTTTTCACATAGCTAGTTTTCAGTATGGTGATTCCCTGAAAATCCAATTTTTAAAACTTGGCTATGATACCATATGTCATATACCGAAACCACATCAAATTTATTTATTTATTTTATTAAATAACATACATAAATATACATAAACCCTCTCATATAAGTCGATTTCCTAATACTTTCTCCTAACATTTACATAAAAGATAGCTTTTCAACCTACCCATGGAACCCCTTAGCTATATTGTAGTGACATGAAGAAACAATTGTTCAGGTATATATTTTTTCTATGAGGTAACCCTTTTGTTCTAACTTCATTATAAAAACTATGAAAATTTATGTGCATGCCTTGGCCCTACGACATTTGTCCCTAGTGACATTCAATTGTTAATCTCCCTAATGGGTACATTTTCTCAGTAATTTAATTCAGAAGGAATCAATCATAATATAAATGTGATTTTCACATTGAATGATAACGGAAATTATATATTGATATTTTTACCGACGGTGATCACACTTTGTTGAGTTTTTGCAAATTTTTTCAACTCACCATAAACCTTTGGCTATGTGTATACAATATATACATATGTCCCTATACCTTTAAATTAATTGGTGTCGAAACCTATAGAAGAGTTTCATCGCCCATCTTGATGAGTCTAGAAGTGTCATTGATTTCTCCCACCGTGAAACAACAAGTGTTTTTCCATAATTTGATGTTCAATTTCTTGAATGGTGTGACCATATCAATTCCATAATATCATGGTGGTCACTTGATGTTCACATGGTTGTTGATATATTTTTGATGTGTAAAGTAATGATGGTTTCGTAAGATCCAACGGTAAGAATTTTCATGAGTCACCCTGCCCCTTCAATTAACTCTCCTTTCTACCTCATTTTGTCTGTTATTCGCTCTGAAGGGTGTCACAACGAAGGTTTCCACCACGAAAAATCTCTATGCTTTATGCAGCTGGACTTTACAACATATTTTTGTGGTAGGCGTAGTCTCTCTTAATTCTAGGGAAGTTTTCTACAAGATGTATGATAAGAGTTTAAAACAACCTTTGTGTGTATATTCTCTGAGCCTTCAAGTTTCAATATTCCTTCGTTTATTTAGTTGTGTTGTTATTTTCTCTCATGATTCTAGATACGATGATGTGAAGCTAACATAGAAGTGGTGGCCAGAGACAGGTACACGTAAAGCTCTTCTTGGTGAAATGTATGTACCCACATCTAGTAATATTCAACAAGAGAAGGGTTTTTTTTCCTAATTTTATGCAATGGGTTTATTTCTATCCCTCGCTAATCCAATTTATTTTCTCTTTAGTTACAAGGTTTTTGGTGGTTCATGGTCCTGTCCTTTACCACCGCGAGGTAGAGATGGAATCTTTGGGGAAATAAATCTTCCCTAGATGTGATGATTAGAGGTGACTCGAATTGTGAATTTTTATTTATTTTATTTATTTTTTATGAATATTAGGTTACTAATATGTTCAAACCACTACTGTGTCTATCCCAGATTCCGACCCTTACTGATTTTTTTATTTACCTTATTTTTTCCTTTACAAATTTCGTATAGTAGCGTGTGTGCATTACTGATTCTAATTTCGCATAAACAAGCTATATGAGCAGGGTAATCGATTCCTCTCCGATACACAGGTATGTTTCACAATTCTATGGACTTTTCTCTTCCTCCTGAACATGAGTTGCTCTACAATTATATTATTAAATTCCGAGGCTTATTACTTTGTCCATTGATGACTACAGATATGACGAAAACTCGGTTCATTATATTTCTAGCAAAAATGTCAGCTTCTGTCATCTAAGAATTGTCCTTATATTTCTATAGGTCGGTGCTCCATGCATAATTTTAGGGGATATTATTATAGAACAATGGTCTTGTCATCAATTACTGCATCAATGATAACCCATGTATTTAACTATCGAAGGGATGGTAGTTCTTTGATGTTACTTCTATGGGAGATGAATTATAAGTGAAATATCATTGCTAGGTGTGCAACCTCTAGTTTAAATCTTGTATATTGTTTATGAAGAGGACCCTTTATGGGGTAGTATACCATTATAATTAAAATAAAACATTTCAGGGGGATTTCTTTTCTTATCTTTGTTGGAAATCTTGAATACAAAAAACAAAGAGGAAATGTGTTCCCTTGACAACACAAAGAATGCAAAAAATTGTGGAAAATAACAGTCAAACACAGACAACGTAAACATAGGAGAGAAACATTTTCATTTTCTATTTCATCACTCTCATAAAATGAAATTACATGGTGTTTTATACAGAAATCCTAAAACTTTAATGCGATTCAATGTTGGATGGATGGGTAGCAACCAATAATCCCCTTTGTTGTCAAGGCCCATTTCTTCATTAACAACACAGACAGTCGGGTATGCCTGATTCTACCATTTTTTTGTTTTTACAAGAAAACGCATACAAAACACATAAATTGGCAGCCCTAAAATATTATGGATTTCAACTGTGAAACCTCATCGCATCTGCGCCTCGATCGTATAACACATATCGACGATGTCAAAACTTAACTGAGTGTCATCCATTAAACTTTGCGAACTGCAATTTGTGTTGACACGATTGCGTTGCATCGCAAAACACTTAACTCGGTGGGCACTTAACTAGAAACATAAATTGTTGCAATTGCAATGTGGGGTACCACGATCGCATCACAAAACAAAAAATTTAACTTGCAGGCGCTTACTCCATTAACTCCTGAGCTTTGCAGGTGTCGATATGCACTATCCTCATGAGCTTTACAAGTGCCCCCTTTTGCAATCACATCGCAAAAAAAATAAGATAACTTGCGGGAGACATAAAGTTAAAGCTTGAAACTTGCGAAGTGCGTGGCTGCAGGCGACTTAAAAAATGTTAAAACAAAAACTTGCAAAGTGTGAGTTGTGGGCACTAAAGCGGTGGTAAGTGCGGTAAAGGTTTGAGGTGGGTCTCGCCAGATCACATTGGCAGACTTTTAACTTTGGCAAAACATTTAAGAGTTGCAAATTAAAAGTTGCGCGCTGCGATCTATGGTGAGATAAACTATGGGAGGTGTGATAAGCTGATAAAACAAAATAATAAAGGTTTGTAGTAGATCGCAATGTGGTAAGGTTTAGTGGTGGGTCTTGCCGATAACCCATCGATGGGGAAACAACTTATGCGAAGGGCTTAAAAGGTAAAAGTTAAATGTTGCGGGCGGTGAAGTGCAGGAAAATGGTAAGTAATGCGATGGGTAACGAAATTGATGTACAGTGTGGGGCTCGAGTACTGTGTTTGAAATTTTGTGTGGATTTCACAAAAGATGTCTTCGGGCTTCAAACCTGGTGCTTGTCCTTCCTACAACAAAAATTTACTGAAGCGTGGGTTGTTGCCACTCCTTTTTCATGGCAGTGGTTGGGAGTTATTTCCAACACTCCACCTTAATCACAAATGTCACCAACAATCATTCCTAGACATTGTCTAAGATAAACAAAACTATTTTGTCCCAATGGATTTGTGAGGATATCAACAAACTGTTCCTATGACCAGCAATGCTGCAAAAAAATTTAACCATTGTTAACTAATTCCCTTATAAAATGATACTTTGCATCAATATGCTTTGTTGTCTTATGGAAAACAAAATTATTTGACAATGCAATTGCTGAGCTGTTATCACAACAAATTGTGGTTCCTTTGTCTTAATCATGACATAAATATTTCAGCATCCTTCTCATCCAAACTGCTTGAAATGTTGTTTCTCTTGTTGTTGCATATTCAGATTATGTTGTTGATAATGAGACTATGGTATGCTTCTTGGAATCCTATGAAACAGCTTTCGATCCCAAATGAAATACATACCTAGATGTGCTCTTTCTGTCATCTACACTTCCAGCCTAATCACTGTTAGTGTAACCAATCAGCTTAAAATGATTAGTTGAGGAGTATAGAACACCATACTCCTTTGTTCCATTCACATACCTTAAAATTCTCTTGGCTTCTTGCCAATGTGTCGCTTTGGGTGTCTCTGTGAATCTAGATATTAAACTCACTGCATACATAATATTAGGCCTAGTTGTAGTCAAATACATTAGACTGCCAACTATGCTCTTGTATAATGCCAGATCGACATTCTTGCTGCAATATTCTTTACTTAACTTCAACCCCAAGATAGTTGGAGCTGTTGATGCCTTTTTGTTCTGCATGTTAAACCTCTTTAAAATTTCTGAAACATATTTTTCTTGGGTATTAAAATTTCCCTTTTCATTTTTCTTTACTTCTATCCCCAGAAAGTATCCCAATAAACCCAAGTCAGTCATTTCAAATTCACTTTTCATTACTGCTTTAAAATAAGTAATGAGAGAAAAATCATTGTCTGTAAAAATTATATCATCTACATATAAAACAAAAATAAGGATTTTACCATGATTTTCTTTAATGTAGAGTGTGGGTTCACCATCACACTTGTCAAACCCATTATGCATCAGGTAAGTATCAATTCTGTTGTACCATACTTTTGGTGCTTTCTTCAGCCCATAAAGAGCTTTCTTCAACTTACATACTTTGTGTTCTTGGCCTTCTATCTCATAGCCAAGAGGTTGTTCAAGATATACCTCCTCTTTCAACACTCCATTCAAGAATTATCACTTCACATCCATTTGATAAACATTCCACTTCTGTTGTGCTGCTATGGACAACACTGTCCTCACTGTCTCCATCCTTGCAATCACTGCAAAGGTTTCTTCATAGTCTCTTCGTTGCTGCTGCTTGTAGCCTTTGACAACAATTCTTGCTTTGTGACTTTATATCTTGCCTTCAATATTTATCTTGATCTTATAGACCCATTTCGCTCCAATGACTTATTTACCTTGTGGGAGGTCCAATAACTCCCGTGTATCA
Source organism: Pinus albicaulis (assembly GCA_034641835.2). NCBI lineage: Eukaryota > Viridiplantae > Streptophyta > Pinopsida > Pinales > Pinaceae > Pinus > Pinus albicaulis. The sequence goes on from CM076581.1 coordinate 1,084,217,074, forward strand.
TTATTTTCTATTACTCCAATCTCTTCGTTCATTGCTTCAATCCATTTTTATTTTTTGACTGCATCTTCGAAATGTATTGGGTAATCAACATGACAAAATAAAGAAAATAAAGAATTTAGACCAACATTTTTATTTATTTATTCTTGCTCATAAATTTCACTCAAATTTTTGAATCTTACTCTTCTTGTATTTGCTAAAGATGTGCTTGGAGTTCCACTTGAACTTGCGCGAGTGTTGATCCCTGTGGTGTGCTTGGAGAAGCACTTTCTTGATTTTTCACTATTTCTTTATTGCTTTCTTGCAGTCTGCTCTGTTGAGCTTGCGTAGGTGGAGGAGGAGCCACCATTGAGGAATTATTTTATGCAATAAATTCCTCTTTGTATTCATGTGAAATACATGTCTTTACATTTGCAGTCTTCTCTAAACTTCCATTACAAGCTTCTTCTTCAATGAATTTAACATCTCTGCCGATTATTACCTTCTTGGTTGATGGATTATAGATCTTGTAGGCATTGGATTTATCACTGTATCCAAAAAATATACACTTCTCCGCCTTGCTGTCCAACTTCTTCTTTAACTGATCCTAGACATGTGCATATGACACACATCCAAATACTCTCATGTGAGTGAAAACTACTTTGTTCCACTCCATGCTTCTTCCGGAACTTTGTTCATAACAGATTTGGTTAGACATCTATTTAAAATATAGGATGCACAATTGACAGCTTCCACCCAATACTCATTTGGAAAATGCTTTTCCTTCAACATACTTCTTACCATATCCATGACGGTTCTATTCTTTCTTTCTGCTACACCATTTTTCCGTGGTGTATACCTTGTGGTAAATTTCTTGTGTATTCCACACTGCCTGCAGAAATACATGAAGTCTTTTGAAATGTATTCTCCACCTCTGTCAGTTCTCAACACTTTATGTAGTGTCCACTTTTCTTGTGAACAAGAGCTTTGAAGTGGTAGAACTGTTCAAAAACTTCACTTTTCTGTTTTAGAAAATACACCCATGTATTCCTTGTGTAATCATCTATAAATGTCAAAACATAATGACTGCCACCGAATGATGGCGTTTGCATTGCTCCACATAAATCTGAGTGGACTATCTCTAAGGGTGCCTTTTCCCTTCTACTCTTTCTTGCTGGAAATGATTCTTTGTGTTGTTTTCCCATGATGCAGCCTTCACATAGGTTGTCTGGTTTCTCTATGAGTGGTAATCCCTTTACCATCCATTTTCTATGCAACAGGTTCAAACCTCTCAAATTGAGATGTCCAAGTATCAAATTCCATAACCAGTTTTCATCTTTCACTTCTTCTTGAAAGACCTCATGTGTGACTGCTACTACAACACCTCCTTCCTTCAAGTTTGTTTTGATCTTGAGAGCAAACATCCTATTGCTTGTCATATGCACTTTTGTAATGACCTGTCTACTTGGAGGCATATCCATGATTGTAGACACATCATTCTTAGAAAACACTTTTTTGCCCTTATTCATGCGCTGTCCAATGCTTATAAGGTTACATTTCAGGCCAAGTACATAATGAAGATCTAGCACAAACTTCTTTTCTCCCTTATTTTTCAGTATTTTTACTCTTCCTTTCCCCATGACGGAGACCTTGCTATCAGTTCCCGTTGTCACTTTAGATTTCACACTCTCATATAGATTGCCAAACGTTGCTATGTTTCCAGTCATATGGTTACTACAACATGAATCTAAAAGCCATACACCTTCTTGTTTTTCTTGTGCTACAATACAAGTTTAAATCACATTTCCTTGGTTCTGATTTTCTCTTATAAAATTTACACTAGGTTTACTACCCATGTCATTTTGTTTCTTTCTACATTCATATGCATAATGCCCATATTTTTTGAAATAACGACATTGGACTTGAGAGTTATCATATCTCTGTCCTTGTGCCTGATTCTGGCTTGAGCCTTCGCTTTGATTCTGGTTGATACCCCTTCCACTTGTGCTTTCAAGGCTTCTTCTTCCACCTCTGTGTGGGTTTCTTCCTAATCCTCGGTAGTTTGATCCTCCTCGACCTCTAACTCGACCAAAAGACATTTTTTTCTTGAATTCATACTCCAATGAAGAGTTCGTTAATCTATTCAGTATGTTCTCATGAGACATCAGTGATACATGAATTTCATCCACTAAAAATTGTGAGAGATCCTTTGTCTCTTCTATGGCCACTACTATGGAATCATATCTTGATGGTAGACTTCGTAACACTTTTTCCACTATTCTCTTTTCCTCAAGTGTCTTTTAATGAGACCTGATTTGGGTAACCAACCCAATCATACGTATGTAAAATGAGTCTGTGTTATCAAACTCTTTCATACAAAGATTTTTAAAATCTCTCCTCAAGATTTTAAGTTTTGTTGTCTTCACCTTCTCCATGCCTTGATAGGCTATCTTGAGGACATCCCATGCCTCTTTGGACTTCGTTGTTACTGCAACTCTTGGGAAAATAATCTCACGTACTACTTGGAAGATATAGAAGAGGGCTCTTGAGTCCTACTTCCTATTATCTTTCAACAAGTCTCTTTCTGCTTGTGTCAAAGCATTAAGTGCTGCTGCATCTATTGGTTCTGGAAAACCATTTTCCACCAGCTCCCATATATCTTGTGAAGAAAATAGGGCCCTCATTGTAATGGCCCAATAATCATAAATTTTACCATTGAAATGTGGTAGTTGTGGATTTGTCAGGCTCATGCCTACTACTGCCATTCTGACTGTGTAAACAAACAACCTTCTTCGTTGTATAAAACAGAAACATTGTCACTGTTTTGAAATCTACTTCTCAAACAATCAACCTTTTAGCTTCTTTAATAAAGAGAGCTTGTTTTTTTACTAAGAGCCTAGACCTACTCTGATAACATGTTCGAAATATTGAAATACGGAGGAAATTCATTCCCCCAACACACAAAGAATGCAAAATACTGCGGAAAATAATATTCAAACACAGACAACGTAGACAGAGGAGAGGAACAATTTCATTTTCTATTCCATCACTCTCACAAAATGAAATTACATGGTGTTTTATACAAAAACGGCCGAAGCCTGAAAATTTAATGCAATTCAATACTAGATGGCCGGGTAACAACCAATCATCACTTTTGTTGTCAAGGCCCATTTCTTCATCAATAGTGCACAAAGCCGTCTACTCCTGGTTCTACTATTATGTTTCTTTTACAAGAATACACATACAAAACACATAAATTGGCGAACTTGAAATATTATGGATTTCAACTATGAAACCTCATCACGTCTGTGCCTCCATCGCATAACACATATTGGCGATGTCAAAACTTAATTGGGCACTATCCATTAAACTTTGTGAATTGCGATGTGCACTGGCACGATCGCATGACATCGCAAAACATTTAACTTTGCGGGCACTTAACTAAAAACATAAACTGTTGTGATTGTGATGTGTGGTGGCATGATTGCATCACAAATCAAACAATTTAACTTGCGGGCACTTACTCCATTAACTCCCAAGCTTTGTGGGTGCCAATATGTGCTATCCTCTTGAGCTTGACACGTGCCCCGTTTTATGATCGCATTGCAAACAAAATAAGATAACTTCTGGGTGGCATAAAGTTAAAACTTGAAATTTGCGAAGTGCGCGACTGCGGACGACTTAAAAAGATTAAAACACAAACTTGTGAAGTGTGGGTTGCAGGCACTAAAGCAGTGGTAAATGTGGTAAAGGTTTGAGGTGGGTCCCACAAGATCGCATCGACAAACTTTTAACTTTGGCGAAACGTTTAAGAGTTTCAATTAAAAAATTGTGAGCTGCGATCTGCGGGGAGATAAACTGTGGGAGGTGCGATAATCTGATAAAATGAAATAACAAAGATTTGTGGTGGATTGCAATGTGGTAAGGTTTAGTGGTGGGTCCCACCAATATCGCATTGGCAGGGAAACAACTTAGGTGAAGGGCTTAAAATGTAAAAGCTAAATGTTGCCGTTGGCGAAGTGCGGACAAATGGTAAGTAATGTGGTGGGTAAAGAAACTAATGCATGGTGTGCGTCTCGAGTACTCTTTTTGATCTTTTGCGTGGATTTCACAAAAAATGCCTTCGGGCGTGAAACCTACTGCTTGTCCTTCCTGCGACAAAAATTTAGTAAAGCGTAAGTTGTTGCCACTCCTTATTCATGTCGGTGGTTGAGAGTTATTTCCAACAATCTCTCATTTTTTCCACTTGTTTAAATATACAGATTGAAAAAATTATATATTATTAAAATGGTCTACTTCAATAGAATACTTCTCTTGATAATTTTTCTCCTTTTTTTTGAAATATTATATAAATTTGGAAACTAGTCTCGATTTTCTTCTATAATTCTTGGAATATAAATTTTGTTCAGTTATGATATTAATTAAGGGAAAAATATTTAGTTCATTGTTTGAGTTACCTATGTGTGACTACGGCACACCTCTTAGTAGATATATTTGTGCTTCAGAGTATCGTTTTGTATACAATCTACTTATTGTTTAATTCCATAGTTGTACAGAAACACTGTGTACTCTATTTCCTGTGTACTCTATTTCCACTCTAATTCTGATTGTCTGATATTTACTTTTAATTTGGCTCGCTATTCTGGTCAACGTGTAATGCTCTGGCATTATAAAATGGTCCAATAGCTTAATCATATGTTGTCGAATTTTACTTCTATTCTTTAGTTCCAAAATTTTTATTAATAATTCTACGTTAAGCAGGTATGTGTGGGTATAAGTTTTCTCCAATCTTGTTAAGAATTGTGTTTTCCGTTATTTCACTATGCTCAGATTTATAGCTTGAATCCCACAAGTATACAAGGAAAAGCAATTACAATCTGTTACAACAGACCTCACGACGTGTTAATTTTTTTTATTTTTTTTTGTTAATTAGCTTTTAGGGATTAATCAAGGTGATATTTTGTTTCTACACATTTGTCATCCAAAACATTTTCTTCAGTGATTTTCCTATTCTGTTTCTTTTTTTGTTTTTTCGCAATTATTTTACAATTTTTGAGGTTCTAATCACTCAGGACATAGGCATTTCACGAAACAATCTTGAATATTTTGTCCGTAGCCAGTGCTCGAGTTTAGAGTCCCTAAAATCTCTACTTGAGTCTAACTCAGCTAAACTATGTATATATATTCTAGTCGGCTTCCTTTGTTTTACCACAATAGGCTATCTTACGGATGCTCAATTTCATCTATTCTTCTCAGTCTTCTCACTGTGAATATGTATATTAAATTTTACAAGAATAAAATATGGATAGCAGTGAGCATCTAATTACTCTCTCATTCTACGATTGCCCCACTTCTAGGTGTTTTCACCTTGAATCAAACCTTCGCACTTTGCAGAGAGAATATGTATATATTATAAAATATTTTCCTTCAAACCCACGTAAAGATGAGTACCTAATTATCTTACCAGCTAAATTTACATAGTCACACTTATAGCATTCTAGGATCCATATAGAAGCAATGATGCCATAAGAAATCATAGATATACAGATAACAGATCACTCCATTAAAATATCAAGAATATTCAGATAGATCATGCATGTATTTACTCTATCTTAATATAATCACCCACATGAATATAATTAATTCTTTATATGCACCAATAATCAAGCAATATATTCAGAACTTATATTTACATAGATGTTTTAACTGTATCCGTTGTTGGAACTGCACTTGGGAAAAACGCTATCCTCCCAACCATGAGTTGATCCTCTAGTACCCCCCAGCTGAAATATGTTTACCTCTGAACCAACAACCTCCTTTATTTCTCATAATATATTTTATAAGTCATCTTGCCTAGTAGATTTTAGTGTTGTCCTGTTTTTTGGGTCTTCCAAACCACTTGCCAAGGATTTTACTTCTTTGATTTTAGTGTTTTCCTGCTTTTTGGGTCTTCCAAACCACTTGCTATGGATTTTACATTTTTTTTCTTTTCTTTTTTTCTCAGAAAATGTGCTTTCCCTTTTTCTTTAAAGACCGTTTTTCTTTCTCCCTGCACATTATTCTTTCTATTATTCCATCATATTTTTTTCTATAATTATTTCCAAATCATGGAAAGAATCTCTTAACTGTAGCATTTCTTTCCTAAATAATTTCCAAATTTTTATTTATTAATAAAAGTCCATTAAATTTTTTTTTTTTCTAAGTAAAAGTAATCTATTAACAGTGAAAAATTATGTACAACAGGCCATAGCCATAACAATGCCTAGAGTTGTGGCATGTTTAACAGGAAAAACCAGAGATGAAAACTGCCCTATAGGAGGGGAACCAGTGTGAAATAGATAAATACAAAAAACCCACACAGGGGAGTCATAGAGTTCAGAAATTGGATAACCAAGTTGGCAAAAAACTATGACCTGAAAACAGAGGCAATAAAGAAAAATAGAGACAAGCCCAAAAGTAAGGGTAGAAAGAGCACAAGAAAACCAGATAAGGGAAGTAGTGCTACTCATTAGGAGTTTCTTCTATGACCCTGCACCACCATTCATCCGGCATCCCATCGTTCGTGTACAGGTTCGCAATTGATTTGACCACCTGCCTGGAGGTAGAAGGGAGCTGCTGCACACTCTTTTGAACTTTGTCCTTCTTCTCATCGCTCGCTTGACCATCATCCTTCAACACCTCGCGCGTGTGCTCCAAGCCTTCATGCGCCATAGAAAGCTCCTACATGTCCTCGCGTTCCGAAGTCTACGTAGCTGTGCTTTCCATCCCCTGCAAGCCCACATTCACAGTGGGAAGCGACCCAGGGTGCATATCCAAGGACAAAGCAGCAGTGTTGCTTTTCCCAGCAAAGTCAGAGTTGGGGGTAGCCTCACCTAGTTCTTCGCAGAAGGCAACAGTGATGGAGGCAGTAACTTGAGGATGATTGAGAGAACAGTCGAAGGAGAAACTCGCAGTTTGAGTCTGAGCAGGGATGGAAAGAGGGATGGGAGAATCAATGCGACGTCCAAAGCGGAGCCGACTTCCTCGCGGGGGACTGGTATGACTGTCAGAGTGAGTAGAAGACGCAGAGGAGGAGGAGGGTGAGCATCGAAGTTAGCGACAAGTGGAGCCTCTGCGGCATCGCATTCGATGCCGAAGACACAGCATGATATCTGGCGCGAGGGAGGAACCAGGATGCAAATGAGTGGCCAAGCTAACAAAGGATTGAAGAGCATGAGAATGCAGGGAGAAGGTGGCAAGTAAACAGACACCTACGAGTGAAAGATGAAGATTTTCTCCAAGGTCAAGGCAACAATTGAGCTTGCACCTCTTACCAGAGGATGTGTGCAAGCTGGAGAGGCCTGCATCCGGGGAGCATCTCTGAGCAATAGGCATAGGAGAATTCTTCAGGCCAGAGCAACTCTCCATTGTATGAATCCAAATGATAATGCAACGGTACACCAGCAATAAACCAGCAGTAAATTGAGTTGAAGGATGAGCCATCCCGCAATGAGCAGGATCATATCGGAGATCGAAAAGGAGGTTGAGACGAGCACCAGGCATTAATTCCATTGAACTCCAAGCAGTCATGTTTAAGTGAGCTATGACAGTTTCCTCGCGGTTGGGCATGTGGCTTACCGTCCCGCCGCACCCCCATCCCGTCATATTAATCTCTTGCATCGACACCCACATCCGGGAATAAAAGTCCATTAATTAAATCACAGTAAATAAATTTATTGTTCACATTTATTTCAAATCCAGCATGGCTTTTCAACCATCAAATCTACAAATAGTATCTTTCTAAAATAGAAACACATCGATATAAGAACATAAGAGTGTTACATTATGCATTGAAATTTTCATGCTATTGACATGGAATTTCGTAAATTAAGTAAATCACAGTAAATTTATTGTTCACATTTATTTCAAATCCAACATGGCTTTACAACCATCAAATCTACAAATAGTATCTTTCTAAAATAGAAACACATCAATATAAGAACACAAGGGTGTTACATTATGCATTGAAATTGTCATGCTATTGACATGGAATTTTGTATTATGGCCTCTGGCTTGTTATTGCACCGAGAGGTGCATCTACAGCTCAATATGACCCCGATGTCAGGTGGGTCACGTCCTCATACAAAATGTCGGCTTATGTTTTAAATTAAAAAAAAAAAATCGCATTGTGCTAGAACAATTATCAATTTCTAATACAATTATGTATTATTTATATAATTTGAATGGATAGTAAACTATATATGTGAATTTGAATGGATCATAAATTTATCTTTAAAAAAAAAAAAAATTACCACATTGAATTTCCAAATTAAGTAAAATTTTAAACATCTTTAGTCTTTACTAAAGTCAATACCATTTCCTAAATCAAAGGAAAAGAGTTAATTCAACACACACAATCAAAATCCAAAATCTTTTAGTATTTCTTTTAATTAAATATTTGTAAAATGAATTTATACTTACTCCAAAGCTATGGAAAATAAATAAAAAAGTATATAAACTAGATGTATGGTAAATAAATAAAAAAAAAAATTATATTTATTCCATAAACCTTTTTATATTTAAAAATACTTTAAAAAAGGTTTTATTTAAATGAAGCCTATGGGACGAATACCATGGGACAAATTAATATTGATACCATGGGCCAAATACCATGGGTAAATAAATAAATATAAAAGAGGTATAAACGAGTATGATAAATAAATAAATAAATATAAAATAGATATAAAGAGGTATGGTAAATAAATAAATATAAAAGAGGCAGAAAGAGGTAAGGTAAATAAATAACAATATATCAAATATGATTATAAATAAAAATATAATTATATAACAAGCCTATGGGCCAAATACCATAGTAAAGAAAAGGGGTACGGTAAATAAATAAAAATATAAATAAACTAGAGGTATGGTAAGTAAATAAAACCTCTTTTCATATTTACTCCATAATCTTCTTTATATTTACGAATATTTATGTTCATTAGTTTACATAACTAAGAAGAAATAGAGAGAGAGAGTGACAAGGGAGAGATGGAGAGAGTGTGTGTATGTTTAGGGGTGAGATAAAGAGACAAAGTAAGATGTATGGAAAGAAGGGGGGAGAGAAGAAGTGAGTAGGAGAGAGGGAGGGACATAGTAATGTAGTTGGAGAGAGAGAGGGGTGGAAAGAGAGAGAGAAAGAGATATGGGGGAAGAGAGAGGATTGGAGGGAAAAGAGAGAGAGAGAGGTGGGAGAGAAAGGGAGAGAGAGGAAGGATGAGAGAGAGGAGGAGAGTGATGGGGGAAGAGAGAGTATTCGAGAGAGAGAGAGAGAGAGCGAGAGAGAGACCAGGGAAGAGTGAGGGATTTAGGGCGGAGAGAGAGAGAGGAAGGATGAGAGAGAGGAGGAGAGAGGGATCGATAAGAGAGATGGAGTTGGAGGGGGAGAGATTTAGGAAATAAGAAATATAGAGAGTGAGAAGTGGAGAGAGAGAAGGAGTGACAAGGGAGAGACAGAAAGAGAGCGTGTATGTTTGGGGCTGAGATAAAGAGACAAATAAGGAGAGAGGGAGATAAGGGGGGAGAAGGAAATATAAGGAGAGAGGGAAGGATATAGTAACATCTAGTTGGTCGGTGAACAGAGAGAGAGAGGGAGAGAGAGATGGGAGAGAAAGGGAAAGAGAGGAAGGAAGAGAGAGGATGTGAGAGAGTGGAGAGAGGGAGGGAAAGAGAGATGGACTTGAAGGGGGAGGAGGAGAGAGGTAAGAAGAAAGAAATAGAGAGAGAAAGGTGGAGAGAGAGAGAGTGAGTGAGTGATAAGGAGGATGGAGAGAGAGGGAGAGAGGGGGAATATAGAGATATAGATGGAAGGTGAAGAGAAGGAAGAAGAGAGAGATGGGGAGAGGAGGGGATTGACAAAAAGATTGATATATATGGATTGCGAGAGTGTGTGTGTTTAGCGGGGTGAGATAGAGAGACAAAAAAGAAGAGATGGAGGGGGATATAGATATGGATGGAGGGTGGAGAGAGGGAAGAATATTTCTCACACTAGATGGATTGATATAAGTGGAGATGGTGATTTTTAATCTTATTTGATTATTGGCACTATATGCATCGATTTTAGTGTAGATATTTATTTCTAATGATATTTGATTACTTGCACTAGATGCATTGATTTCAGTGTAGGTGGTGATTTCTAATACAATTTGATTACTTGCACTGAATTTGTTGATTTTAATTTAGATGTCGATTTATAATTATATTTGATTACTTGCACTAGATGAATTGGTTTCAATGTAGATGATTTCTAATCCTATTTGATTGTTTGCACTAAATGCATTGATTTCAGTGTAGATGGCAATTTCTAATCCTATTCGATTTATTTGAGTAAATGCATTGATTTCAGTGTAGATGTTGGTTTCTAGAGAGAGAGAGAGAGAGAGTGATAAGGAAGATGGAGAGAGAGGGAGAGAGGACAAAAGGAGGAAGGAGAGATATTAATGGGGGAGAGGGAGAGAAGGGGAAGATAGAGATATAGATGGATGGTGAAGAGAGGGAAGAAGAGAGATATGGGGAGAGGGGGTGATTGAAAAAGAGATTGACATGTATGGAGTACGAGAGCACGTGTGTTTAGGGGGGTGAGATAGAGAGACAAAAAAGAATAGATGGAGGGTGGAGAGAGGGAGGAATATTTGTCACACTAGATGGATTGATATAAGTGGAGATGGTGATTGCTAGTCCTATTTGATTATTTGCACTAGATGCATCGATTTTAGTGTAGATATTTATTTCTAATGATATTTGATTACTTGCACTAGATGCATTGATTTCAGTGTAGGTGGTGATTTCTAATACAATTTGATTGCTTGCACTAAATTTGTTGATTTCAATTTAGATGTCGATTTATAATTATATTTGATTACTTGCACTAGATGACTTAATTTCAATGTAGATGATTTCTAATCCTATTTGATTGTTTACATTAAATGCATTGATTTCAGTGTAGATGACGATTTCTAATCCTATTTGATTTCTTTGAGTAAATGCATTGATTTCAGTGTAGATGTTGGTTCCTAGAGAGAGAGAGAGTGAGTGATAAGGAAGATGGAGAGAGAGAGAGAGAGAAAGGACAAAAGGAGAAAAGAGAGATATTAGCGGGGGAGAGGGAGAAAATGGGAAGAGAGGGAAGAAGAGAGAGATGGGGAGATAGGGTGATCGACCAAGAGAATGATATATATGGAGTGCAAGAGCGTGTGTGTTTAGGGGGGTGAGATAGAGATAAAGAAAAAAGAGATGGATGGGGATATAGATATGGATGGAGGGTGGAGAGAGGGAAGAATATTTCTTGCACCAGATGGATTGATTTAAGTGGAGATGGTGATTTATAATCCTATTTTATTATTTTCACTAGATGCATCGATTATAGTGTAGATATTTATTTCTAATGATATATGAATTGGTTTCAATGTAGATGATTTCTAATCCTATTTGATTATTTGCACTAAATGCATTGATTTCAGTGTAGATGTTGGTTTCTAGAGAGAGAGAGAGAGAGAGGGATAGAGGACAAAAGGAGGAAAGAGAGATATTAATGGGGGAGAGGGAGAGAAGGGGCATATAGAGATATAGATGGAAGGTGAAGAGAGGGAAGAAGAGAGAGATGGGGAGAGGGGGTGATTGAAAAAGAGATTGATATATATGGAGTACGAGAGCACGTGTGTTTAGGGGGGTGAGATAGAGAGACAAAAAAGAATAGATGGAGGGGGATATAGATATGGATGGAGGGTGGAGAGAGGGAGGAATATTTCTTACACTAGATGGATTGATATAAGTGGAGATGGTGATTTATAGTCCTATCTGATTATTTGCACTAGATGCATTGATTTCAGTGTAGGTGGTGATTTCTAATACAATTTGATTGCTTGCACTGAATGTGTTGATTTCAATTTAGATGTTGATTTATAATTATATTTGATTACTTGCACTATATGACTTAATTTCAATGTAGATGATTTCTAATCCTATTTTATTGTTTACACTAAATGCATTGATTTCAATGTAGATGGCGATTTCTAATCCTATTTGATTTCTTTGAGTAAATTCATTGATTTCAGTGTAGATGTTGGTTCCTAGAGAGAGAGAGAGTGAGTGATAAGGAAGATGGAGAGAGAGAGAGAGAGGACAAAAGGAGGAAAGAGATATATTAGCAGGGGAGAGGGAGAGAAGGGGAAGAGAGGGAAGAAGAGAGAGATGGGGAGATAGGGTGATCGACCAAGAGAATGATATATATGGAGTGCAAGAGCGTGTGTGTTTAGGGGGGTGAGATAGAGACAAAAAAAAAGAGATGGATGGGGATATAGATATTGATGGAGGGTGGAGAGAGGGAAGAATATTTCTTGCACTAGATGGATTGATTTAAGTGGAGATGGTGATTTATAATCCTATTTGATTATTTTCACTAGATGCATTGATTATAGTGTAGCTATTTATTTGTAATGATATATGATTACTTGCACTAGATGCATTGATTTCAGTGTAGGTGATGGTTCCTAATACTATTTGATTGCTTGCACTGGATGCGTTGATTTCAATTTAGACGTCGATTTATAATTATATTTGATTGCTTGCACTAGATGCATTGATTTCAATGTAGATTATTCCTAATACTATTTGATTGTTTGCACTAAATGCATTGATTTCAGTGTACATGGTGATTTCTAATCCTATTTGATTGCTTTGAGTAAATGCATTGATTTCAGCGTAGATGTTGGTTTATAATCTTATTTTATTGATTGCATTAGGTGCATTTATTTCAATGTAGAAGTTATTTTCTAATCTTATTTGATTGCTTGCATTAAATGCATTGATTTCAATGTATATGTTGATTTATGATTTGATGCAATTGGATATATGACGGTACATTAATATTAAAGTGATTGGATTAACAATATGCATTGATTTTAGTGTAAGCACAAAAAGTTATTAACAATGTAGATTAATTTTTGTGTTATAGTAATTTAAGCTATTAATATTGGAGAGCAAGAGAGACAAGGTATCATGTTTACTACAACAGATCGAGCTAAAGATTTAAATGGTTTATGATTTAAATTTTCCTTTTCATATAATTGCTATGAAAAGATAACAAAACTAACAAGGGAGGAAATAAGAATAGTAGAAGAAAATAGTTTGAGATTGATTGTAACATGAGTATGTTCTTATTATTCACATTTTCTATCTTTCAACACTATTATTGTCACTTTTCATTTAAAAAAAAATATTTCATCATTTTTTGTCGTTATAGTTATTAACAATAATTATCATCTCAACGAACTGAGGTAACTAAGAAAATTTAAAATTAAAATGACCAAGTTAATCTCAGAAATATTTAGCATATTTAAAATGATTATATTAATATTTGATATATTTACATATTACTGATAAAATTAATCATATCTTTGATAGATTTTCCTTGGTAGCTCACGACTGAAACCAACCTAGATCCATCTTACATCTCAAAAATATACAAAAAATTTAATAATCTGAAAAATGTGACATTGATGCCTCCGACTGGAACCAGCCTAGAACCATCTAACTCTGGATCTATCATGCACCGAGAGGGATCAAATATCTAGAGGTGCAAACCTTTCCTCAAGTTTTTCACTCAAAAAATAGGTTTGCACCTCGAGAGATTTGATCCCTCCTGGCGCATGATAGATCCAGAGTTAGATGGATCTAGGCTGGTCTAGATGAAATTTCAAAGACAGTTTCTCATGATGTTTGTTTCAAGGCATGAGACCTTTTATGTTTTATATGGAATTTTCTAAACTGGAAGCCCTCTAGTGTTTGCAAACATTGAAATGTGAGATAGTTCTGAGGTGGATTATGTTATAATGATAACTCGAGCACGTTAAGGGGTTTTTTTCTAATTAACCCTAATGCCCGTTTCCCTGTATGCGAAATGCTTTGAGTGCCCTTGTAAAATAATGTTTGTAATGTTCTTCCTTTTAACAGGAAACAAAGATATTATTTAGCCAGTGAATGGATTTCATTATCATTGGAAAAGTACTATTTTTTCTTGATCTTATAACAACATGTGAGCAATTTTTTCGTCTTTTACATATGTTTCTGGGCTACCTAATCTAAATTGGGTTCTGTATAATTTAGCCCTTGGTTTCAAAGGTTTTATTCCATATTTTAAAATTTCCACATTATCTATACAATGAAATCATTGTTTAATTGTTTTCTTACTTGTGTTTTTGTGATACACATGACTCAAAATTGTCTTTTTGATGCACTGTTATTTAAATATGACCTATAGTGATTGTAGGTCTTTGGCTATAAAAAATATGGTAAGGGTCTAATAGTTGTTACACTCCTATACACTACTTCTAGATTTAAACTCTCATAATCAATTAATATTAGCATAATTTGTTTTGGGTATGTTTTATCCCTTATTTTTCAGAAATTTAGTTATAATTTAAAATGCCAGAATAATATACACTCGCACCCTATGAATCTTAGATTACCTTTGTACGATACCATGCATGAAGAATAATAACAGTTTGGTATTTACTCTGCCAGTAATACTACCACCAACAATTGTTAATTCCTTTCAAAAATTTACCAAGTAAAGGTACATTCCCTTTCAGGGCTTATCAACTTATCTTTAGGTTTAAGGGAAATCTGTGCATCTCCCTCCTTTTAGAATCAAACAACATATAGGATGAAAATAAAAATAATTAGTAGAGATTCTAAACTTTTAATTAAAATAACTCACTCGACCCCTGACACGGTGGTTGTTCTCCTTTCATCATATATTTATGAGTACTCCTAACTTTCCAGGTGGCATGTTCTTTGTGTTAGAGCTTTCCCCTCCTCAAACAACATATAGGATGAAAATAAAAATAAAAATAATAAGTAGTGGAGATTCTAAATTTAGAATTAAAGGAACTCACTCGGCCCCTTACACAGTGGTTGTTCTCCTTATCATATATTTACGAGTACTCCCTAACTTTCCAGGCGGCATGTTTGTTATGTTAGATTTTTCCCCTCTCCACGAGTGCTAAAGACTATTTCTACTTTAAGAAAACTGAATGAACTCATTATAATGATATCGTTCATTCAATACCCTTAGTTTTTGATAGAAATTGGTTTCTCACCATTACCTTACAAAAAAGAAATTATGTTTTTTTGTTTTATCAATTTACTTTTCTGCATATCTATAGCAAGTATATATTTATGTTCTTTCATGCATTTCCTTTCCTAAGGATTCGTCAAACATCCATGGTACTTTAAGCCTATCTATATGTCTACATAGCAACAATCTCTTTTATAACTACTACACACAAATATGTAACGTATACACAACAAAATTGGTTCCTTGCATAAGATTATTCAACGTCTGATGCTACAAAGTAACAATCCTTCATCATCCAAAAATGAGTATAATCACGATATTATCGTTTAAATGAATCATAATTAAAATAGCATATCAATCATCCTAACCAGAATTTCACCTTGGAAAAACACTTAGGAACTATGCACGTCTCTCCCGACCATGAACCAATTTCACCTGTCCCAGCTAATACTTGTTTGCTAATAGAATCAACAATCTCATTAATTCTTGGGAAGTTTATTTAAAAAAAAAAAAAAAAAAAAACTTGCCAGCAAATTTTAGTAACATCATCCTTTTTGGTCTGCCAAACAATTTTTATAGGCCTTTTGATTCGAAAAAAGTTTTTTCCATTTTTCCATTCAAGTCTTTCTTTTTCTCCCAGTGCTTTCTTTCACTCAAACTTAGTATATCTTTCTCTTATATTATATTAAATCAATATTCTCTTATATTATATGATCTTTTGTAATATTTCCTCCTAGGTATGACATTTAGGGGAAGATTTATCATGGATTTAACCACCAAAAACTGTTTTCAACTTGGCAAGAATCTTCTAATTCTAGTGCTTCTTTCTTAAGTAATTTCCAACATTATTATTTATTAATATTAATCAATTAATTACTTCACAATAATTTTATTGATCGCGTCATTTCCCAAGTCTAACATGAATTTCTGATCCTTTCACTCTAAAAATAGTTCATGTATAAGAGTAGTCAATCATTAGCATAGAAAATAGAGGGGTGTTACATCACCCCCCACCCTTTTATTGAACATCGTCCTCGGTGTTAGATGTATAACTTCCTTCCTTCTAAAATAATGCTTCTAAAACAATGCTAGAAAGGCTGCCCACAAATTTTTTTTGCATCCCCTGAGTTGCCCTCTCATGTGTAAAGTGCTTCTAGTGCACTTTAACCTGAGCGATGACACTATTCCAAAGAAATATATATCTTAAATATAATATGTGAAGTAGTTTTTCCAATAAATCTCCTTCTGGTTCCATCTATAGCAAGTTCCAATCAATTATATTGGAATTATCATATGAATATATTTCTTTACAAAGATACATAAAAAATATTGTGTACTTTTATATGGTTGGGAAATCTCAACTGATATGTTATTGGTCCAACCATGTTCGAAATTTCAGAAGGCCCACAAAAATGTGGTGCTAATATAGCACAAGCTCCCATCCTTCAGGTTATTTTCCTAAATTTAACTCTTATGTATACATTTTCTCTTACCTTAAATTCCTTCTGGATTTTCCTTTTATGAACATAACTTTTCTTTCTACCATGTGTAGTTTTTATGTTCTAATTTTTCATACTACCTGTTCCATTCCTTTTAACGCATCTAGTCCCAAGACTATCACGTATTCTAGCTAACCCCAGTTGAGAGGTGTGTGTCATTTCTTGCCATTCAAGGCCTCAAAGGGACTGATCTTTATAGAATATGTATAATTTTTTTTGTAGGAAAATCCTACTAGGTGTTGGAAATATTCCCATTTAGTAGGTTTTTCCATGACATGCATTCTTAACATGTCCTCTAGAATATAGATTGTCCACTCTATTCATCCATAAGTTTGGTGGTGATAAGCAGCACTGAAATTAAGTTGAGGCCCCATGCATACAAACAAATCCTTCCAAAATTTGGAAGTGAATGTAGCATCCCTATTAGATGTTGTCATTTTTAGTACCCATGCAATTGAAAAATCCCCTTCATAAAAGTGTTTGCAATCCTTGAAGTTTTTCGAGAAGTAAACTATACAAGTATAAAGTGTGTTTCATTTCTAGCTGTGTCTACAACCACCATGATGGAATAATTTTATTACCTCATTCTTGGTAGTCCTATAATAAAGTCTAACCCTAAGTCACCAGATTCGCCTAAAAGGGGCCACGAATCCCGAATCTTCGTATCGGGTACGTATACGTATGAGATTCTGCCCCAATTCAACGGATACGGTGTATCCGAACGGGGTACAACGTATCCCAACCGTACCCCATTCGGATACACCGTATCTCGATCGTACCCCGTTCGGATACGCCGTATCCCGTAAAACCAGATACGGCCGGGCCCGCGGGTTCAAAAATGTTGTTTTTTTATTATAAAGGGGGGCTTTTGCTCATTTTTTTTCACCAATTTCATTTTTTTTCACCAATTGAGGAGGATTTTTCAGGAGAGGGCATCAAGCCTATGGCTCTAGTATTTATATGTGATTCATGGTAATGTTAGATTCTTAAAGTAAAAGTGGCATTCTCCTTAATCTTCATTTTCATCCTTTTACTTAAATTTTTAACATTACCACGAAATGACTCAGGATGTTTGAGAGTGGTTCTGACCTCATTCAAAATCCAGCAGACTTATCAATTTTTCAGGATTTCATGATTGGGTTATTGCAATGTTTCCATCGAATTTTGTCATGTATTAGGGTATGGAACTCATATTTAATCAAGAGCACCAATCCCTCTATGTACCTTGATGTTAGTGACATTGTTTGTCAAACTCCTCTATCATGACCCTACTAAAAATGTACCCATCACTCAAACAAAACCTTGACTATCTAAGATGATAGATAAATCTATGTTTAAATCAATGAATTAAGTATGAATTTGTGTAAAAAATATCTAATTTTTAATATATATATATATATATATATATATATATATATATATATATTTTAATAAAATAATATATAATGTATCGTATCCCAGAAGTATCCTATTCCGAGGTCACCGTACCCGTATCTGATTCTTCGAATCCCGGTATACCGGTATCCTCGTATCCCCGTATCAGGTGACTTAGGTCTAACCAGATAAAATCCAATTTCCATTCGGGAAGGGTAGTGGATTCAACAATATAAGTCCATTTTTTCCTACCTTCACCTATTGGCATTCTAAACATTTAGACAAATATTCCACTACTTCCTTTTTCATACCAAGGGAATAAAAACACCTTTGTTAATGAAATTATCATATTTTGATAACCAAGGTGCCTTGTATCTAGCGTCTTATGACGTTCATTTAATTTGGTCTATTTTAAATCATTTGCATTTGGAATATACAATCTATTTCTGTAATTTAAATGTTTTTTTGAATTTTGAGTATAGCTTAAGACCTCTACTCGCTGCATTTTTAGTTGAATTTTTAGATAATTTTGATCTCCATGCATTGAGTTCGTGGTCTTCTCTACAAAATATATATCGATGTTGCTAACAAAGATTTACATAAGGGAATTTACATGTCTGCTTAAAGAAAAGCACCTACTAGTTAGTTTTCATTACTCCTAATATGTTTTATCTCAAATTTAAATTCACAGAGAAAAGCCATCTAGCTAGTATGCCTAACATTAAGATTTGGTTGGCTAAAGAAAAAAAATTTAAGATAATGTGATATGTTACCAAATTGAAAGTTTTACCCAACAAGTAGAATCTCCACATTTTTAAGACGTGTATTATAGCCACCAACTCTAAATTATACATTGCATAATTTTTTTGTGTGGTTTTTATTTTCTAGATTAATAAGCCACCATAGAATTTTACTGCATTAAGACTCCACCTAAACCCTCTAAAGAAGCATATATACATACAACGAATTCCTTTTATCAATCTACAATTCTTAAAATAGGTTTTACTATTTAAAAAAAATATGTTCTTCAAAACTTTCTCACACCTTGCTTTCTACTGAGTAGAACTTTACTAAAATGGGAGGGGGTGAATAATTTTAGTGCATTGATGGACATTGAAATTATTTTGTTTAAACCTATTAACTAAAATATTACATGAAATATTACATGAGAAAATTAATAAATAATGATCGAAAAATTGAATATGTGAACAACTAATAATAAGTACACTAATACATATCATTAACAAATAATAACAATGCATATGGACACGAGATATAAGCAGAAACCCATAAGGGATAAAACTATGGTTTTATTATTGTTGTGATGCAAAGACAACCTCCTACTCCTTATTAAATTTGATTTTCTATAGACTCCAAACTATAATACACTTTTACCTCAAATTTTTGCAAGCTACAACATGCAAGAAAGCTCCAACTCCCATATATCAAGCCACAATTTGAAAGGAAACCATTCCGCTCATAAAAAATGAACAAATATGTTGATGAATCTGGTCATCAATTCGGCATACCTCCATATTTACTTCTGCTTCTTTTTCCCTCCGAATGTTCTTCACATTAGCTTCATATGTTATAGGTAACTAATGCATGAAATCTCATTCAAATCTCACACATCTTTCCACTGTCAAACTCCTCAATTTCTTTCAAAATCACATATTTCATAAAGATAGTTTGGTCGTTATTTGTATCTCGCATAGGAAAATGAAATGAACATTTTTAACTTTTTGTCTTCCACACATTAGTTTCCAAACTCTTAATTTCTTGAATATTGGACAACAAAAATAAATAATCCATCCAATATAAATATCATCCAAATGTAATTATTAGATGCATCAACCTAATTCAAACATAAGAAAAAATCACAAAATGAGTTCAATCAACAATTTCACATCACAACAAATTCCCTAATATAACAATCTCTGCAACATTATCAAAACATTTCAATGTATCACAACTCCTCCTTCTTCTGCTCCTTTTCATTGTTGATATTGTTCATTAGTGTATACATTTCCTTCTTGTTTATTATTTACGTGTTGCTTCTCCCTCATTTTTTCTTGTTTCTTTTCCTTTGCATCTCATGGTTTATGGATTTTTTTCTTCTTTGTTGCCTCTTCGCTACACTTTTTCCTTCTTTTCCTTGTTGCTTCTTTGTTCCTATATACCTTCTTGTTTCTCCCTGCTTTGTTGTGCTTCTCCTTGTATTCATCCTCCTTTTTCATTAGTGACAATAATTCCAATAGTCTCCCCCTCTGACATTGATGAAAACACAATAATCCTCTCCATGGCATCATGAAAAAGATTTATGCTTGCTGGTCATAACCTTTGCTTACCTCATATTTTAACATCAATGACAAAGGGTTTTGAGATTGAAACCTAGATTAGAACACTCCAATGATTGGTGAATGGAATGAGTGAAATGAATCCTTTGGTTTGGAACTTCCAACTCATAGAAATCCACCCATTAGGAGTTGTTGTAACTATAGATGAATGTTGTTGTAATAACTATTCGAACTCATGGAATTGCATCCAAGAATGCATTTAAAGTGCATTCCATAGAAGTGTAATCAAGTTCCAAAATAAATAACGCAGCTGTAGAAAAAATAACATAGAATAAATAACACAGGTATTCAATATCCATGACAACCAACTTCATAGCAGCGTATTCAATTTATACAAAGAATAACGCAGCTCTAGAGACCATATCGATTCAATACATGTTATCCAATAAATGTTAGGGCACCAACCTTAATAAAATAAATAAAAATTGAATGTTGCATATAGAAATATCTTAACATTGAAAGCACCCAAAAACCATCATATATGTATTATGCCCAGCTTCTTATAAAAAATTTAAAGTTGCATAAAAAACTGATGCTGCACATATATACCGATGTTGATGTTGCATATAAATTCGCTCCTTTTTCATATAATGTTGCAATAATAATAATATTCTTTTTTCTTTGTTGCTGCAGAGAGGAAAATTTGAACGTTGCTCCAAATATAAAATAACAATGCTCCACATAACGTTGATGCTTTAGCTCTGCATCGAATTGAGTAGCGTTGTATTGTAATAGTGAGTATATTGACGTTGGCTCCAGGGAGGCTGTGGGTTCAGTCTTATATTTATGTCAATAATAATTCATCAACCATTAAAACAACATTTTCAACTCACTTCTAAGGACAAAAATACACTGCAAACCCCAACATAATCTAGAAATAGCTAGGTTTTTTACTTGCATCTCTCATCATCGTAGTTCGAGTCATCTTGAGTTCATTTGTTCAAACAATTGAACATCAACATCAAATCTGATGTAAATATTCAATATTACATATTTTGATGCACATATCCCACGAAACTTTGCACCAAACTGCAAGATTTTGCAGCAAAAAGTCCAACGGGTAGATTTGAAATAAGAATATGGCTACAACTACCCTTCGATATAACTAGCTTGGGAAATAAAGGAAGTGGCGTTTGTTGTGGTTTGCACAACACTTAAACTCAAACTAGAATGTAGCGACGCCCAATTCGACTATTGACTCCACCAACAGATTCACCGATCAGAGATAAACGTTATACATATAAACCAGAGGTTCTAGCTGAGAATATTTTAGTGCTGGGGGTAGCAATCATTGCCCATGGCTTTGAGCCAACTTGCATGAAAAAAAAACCGCAGAGTTATATATGATATTTAACATATTGAATACCATCAACTCTAAGAACATGTTTGATGTGTGTGTGATCCTGTTGAGTCTTTTGTTGAATCTGTGTGACCTTCGGCTTCTCCAGCAAGCCTGTGACTTGCCAGTATTTTCCAGGAATGCTATGCAGCTTGTGACGACTAGGAAAGTCTGAAAACCAAAAAAATTGTTTCCAAGTCATTCAGAGGAAAATTCGTTGGGTTGCATGGTAAAAAAAATGCGCAGATCTGGAGCATTGAGTCGGGATAGCGTTACATAGACACTGCAATGTAATAACTCCTGCAATATATCAACCTCCTACAATATAAAGACCTCCTGTGGGTGATAGATATATTATATGGAATAAAATTATTGGAGTTAAGAATGCAAGGAATATATATACCACTATAATAATGATGTACCAGGAATATATATCGCATGCCGTAATATATAACGCCAATTGTCACAATATTGTTTAACACTGATCAATAAACTGAATATCAATTATGCCACATATTATAGCTAATTTGCAACTAAGACTTCATTTTCAAAGGATCCTAAATACAAAGAGTTGGTTGAAAAACTGAGTCATGGGATTCAATTCAGAATTATGGCAGTGGTGGATCTGGACAGAGGACAAAATGTCATTTGTAATTTATATTCTAGCATTGTCGGACCATAACGCATTGGTATTTGCAGCACATCAATTTTTTCACATTTATGACTTGGTAGGTCTGGTGCCGGTATAATTTCTGGGTCTGAAGCATAACGTTTTCCTTTATCCTTCATATTTTCTACCATTATAACGTTGGGTACCTAACTTCCCTTAGGTCTACTTTGTAGCATTTGAATTCCAATTTTCTGGCATATCACTAATATTTTTTTTTTTCAAGGTCCTCTACTCTATGACATTTACGTTCCATATTCCTCATTGTCATTTGTCGTTCCAACTTCCACAGTAAAATATGGAAATTATAATGGCCTCCTCATCCTCCTGTTACTCATGATTCCGTTTGTCTTTAATCATTTTTGTTTTTTATGAAAGTGATATGAGGAAAGTTGATTGAGAATTAACATGCCATCGAGCGATGCAGTAATCGTTTGTACGCTCCCATTTCATACTTGACTAGCTTAAGTCTGATCCAGTTTCTTTTAGTAAGGCATTGATTCAACTAAGGAGATCCAAAGAAACCCGATAGGAATTCTTATTACTAGTACCTATTTATTTTTCAACTGATGGGGTTCACTGCTAAGGCGTTGGGCGTTGCTCCAGAGTGAGCACACCTTCAAGAATTTCATAGTCGATACATTTTTGCAAGCCATTATATTCCATGGAAGCAATTATGGTCCTCCCGGCCATTATATTGTTTTATTTGGAATTAGAGTGTATGAACCCAAAAAAACATATCATAATATGTTCTTCACCTCCTTATGCAGTCGTGAGAGTTCCTTGAGTAATAAACAAATGCATTGTTGAAAAAGAGAATCCATACATGTCAGTTAATTTTGAGAGAGAGTGGAATAGACTGTGTAGAATTTTTAAAACCCAATGTTCCAGACTTTTATGTGAGTCTATCTTCGGGGGAATGCCCAATATTTTCAGAAAAATGGAGCACGGAAGAATATATATATGGTGTGGTAAAAATTCCAATTAAGTTCAGTTAGAAGAAATTATAGTCATTTTTATTATTAAAAATATTTCAAATTAATTAATTTTAATTATTAAAAATATATTATTACTATAAATTAATGTGACATAAAAAGTCTAATGATAAATTTGAATGGTATATATTTAAAGAAATAAGATATTTTACAGATGTTTTTATGAGAAAAAATGAATCTTTTATTTTTTAAGGAAGGGAATTATTTATAATAAGACTTATCAAGGGAGGGAACTATTTATAATAACAATTTTTTAAAAATCAGACATTTTAGAGATTTTTTTTGGGAGTAGAAAAATTTATCAAGGGTCTCCGAGTGTTACTCATTTCTTTCTTTTTTCAATTTCTATAGCCTCTTTAATTTTTCTTTTTAGGTAATGTTTTTCTTTTTTGACAAATCTAGCTTCTTCAATGCAGATGTAGTGAGAGGATGAGTGAGCATGTTCTGCAAGTGCACAGATTTTGTGGTTTTGTTCATTGATATGTCTGTAGAATGCTCTTTTAGTCTTATGCTAAACTATCTACATGTTTTACCAATGTATTCTTTACCACATAAAAAGGAACTATGTAAACCCCCTTTTGTAAGTTAGGGTTTATAGGGTCTTTTACCGAGTCCAAAATTTTTCTAACGGTATTAAGGGGGGTGAAAGCCATATTGATGTTGTGATTGCTTAGGATTTTAGATATTTTATCTATGATTCTTTTTATGTAAGGTAAAACGATTTTAGGAGATTATACGGTTCTTTTTACATTCTTTCTTTTAGGGTTTGATAAATGTTTTTCTTGATGGTGTTTCTTGGAAAACTTGTCTCTTGGGTTTTCAGAAAGAAAACTCACACTCAAAGATACCTTCATGAAAACTCTCATCACCATCCTAAATAGAAATTGAGAATTATCAAAACCCTAACTACAAGAGCTACGAGAGTTTCAGGCCCAATTCATCTAAATCATGAACTCAGCCATCTCTTCCATGCCTTTGAACAAAATGTATATACAAGAAACGACATAAAAAAAACCATCCATCAAAGCCTAAAAGGAAATAATTTAAAAACAAACCTAGACACTCCTAAAATCTCTTTATCCTACACAAACGTAACTAGATATAGAATTTCTAAAATCCTAAGCGATCACAACATCAATATGGCTTTCACCTCCCTTAATACCATTAGAAAAATCATGGACTCAGCAAAAGACCCTGTAAACCCTAACTTACAAAAGGGGGTTTACATAGTTCCTTGTTCATGTGGTAAAGAATAAACTGGTTGAATAGGTAGATCTTTTAAGATCAGACTAAAAGAGCATGATGCAAACATATCAAGGAAAAGAACCACAAAATCTACACTTGCAGAACATGCTCACTAATCCTCTCACTACTGCTCACTCGTCCTCTCACTACATCTGTATGGAAGAAGCTAAACTTGTCAAAAAAGAAGAACATTACCTAAAAAAAAAATTGAAGAGGCCATAGAGATTGAAAAAACAAAAAACAATTTGAATCATGACGAATTCCTAAACATCAATAACACTTGGAAACCCTTAATAAATTATTACACTCACAAAAACAACTCTAATATCTATAATTTTTAAAAATTTATTATTATAAATAGCTTGTTCCCTGTATTATTATAAATATTCCCCTCCCTATTATTATAAATATTTCCCTCCCTTAGTAAGTATTATTATAAATATTCCCCTCCCTTTAAAAACAAAATAAGTTTTTCTCATCAAAACATATCTAAAATCTCTTATTTCTTTAAATATATACAATTCAATTTATCATTAGCCTTTTTATGTCACATTAATTTATAATAATAATATTTTTTTAATAATTGAAACTAATTAATTTTCCATTTCTCTTAAATAATAGTATTAATTTAATTCGAAATATATTTAATAATAACTATGTAATAATTTAATACTATAATTTCTTCTAACCAACCTTAACTTGAATATTTACCACACCAAATTATATATATATATATATATATATATATATATATATATATATATTACTCTTCCTTGCTCTGCATCTCTAAATTTCCTTAAAATATTGGGTGTTCCCGTGAAGGTGGAATCACATAGAATTTTGAAACGTTGGGTTTAAAAATCTCTACATAAGTCATTCCACTCTCTCTCAAAAGACTCTGCATTGTCAAAGTAGGGAACTTCCTTTAGCCTTGACCTCACCATCACCAAATTCTCATGTCTCAGAATCATGTTTTAATTATCATATGACTTGTTTGTGTGCATATTTTTTGAGGATGTGAGCAAAATAATTCTCTACTACATTCAAGGAAGATTTGTGGGGATATATCATGATGCAAGGACAAAAGTTATCTCTTTCTTTCATAGACCTTTGCTTCATTTCAAGAACTAGCTTCTTGAAGATAAAACTAAATTAATATTTCTATATATGATGAAATTTTCCAATCTCTATGACTTTTACTGTAATATTCCAAAATTAGCATGCAGCTAATTGGAATATTAAATTTTGTTGATTTCACTTAGGAGAAGAATAAATGGGTAAGGAGGCCCATACATTTCAGAAATAAGAATAAAATCCCTCATAATGTGAAAAGGGATCATAATGCTAGCTATATTTTACACTCTGATGTGTGAACATGGACAAATGCATGTGGACAAGGTCAAGTTTGACCAAGTCAACAGTGCTGGTATGAGAGGAAGAGATCATCCATGGAGACAATGCAATGAAAGTAGGAGGAAGGTTACTTGGTGAAGGAAACCCTAATGAGTGGGGCTCAAGGCAAGAAGGCTCACACATGTTTTAAAGGAGGGCAAGGCAGCTATATCAAGACATCTTATGAATTGAATATTTGATTTTGGTATGCATGACTATTTTTCTTTCTTCAACTATTTAGTTGAGATTGTTGTGCTACTTAGCACAAAGCATTCATGTTTAGGAATTCCTTCTCCTTGCAAGAGAGACCTCTTGAAGGAGCTTGTACTAAATTTCTCCACATCCAAGCTTGAGGCCAAGCATCCTCCTTTAGCTATAGCATTATTTCTATAGTAGTATAATGTTGTGTTGCAGGGTGTTTCAGTGGGGGTTCACAACACACAGGGGCTTCACTGGGGGAGCAATACCATACCACGTGGGTTCATATTGGGGGATATATATTGAGGAAAAAATGACATAATATATTGGGGGATATATAGGGGGCAAAGGGTTTTTATATTGGCAGGTATACAAAATGGATCTCAAAGTTAATGAAAAAATATAAAGGGGTATAAAAAACGTTAAGGAAAAAATGGATACCTACAATATTTAGTGGAAGTAGGGGTTTTTTGAATTAGGAAGGTGTATTGGGTTCATATTGGCAGGGGGTTAAATAATGTGATTTTTAGGGGTATTTTCCAATATATAGTCAAATTAAGGGTATTGTTTAATATGCCATGAATGCAGGGGATAGGTCAGAGGATCATTGAGTGAAGTCCCTGTGTCACAACACCACTTACTGCACTCATTTTTCAAAGGAGGGAGCCTCCATTCCTTTGGAAGATCAGTAAGGAAGATATTGGAGCAGAATTTCATATCTTGTCACTTTTCCAAAGTACTCCCATCACCTATAGTGCATTCCCTTGCAGGAACTATGTCATTTCTGGTAGCGTTGCAATGTGAGGGTTCAACCCCTCAATCTTGAGCTACTTTCTAAGGGAAAGGGCCAACTCTCGTCCCCAAAATATTGTAAGAAGGATCCTCCTTCAATTCTTGTATTATTTAGTTGTATGTATGCAGAACTCTAGTTAGACTATGTTATTTCAGATTCATATTTGTAGGTCTAACATTTTGTACTTGTGCTTTCATGAAGCCCTTGCCGGGTTATCCTTATAATGTGAAAAAGGAGCTATATCTTCAATTTTCTCCATGCTTTGAGTAATAAATCTCTAGATATGTTGCTTATACAATATTGTATTAGAAAACCTCATAAAATTATGCTATGCATGCTTTAGAAATTTTTTCATAGATCAAGTCATGGGAATTGGGCATTTTTAAGCCATATTGGGGTCGAGAGATCTGTTTAACACATCAAAAGGGATTTGTTTCTTATTCCCTTATGGATGTGAGTCCCATAATACATAATATAAGGGATCCCAGTGTTATCTCTTCCTGTTATAAATCAATTTTCTGGGAATAACGTTCTTAGGGTACATATTGTTGCATTTCCCCACTTTGGGCTGATATAGTGGATCATATTTTTGCTGTTGCAACATTAATTTGATAGCTATGTGTTCCTAACATATTTTATGAGTTAATTACTTACTTTTACTCCATTTTTTTGTTCATGTATTGTTGCATCCCCATTTTGGGATATTATAGTAGTATCAGAGCATAATCTTGGCTCATCCTGTGAGTTCTAGCCATTATGCTATGAGAAGAATAAGAAGGAAAATAGAATAAGAAATATCAAAATGATGAGGAGAATGATATTTGTCTCATCACTTTTCATATCTAGAAGGAACCTCTCCAAGGAGGTTAAGCAGATGAAGGAGAAAGGTTGCAGTGAAAATTCTAGAGAGTTTCAAGAAGAGGAAGGGCCATGCACTTCCTATTCTAAAAGAGGAGAAGACAAGAGACATGAAGGGCACTTGGAATCTAAAATTTTAGGAAGGTACCTTGCAGAATACAAATCCCAACCTAGAGCCTTCAAAGAGACTTTAGCCCTTCCTTAGTTTATCCAACTAGAAGAAAAAAGGAGGCCCTACAACAATGGGATGATGAGAGGCAATAGATTTCTTGGGTGGTGAATCTAGAGGCATTCTTCCTACTACATCTAGTAGTACAGAGAGAGTCTGTAGAAAATGTAGCGTTGCACCTTGAAGGTGAAGAAAATACTTTGTGGTTCAACCATTTGAGCCATGCAAGACTATCTACTCCTGCTGAGTTTTCTTAGAGCTCAATCAAGAAATTTGGAAAAGGGAAGGAGAAGCCCTCACCACCATTGGAAGAGGCATGTACCAGCACTGTTCTAACCATGGAGGAGCATCCTTCATCTTCAGCAGTTTGGGAAGCCAACACATATGAGGAAGAAACTCTTGCAGCCGTACAAGATGCTTCCAAATTTCACCAAGGTATGCCTAAGTTTCCATCTCTTATCATTTCAAAAAATCTTATGGAGGGATATACATCATTTCATACCTCTAATTCATAGCAACAGAATTTCACTACGTTGTACAAGGGCAGCAGTGAAGAAAAGAGGACCCATCCCTTAGGGGAGCAATCAAATGGAAGTTTAATTCATGAAGGAATGGAG
The DNA here is from genome assembly GCA_034641835.2 of Pinus albicaulis. Lineage (NCBI taxonomy): Eukaryota > Viridiplantae > Streptophyta > Pinopsida > Pinales > Pinaceae > Pinus > Pinus albicaulis. Next base: position 1,084,245,662 of record CM076581.1, read on the forward strand.
CAAGAAGTGATATATGGTAGACATCTTGAGATGAGAAATATTTTCTCCTTTCCAGATGACACTTTCTCAATGAGCATCTCACAGCTCAAAGAGAAACTTCTACCTGCAGCAGATTCGGAACATTATTGGTTTTGCAGGGCCATTGATGAGAGCAAGGCCATAGGGAGAGATCTTATGGGAGGTGCACTTTAACACATCATGGATTGCATAGTTATTCAACAGTCTGAGGAGGTTTTGCCTCCAACACACTTGGTTTCTTATGGATTCAAGATGATGATTGATATGAGATATTTTCTAGGAGATCTTCAAGGAGCTGCATTTCAATATCCCATGACATGCAACAAAAGAAATGTGATTTGGGAGGATGGTAGTCTTCTTTGAATGAGTACCAAGATGGAGAATGGTAGGATACATCCATAGGGGGATGAATGGATGTGGATGGAGAGCAAGAAGCTGGAAATCTACATGCAAATATATGACACTGGGCAGCAGGAGGCTTGGCTGCATTGGCTACTCTTGAAAGAGTTTTGCCATCATATGACATATCCTCTTTCTAAGGGTATGTGGGTGGAGAAATTATGGTAGGATACTTGCATCATTGAGTAGCAAGGAGTATGGATGCATTATTTTGATATGACATTCTTCATATCAATCATTATGTTTTCATCACATGTTTTGTATGATGGAGTTATGAGGAGGCAAAAAAAACTTTTGTTGCTTTGGTTATTCATGGGAGAGCAAGGGCATATTTTCTCTCACGCTTTGCATGATGTTACAGGAGTAAGAGATGGCACTATCATGGTGCAAAGGGGCTAATCCTTGACCTTATATGGTTAGGAGTTACTTCCACCTTGGAAGGAACTTCATCTATGTGGCAGCATTGTGAGAGATGTCTTTGACAATGGGCATGTCAAGGAATGGAGCTATGCGTTGACAGGAGCCTATTTGCATAGGCCAAAAACGATGTAACTTTGGAGTTTGTGCTTATTGATGGAGTGTCCCTAGGGTAAACTCACATTTGATTCACTTAGTGGACAAGGAGGAGGTGAGAGAGATGGAGTAGTGGATGGAAGCATCTATTACAGATATACGGTATTCTTAACTTGGATTTCCAAGCATAATAAGGGTGATCTTCCTGCAGCATATGATCTACTCCTCTTCATGGGAGTATCTCATACAACTATGGGAGGTTTATTCATGGATCCATACATCTTCTTAATTTTAGTACATGGTAAGAATATTATTTTTCCATTTATTGATTGTCTAACGTAGTATTTGCATACTCTTACCATTTCTATTCAGTGCATTGCTCCACAAGAGGGAAATCTTTCCATTGAGCTCCATGGTCAACATTGGGCCAAATTGTATTATGGAGACAACCATCTTTTATATGGCCTTGGGAAAGTGTTTTATCCTTTCATGTATGTTCAGTTGATGTACCTAGACATTTACTATTCATTAGTAGATGTAATGACATACATAATTATCCATATATCAAAAAACAACTTTCCATACTATTTTCCGAAGCAGTAGTTAGGAAAATTGTGCTGTGACTACTTGGGAAAATATTGGTACCTTCTAGCATCACATGAAACCTTTAGTATTTCCCTTATTTTGATGCAAATCATGATTTCACTTTCTGATATTGTTCTTATCTTTATTGTGAGCATGATTGGGAGAGAGATACATGGGTTGAATGTGTCCTTTGGGGAAGAGGATTCCCACACTTTTTGCATTACATGTTCTAATGGGAGCATCGGAGATGGTGTGGCCACCACAGTAAAACACTTGTTCCTTTATGAGGTGGGCCATAATATTGAATGGCTACCATATAATGATCAAGTCCTATTCATCATATATGGTATGGTTTGGGCCAACTTGATTCACAGTGTTGGAGAGGAGATCTTTGGAGATCTAGTCTTCATTTTGCCACTTGAGGGAAATATTATTGCAACCCAGGATCAGTAGACACTCTACACTTATCATAAGTGGAGAGGAGGACAATGTGGGGTAGGTTACTTTGTCTACCATGTTCATATTTTCAGCCCACCTACTTTGCAGGAGCCAAAGGTGGAGGAACATTTTCAGGAGTTTCCATTTTGGGAGGTGACTCATTTTGTATGGATAATTTCTTGGGGATGGAGGATCCACATGGGAATGATGTTTCCCCATACATTTTGGAGCCCATGCTTCAAAATGACCTCTAGACAGCACCTTATTGCCTCCTTGATTAATTTACTTATTCATGATGATAGCTATTTGGCTAGCTTGTATGCTTGGGAGGGGAAATATGGAGATTTATTGATGAGACAACATCTCATTCCTTGGAGGATTTTAACAGATGTGGATGCTACAGTAGGAGGAGGGGAGACTTCTTAGTTCTATCCTTGTAGTTTCTTGATGACAACCAACAATTGGGAGGGGAGGACTGTAATATTCCAAAATTAGAATGCAACTAATTGAAATATTAAATTTTTCTGATTTCACTCAGGAGAAGAATAAAAGGGTAAGGAGGCCCATACATTTTAGAAATAAGAATAAAATCCCTCATAATGTGAAAAGGGATCATAATTCTAGTTAGAATTTAGACTCTCATGTGTGAACAGGGACAAATGCATTTGGACAAGGTCATGTTTGACCAAGTCAACAATGTTGGTATGAGAGGAAGAGAACATCCATGGAGACAACGCAATGCAAGTAGGAGGAAGATTCCTTCGTGAAGGAAACCATAATGAGTGGTTCCAAGGAAATAAGGATCACAAATGTTTAAAAGGAGGGCAAGGCAGCCATAGCATAAAATCTTATGAATTGAATATTGGAATTTGATCTGCATGACTAATATTCTTTCTTCGACTGTTTAGTTGAGATTGTTGTGCTTCTTAGCACAAGGCCTTCCTATCTAGGAATTCCTTCTCCTTACAAGAGAGGCATCTTGAAGGAGTTTGTACTGAATTTATCCACATCTAGGCTTAAGGCCAAGCATCCTCCTTCAGCTACAGCGTTATTTCTGCAGCAGCATAATATTGTGTTGGAGGGTGTCGTAGTGGGGGTTCACAACACCACTTCCTGCACTCATTTTTCAGAGGAGGGAGCCTCCATTCCTTTGGAAGATCAGTAAGGAAGATCTTGGAGTATAATTTCATATCTTGGCACTTGGCTAAAATACTCCCATCACCTACAGCATATTCCCTTGCAGGAACTACGTCATTTCTTGTAGTGTTGCAGTGTGAGGGTTCAACCCCTCAATCTTGAGCTACTTTCTTAGGGAAAGGGCCAACCCTCCTCCCGAAAAGATTTTAAGAAGGATCCTCCTTCACTTCTTCTATTATTTAGTTGTATGTATGTATAAATAACGTTAGAATGCGTTATTTTAGATCCATATCTGCAGATCTAACATTTTATACTTGTGCTTTCATGAAGCGGTTGACGAGTTATCCTTATAATTTGTAGAAGGAGCTAGATCTCCAATTTTCTCCATGCTTTGAGTAATAAAACTCCATATATTCTTTTATACCACATTTAATCAGAAACCCTCATAGAATTATGTTGCACATGCTTCAAAAAACTCTCCATAGATCAAGTCATGGGATTTGGGCATTTTTAAGCCTTATTGGGACTGGGAGATCTGGGAGATCTGTTTAACACATCTAAAGGGATTTTTTTCTGATTCCCTTCTATATTTGAGTCCCATAATACATAAGTTAAGGGATCCCAGTGTTATCTCTTCCTCTTATAACACAATTTTCTAGGAATAATGTTTCTAGGGCACATATTGCTGCATTTCCCCACTTTGGGCTGATATAGTGGATCATATTTTTGCTGCTGAAAAATTCATTGATGTCTATGTGTTCCTAACACATTTTATGAGTTAATTACTTAATTGTATTCCATTTTTGTGTTCATGTATTTTTGCATCCCCATTTTGGGATATTACATTTACTATGTAATATATTTATTGGAATGATAATTAAAGAATATATAGGTTGATGTACATAATGAAGTGATTATTTTGACCTTTTTTTCCTCTTACAAGTAACACTTTTATTTTTCTTTGTTTTGTAGCCTTCTTAGTCAAGAGAGATATAGGATAGTTGATGCACTCTAAATTTCTCTTAACATGGTCCATGCAACACCTTTCCTTTTGAAATTTCACCTGAACATAATCAATATTTTACAACAAATACACTTCAATGCTTTAGAAGGGCTCATTATCTATGGTTATTTCATGTTTATATTCTAAGAAGCTCTTCGTTGGCAGCTTTGATGAGGACATATTATGGCATCCTCTCCCCCTGGGATGTTCTTTCTCTTCTAACAGTGAGAGAATGTCTTTTTTCCTAGAGCATCTCCCCTAAAACTATGATGAATTTATTATGTCATAAGAGTAAAAGGACACTCCTTTTTCTTCCTCTTCCAAACTTTTTCCTTTTGCCTTATTTTTCTTACTTTCCATTCTTTGTTTGGTTTGCTTGGTTTGAATCCCAAATTTTTTTTGAGTCCTTTAGAGTATTTGACAACCGAAATCCTTTGTTTAGTGGCCGATATTTCTACATACATAACACCATTTTTTACTAAGAAATGTTTGAAATGGTGTGTGTTCTATTGTGCTCTTCTTTTCATAAAAATTACATTCAAATGATCTATGTCCAAATTTATCGCACAAATAACACTAACCATGGAATTTTTTTCTGTACCTTGTTTCTGCTTGTCTTCTTTGTTTGTTTTATTTAGGAAGCCTTCTTCTTTCTTGCATATTCTATTGATTAAGCTTGATTTTAATTGTTTTACATTGTGTTTCAACATGTATATATTAATAACAAGAAAACCATATGATATCTTTCACATGAGGAAATAATCTCCTTTGATATCTTCCAAATTTTATTAATTTATCTCCAGGAGAAAACGATTTTTTTGCAAATGACCATTTCTTTATCTCATTCCTTATCTCTTGATTTTGGTTCTTGTTTTGTTTGTTTCTTTAAAAATCATGTTGGTGTAGTCTTCTTCTACTTTAGGTCCTTTTTGGGATGATGCATTATCCTTTATGTCTTTCGTTGATCTATTGTACTTTTATAAGTTATTCATCGAGACAAGATGCTTACACATCATGTTCCTTTCATCTAAATCTCTTCTAGAGAAAATAATCTAAGACTTTAACCTTCCATACTGTACCTATTTCTCCTTCCACTAACTATTCATCATCTCTTCTGTTCTCCTTTCTTCTTTAATCCGTGTCTTCAAACTGACAATCTCCTCCTTTACTTCTTCTCTCTCTCATCAGTTCTTACTAACTCCCATCGTAATTTTCATAGATAAATGACCTACTTAACATAGTTCAATCCCCCAAAAAATTATATCTAATATAATGCACTACCTAAACCGCTCAATACTTAAAAATACAAAGTGAAGGGAGCTATACTTGAATAGTTCATGAGGCACAATAATTTACAAGGTTTTTCTAATGGGGTAGCAAGTTAAGTGGGTTGGATTAGGGGGAAACCTCCATAGTTAAGCGCAATTGAGTCAAAGGCGATCTGGGATGGGTGACCTCCAAGGAATTCCAAGTTACCAGGTGCAAGCCTCAGAAGTGATGATTGACACTATGTGATTCATTTCACTAGTTTCAATCCCACTTCTTCACCCCCGTGAGCATCACCCAATGCAATGAGTGTGAAATGGACTATTCAAAGATCATGAGAAACTAGTTAGTTCTAACCACATCTCATCGAAGTGATCACATTTTAATGACCTACTTAACGTACTTGAATCCCAAAAAAAATGATATCTAATATAATGCATTCTAGAAACCCCTCAATATCTTTGTTTTCATTTTTCAATCTTTTTGTTTCATTCAAGGCTATGTCAAGCTTGGATTTTTCTTCAATAGTATTTTGTTCATGGCAATGAGGTCCATTTACACTAGCATAAACCTCATTTTACTGAAACTTTTCTTTTTTACGAGGATTTTTCTTCTTCGTCTTTATCTTCTCCTTCTTGAGAGTGCAATTACTAGTGTCTCCTTCCTACATGACATGAATTTTATCCCATATTTCTTCTACATTACTTAATTCCATTACAGTATCAAGATATTTGTTATGAATATTATTGAACATAACACAATTTTACTTAGCATTCCATTGTTTTTCTTATGCAGAGGGGATGTCTTTATAGTAGCCATCACATACAATTTTCCATACGCCATGTCCAAAAGCTATCAGTTCATATTTTACCTTATCTCTCCATTCATGAAATTTTCTTGCACTCAACACATATAGACTTTCATAGTGCATGAATCAACAAATTCTCATTCAAGATAGTAGACTCACACAAAAGGAACCATCTCTGACATGAATTGATGAAATGTTAACTAAACTGAGAGGTGGGGTCAATTTTTTTAGCCCATTGATGAACATTAAAATTCCTTTCATCAAACTTATTAACTAAAACATTACATGAGAAGCTTAACAAATAATGACCAAAAAATTGAATATCTGAACAATGAGTAATAAGAATATCAATACATCACCTTAGCATGTAATAAAAATTCATATGGACACTAGATATAAGTGGAAACCCATAAACGAGAAAAAAATGATTTCATTAATTGTTGTGATGCAAAGGCAAGCTCCTACTCCTTATTACATCTGATTTTTCGTATGCTCGAACCTACAAGAGGCTGCTACCTCAATTTATTGCAAGCTACAACATGTAAGGAAGCTCCAAGACCCATTTATTTTCTGTAGGCTACAACGCATAGGAGGCTGGTACCTCAACTAGCTCCAAGTGAATATTTATCAATCCACAACTTGAAAGGATATTGAAATCCCCGATTACAAAATGAAAACGATATGTTGATTTACTTATTGATAAATTATGCATACCTCCATATTTACTGCTGCCTGTTCTCCCCTTAAAATATTCTTCACATTAGCTTCATATGTGTCTAGTAACTAATGAATGTTATCTCAATTATCTCTCACACATTCTTCCACACTCTAATTCCTCAATGCCTCCAAAAATTATATATTTTATAAAGATAATTTGATGGGTGTTTTTATGCCACATAAGAATATGAAGCTAATAAGCTTGACTCTTTTTCTTCCACTCATTCATTTGCAAACTCTTCATTTATTAAATATTATACCACAAAAATAAATAATCCATCCAATATTAATTTTAGCCACATGCAATGATTAGATGCATCAACGTAATGCCAACATCAAATAATAATTTTTATCTTTAATGCATCACAATAATACTTGCAATATATTTTCCTTTCCCTTGCAGTCTTTCCTTTGCATCACAACAATTTAGCTCAATCAATAATTTCACATCACAATAAATTATTCAATATAGATATCTCTGCAACATTATCAAATCATTTCAATGTATCACAACTCCTCCTCCTTCTTATGCTCCTTTTCGGTTTTCATCTTGTTCTAGCGTATACATTGTGTTGTTGTCTCTCCTTTACATGTTTCTTCTCCTTCATTTTTCCTTGCTACTGCTCCTTTGCATATCAAATTTTGTTGCTCAATTTCTTCTTTTATGCCTCTTCACTTCACTTTTTCCTTCTTTTCCTTGGTGCTCTAGTTTCTCCTTTGCTCTCGCATAGCCTGTTATTTCTCCTTGACTTGTTGTGCTTATCCTTTCCTTGCTACTCCTTTTCCATCAATGAAAATAATTCCAACGTCAACTTCTTTAAAAATATTCTTCTATTAAATAATATAAAATTCTCTAATTTTTATTATTAATACACTCAACAAATTAATTGGATTAATTCTTCTATTAACAACTATTTACCTTAACAAGCATGCACCATACATTGTTTTTTGATTAAGTACCGGTGGATACAATATTGAATCCTAAAATTATACTCTATGCTAAATGATATTTTATGTAAAGTCACACATATAAGACTTTTAATACTTGTTCATTTATTTATAATTGACATTGAAAGAGATTTATTATTGAATTTATGCACATGAATGTATAAATAAATTCCCATATAATCAACGAATTATGTAACTTGTTCTTCATGAATGCATAACAAAATTTACAGACAATTACCAATAAAATTGTAGAGAATATATTATTTAGTCATAATCGAATAGTATATGAATATATAAGACATGAATTTATTTCACTAATTATACCATTTCCTAACATTTCTAATTTAGCATTGACAAATAAATATAAACATGAATCTAACAATAAATCCTTCTTGGAAAATAATCCAGAAATGAACATGTTTGTTATGAAACCAAATCCCAAAATAGAAGAAAGGAGATATCAATACCTTAGAAATCAACCACTTTGATGGGTTAACCTCCTTTACATTACATAAATGAAGAATCCTTGGATGATAAAAATGAAAAAACCTCCTTTCTATATATAGGAGCCCATGGGGTCGCAATATAATCCTAGCCAACCTAAAAATAATACTATAAGGGAACAACATTATGGGCACAACAATAATAATATGGGGAATACAGGGTTACAAAAATAACAATAAGGGAGCTACATTAACAGTAATAAGGGACTATACTAGTAATACAAGGACCTAACATGCCCGTCTACTTCAAAAAATTGTTGTCCTTAATGCTTGAGTAGCTTTGGATACTTCTGTATAAAACTCTCATCCTCCCATGTCGAATATTTTGTGGGTAAGTTCTTCCACTTGATGAGATACTCTGAAATTGATCAATTTCATAGCTGTCGAGTTCCTATTTCCATGACCACTTCAGGTTCCAATATTCGTTTTCCTTCCTCATCAAGTTCTGGAAATATTGTTTGAACTAGAATATTTTCACCTATAACCTTTTCTAATCATGAAACATGGAAAACTCGGTGCACTCAAGAAAAAGGAGGAAGCTCCAATTTTTATGCCATAGTACCAATATTTTGCAACACCTTGTAAGGACCATAGTTCTTTGGTGATAATTTGTTATCCTTCTTAGCTTGTTTGAGGGACATTTGTTTTTATGGTTGTTGCTATAAAAATACACAGTGTCCTACATAAAAAATTCTCTTGCTACGATGTTGATTTGCCTATTGTTTCATTTGATTTTGTGCCAAATTTAGGTTACCCTTTAAGAGTTGGAGAAGTTGTGATTGATGCTCGATGTGATCTTCCAATGCTTGAACCCTAGAAATTTTTCTTAAATATGATGTTATGAATGGTGGATGATATCCATAAAGTGCCATCAATGGGATCAATTTTTCTACAGTATGGAAGTAAGTGTTATATCACCATTCAACGAGAGGTAACCACTTGACCCCTTATGTTTGTTTATCAAATACAAAACAAAAAATATATCCTTCCAAACATTTGTTCACTATATTAGTTTTCTCATCAGATTGAGTATGATAAGTTGAGCTATGATCTAGTTGAGTATCCAAACAAGAAAATAATTCCCTCCAAAAATTTCCAGTGAAAATGGGACCTCTTTCGCTTACACTAATATTTTGGTTTCCATATGGCTTTTCAATTGTTTCCATAAATTCAGTAGCAATTGTAATCACTTTAAATGGATGAGATAATGCAAAAAAGTGTACATACTTGGTAAGTCTATCAACTACCACCATGATAACACTCTTACTTCGAATTTAGGTAAACCTATGATAAAATACATTGAAACCTCCTCCCATCATTGACCTGGAATGGATAAAGGTTGTAGAAAACCCGAGGTCTTAATTGTCTCAACTTTACTTTTCTAGCAAACAAAACATTCTGCGACAAAATTTTGAATATCATATTCGAGGCCATCCCAAAAAAAATATTTCTTCACCATGTGATAAGTTTTGAAAAATATTGAGTGTCCTCCTACTGGAGAGGTGTGCAATTCCAAAAGAACCTTTTGTTTTAGTTGGGAATTCTTACAAATAAATAATTGATCTTTGTACCATAAGGAATCATTTTTCCAACTAAATGTATCAGATGTGCTAGGATCTTTCTACAACTTTTGAATGAGTTTCCACAATTTTTCTCCATACTTCCATTTCGTCCTTGCTTTCTTTATCCAATCTGGTTGGATAATAGAAATGGCACAAAGTAATGCTTCCACCTCCTCATCCTTTCTTGACAGTGCATCTGCAACAACATTTAGCTTCCAATTTTTTGTACTTGATTTCAAGGTCGTAAACCAACAACTTTGTGACGCATTTTTTTTTATCTTCTAAAGATATTCTTTATACCAAAAAGTATTTAAGACTATTATGATCAGTTTTTACATTGAAGTCTCTTCCCATTAGGCAAGGTCGCAATTTATTTAGTCCACGTAGTATTTCCAACATTTCCTTCTCATTAATAGCTTTATGTAAATACTTTCATTTCATTGGACGACTTTCAAAAGAAATGGGTCTTCCTTCTTGCATTAAAACAACACCAATTCCATTTCATGAGGCATCACATTCCACAATAAAGGTCTTTGTGAAGTCTGGCGTAGCAAAGACCGATTCTAGGCACATTACCTCTTTAAGATGTTCAAGGGCCCTAGTTTCTTCAACATTCCATGAAAATCCATGTTTCTTCAATAATGTTGTTAGAGGTGATGCTATTCTCCCACAAATATTATAAAACTTGTGATAATACACTGTTAACCTGAAAAATCCTCACAATTGATTTATGGTCATGGGGACTTTCCATTCCATAATGGCTTTCATTTTGTTAGGGTCTACCTTAACACCCTCCTTGGATACAATATGACCCATATATTCCACCTCTTGGACTCCAAAGAAATATTTGGAGGATCTTGCATATAATTTTTTCTCATCCAACAGTTTGAGCACCCTTTCAATATGTTGAACATGATCCTTATAAGACTTGTTGTATATTAGTATATCATCAAAAAATACTAACACAAAGTTTCTAAGGAAGGGTTTGAAAATGGAATTAATAAACCTTTGAAATGTAGAAGGTGCATTGGTAAGTCGAAAAGCCATGACAAAAAATTCATAATGACCCTCATGAGTTCGAAATGATGTTCTCCGAATATATTCAATCTTCATTCTAGTTTTATGATATCACGAATGGAGATCTAACTTGGTAAAATGAATTCCTCCATTTAGTTCACCCCATAATTCATCAATCATAGGAATGTGAAATGTATCTTTAATAGTCAGCTTATTGAGCTCCCTATAATCTGAACACATGCGCAATGATCCATCCTTCTTCTACACCATTACTATTTGAGTAGAGAATGAACTTTGACTAGGTTGAATTATATCAGCCTCTAACATTTCTACAATCGTGCATTCAATTTCACTCTTTTGTGCATAAGGATATCTATAAGGCTTGATGTTTGGAGGAACACTTCCTAGAATAAAATGAATACAATGACCATGATCACCAATAGGTGGGAGTCCTTTGGGAGTTTCAAACACCTTGGAATGAATGTCCAATATTTTTTGGAGATCTGGAGAAATAGATGATTTTGATGTTGGAACTTCAAGTGAGCATAATTGTGAAATTAACCTCGTTTTTCTTTATTCATAACCTTTTCCATCACATTACAACTTATTATCTTTCCTTGATTCCCTGCGATACCTCGTAATTCGACTTCTTTTCCTTAAAAAAACAATTTCAAGAAAAGTTCTTGAAAATTAGAAGCTATCATCCCCAAAGATTATAACCATTGTAATCTTAGTACAAAATCAACACCTCCCATTGGAATTGAAAGAATTGTACCTGTTACACAGTAATTTGTCACCGTCCCTTCCATTCCCCATCCCGCACATTGGAGGGCTCATTCCGTGACCTGTGAGAAGAGACAAGACTTGAAAATACTTTCATTGCATCCCTCTGAAGATGAGCTTTCATTGCCTTGAAGACATCTCCCTGCGAAAAACCCTAAAAATAACTCTTTTTCCATTGGCGTGGTTCTATAGTTCAGCCTTCGTGCCAAGGGGACAAATCCTCCAAAGAGGGCGCGCCAATTGGCGCTCTGTCATAGAGCCGCACCCACGCCAACCATATTAAGAGGTGTTTTTAAAAAATAAATGGCAAAAGTTTCATCCTAAAAAAATCCTGGACTGATATCTATCTTGAGTTGGGATGTTTGGCTACGGATTTCCATAGAGATGAAGTGGTTTTCCACCTCTCATGGAAGCTTCCTTGATGATAGGGCCAATCCCATAATTATAGGGATCCCAACTCCCCTTCCTCCATCTATAAAAGCTTGCCCATCTCCTTTGCAAGCTAGTTCCGAAGAGCTTTCACATCCTTATGCTACAAGAGCCTTCGTGATTCCCTTAAGGCCAAATCCAAGCAAGGAGACTATTGCCAAGTATCCAGAGAGAGAGGCTTGTCCCATCCTTGATAGGCTTTATCAAGACATGTTGTGCTAACGACCCACCAAAGGAGAGTGCTGCGTCGAAGCTATGGTTGTATTCTTCTTTTGACTCATTAATGATAAGCGACCATTGGTTATGGTTCCACTCTTGTTCTTGATTGTGCTCATGAGTTATGTCCTCTTCGACTGACATATAGTTGTATGTAATCGATTTTACATTTGCATTTGTGTTGTTTCTTGCATGTGTAGGTGTTCGATCACGAAGATCGTGAGGATTGTGATCTGCCAGGGCAAAGGAACGGGAGCACCACCTCTTCTACAAAAGACAGCGTTGGATTCTAGGTAAGCCTTCCTCGCAAGTCGGTTTATTTACAATTAGGAACCTGCACTGTAGCGTGTTTGATTGTTGCTAGACCCGATCTGGGATAGTAGGGATTACCTCTATCTGCACAGGGGATTAACCTCTTCAACAATTTGGTGACTCCACTGGGGACTCAGCTTTTTGTTTGATTTGTCAGCTAGAGACGGAGCCTGAAGTGCAGCCAGATAGCCTTCGAAACGCTTTTGCTCTGCATTAGCGGAGTAGATGAATGTTGCTTCAGTCAATCTCTGGTTTAGTTTATGGACTAAACAACTTGGAGTATTGTCTTCTATTTTCAGTCGATTTCTTGGCCTTGCTTGCTTGGTCAGCTCTTTGGACTATTTTGTTCTGTTTGTTTGGCTTTGTTTTAGCCTTGTTATCACTTGTCTGTGTCTGAAATTGCTTGTTTTTCATTTTCCTATAGTAAACTCGGCTGGCGCGCTTTTCAGCGTGACAGTCGCGCCCATTGGCGCAGGTTGCCTGTGTATCACCCGCACCATTGCCTTTCTGGCGCTAATTTCAAGCTCACAGTCTCACCAATCCTGTGAGCTATTAGGGTTTGCTGTGTTTCATGCTTTCTGAGATTGACTTGTGATTTTGATCTTGTTTTTTCGACTGTTTCAGTGCACTGGAGCCTAGTTTGACTGATTGTAACCTCCATCCTTTGGTTGTTTTCCTATTTCTTTCGATTTTGCATATGAGCCCTAGGGCATCTAGGTGATTTTGTGAGTCAAGCCTCCCTTGGGAGTTTTTGGTTTTCGTTCGTTCAGTCGACTTTGGGATTTCTTCCTTGCATTCATTTGACAGTTGTCTATCATTTTATTGCGCTTTTTAAGTGACTGATTTCGTTTTCATTCGAATTTCACTTTGCTTCATTTTGGGCCTAGATTACACGGCTCATTGGTGTCTTTGGGACTTTTTTAGAGACTTTTGGTCGATTTGAGATCTAATTGTTTGTGCCATTGAGTGAATCTCCTTGTTTTGCTCTCTTCTTATCATTTCTCAAATTGCTTCTCATTTGTTTTCGGTTTGTTTAGTGCATCTAGCTATCAAACATTGAAAATATATAAAAAAAAATCTCTTTCACTTTTGATTGATTAGTGCAAATTAAAATATTTTCGGTAATTAGTGAATTTGGAAGAAATTTTTTTGATTTCGTTAGTTGCATTAGAGATATCACTGGTTGTCCTCCGATCATTTTGTTTCTATAAAAAGCTCTCAACTCTTCCGTAGCTAGCTTTCATCGAACGAAATGATATACTGTGGCATGTAGTTTTGCATTTAGGAGATTTTTCAGACATCACATTCGTTAGGGCCTAAAAACTGAAATGTAATTGAAGATAAAATTTAAAATTTACTCAATTTACACTAAGGCAGCATTGAAATCTAACGAAACACATTTAGAGGTCTAGGCTAGAGACGTGTTCCGGCGTCTTAAAACCTAGTAGCTGTCGTTCACCTCTTGGCTTTAGACAGCACTAGTACGGACTTGCACTTCCCGTACCGTCGCGTATATAAAGGGAGACCCCACTAGGTTTCAATCCTTTATCCATAGGAAGCCGAGTCTGCCACCCTATACCTGTGATACACCGGACACAACATTTGGGGAGATTTCCTGCACGTACAAAAAGTCCTTGGTTGATTTCTCTTTCATTATTGGAACCAAGGTGTATATTGCAGTTCACGGTTATTTGGTACACCCTTTTCCCTAGTATTCCTGAGTAGTCATTTGATCTTTTCTGACTCATTAAATTTGAAAAGGTCATCAAGAGCTTGTCCTTTCACGCTTGTTTCCAATATGAAAGTGATAGAGTCACCTTTTCCTGTTTCTCGACTCTTAAAAGATGAAACAGCAGAGTTTTGTTTCAATGTTTTAAAAATTAACTGCCCACGAAATATTCCAGGTTAAAGTTAGTTTCCTTAGGGTGTTGTTCCGAAGATTGTTTCTGATGGCAACTTTTCCGGAGTTCACCAACCAAGGAATCCCCTCCGATGGGAATCCTGGTCCTTTTCCTCCTTTTGGAAATGTTGGTGCTCCTTACATGGCAACGTTGTCCCTTCCTGGGTTAACTGTTGGGTTGCCTGTTTGGTTGTTTTCAACCTCTGTGGTCTCGAATGTCCCGGCTATTGTTCAACCATCTCCTCCGCCTAAACAACATCATGTTGATTCTAAGGTGGACCTCTCCCCTTCTTCGCCTGTTTCTACATCCTCCTCTTCTACTTCGCCTGGTGAAAGTCTGGATTCAAGTAACCAGGTGGCTAAGAAGAAGAAGAAGAAGACAAAGAAGAAGAAGTCCGATAAAGGAGAGGCTAACTCTATGGCTATTGCGCCTAAGAAGTCCCCCATCGATAAACCTCCCAACCCTCCATGGAAATTCAAGTTCCCTTGCATGTTGTGCATGGGAGACCATCTTCTTTGAGATTTCCCTGGCATTCCCAAGGTACTTGAAGTATGGTCCAACGATCGTCCATCATTGCCTTTGGCTTCTAGGAGTCAGGTTGGGGGCACGTCTTAAACTAGTGTTTTTAAGGATCCTAAGAAACAGGGTAAGATTACCAATCCCTGTGAGTTGTGTGAAGGGCACCATGCCATTCAGCTTTTTCCATATATGGATGAAGCCAAGCGAGTTTTGGACAACTCGGCTGTTTCTAAGCTGTGCCTTCCGGGTGGTTACAAACAAATTTCTTTGAGTCCTCCACCAGTTGATCCTACCATCTGTCAAGATTCATCCTTGGTCGATCCCGCTCCTCTAGAAATTCAAATTCAGGAATTCATTCCCGACCAACCATTGGTCATGGGATCGGTTGAGCTGGTCTCTTCTACGGTGCACCAGGTCTTTTCCATGGAGAGTGGATCTCACACCCCTTAGGTTCTTCTTGTTTCTTCAGATTCCTTGGACTTGGAGAAAGATTCTTCTGTCCCTATACCTCAAGAAGTTTCTCCTCCGCTTCCCATAATGGGGGTCCCAGAGGATTCCCCTCCCACATTCGAGATGGAGGTTGTGGAGGATGCTCCTTCTTCTTCTGTAACACCAGAGGAAGACCATCTTGGTTCGATGGTAGCCCCTCCGAGTAGTTTGACCACTTCCTTTGATTGGAGTCGATTTGTGGGATACCGCCTTCCGTCTTATGTGCCTTTCGAGATCACAGTACAGGCTTTTGGACTGGTCGTACCCAACACCATTATAGATGAAGGTGTGTCTGTTAATATTTTATCCTCAACTACCTAGCAAGCTTTCGGTTTGCCGCCGCTTGCACCTGTTACGTAGAATCTATTAGCGTTTAACAGAAGAACAAGTCAACCGTTAGGGATCCTTCCAAGGTTACCTATTACTTTGGGAGGTAAAACCATCCATATGGACGTGATGGTTGTTCCAGGCCCCTTGGATTTTAATCTGCTCTTGGGGCGCGATTACACCTATGCCATGGGAGCACTTGTCTCCTCCCTTTTCCACGTGGTCTGTTTTCCACATGAAGGACGGATCGTGACCATTGATCAGCTTTCGTTCTTTGGTCGTGATGTGGCAGCTGGCTCGCCATCATCCCTTCCTGGCTTTTATCCACTCGTTGTATCTGCCCCACCGCAGGTCAACTATGTGGCTACCTACCTCGTGCCTATACTCATTGATAATGCCGTCGTGCATAGTGTGCTGGGGGCATTGGGTCCTGAATTCTAGGATGTTTTCCTTCCATCAGGAGTGGAACTCTTGGATGGCATGACTTCTTATTCATTATGATGAGGTCTGGTTGGAGCAGAGTTCCTTGTCTTGTGTCAAGCTCCTTAAAAAATGAAACAAGGTTGTTGGAGCAGATTTCCTTGTCTTGTGTCAAGCTCCTTAAAAAATGAAACAAGGTTATCGGAGCAAAGTTCCTTGTCTTGTGTCAAGCTCCTTAAAAAATGAAATAAGGGTGCTCGAGGATAGTTCTTTTAATGTGTCAACCTCGTTAAAATAATGAAACACATTCCCGTTCAATTCGAGTCTTTGTTTAGATATCATAAAATCCCAGTCGAGTCTTTCTCTTGATCTCGTAACTTGAACCTTCACTCCCTCCATCTGTTTACTCAGGTTCATGAACTAAATCTTGGGGGTCATGTACCTCGAATTGAGTCACCATGCTGAGGGCATGCTTACCTTTTTCAAGCATAGTTTATCTTTTTTTCAAGCTTGTGTAAAAATGAAACCAACTTCAAGCAGAGTTTCCTGATTTCAAGCTTGTGTAAAAATGAAACCTTTCTCATTTTACCTCTTGTGATGGCCATTTTATCAGCCTGTTTCTACCAGATGAGCCTTGGTTTTCTCACTCCATCGTCACTATCTGCTTGGCCAATCATATGCCTTCACTTGGTTGTTTTACCCATTCCTGAGGAACCGCTATGATGAGTGGTTTTGTTAGCCAGCCTCTTGACCTTTATTTGTTCTGAGCAGTTCCACTATCACTAGAACCAGTTTCTACCCTTTATACCACTCGTTCCTCCAGGTGGAGTCATCTTTTAGCTCTTTTCTGACTCTCTAAACATGAAAAGATTTCCAAGGTCCTTGTCGTTTCGATCTCGTTAAAGTGGCCACCAAAATACATCTACCCAGTATACGTTTACCCCTTTTTCGAGCTGGGATGGATTATTTACGAAAAAGGAATACCCTAGCCTATCGCGACGAGGAGGTTTTCTCGGATATTGTTTTCTACCTTTTCGGGTCTGAGGAACTATCTACGAAAAGGGACTGTTGGAGTTTACTTTTCTTCTATCTTTTCAAACTCTCTAAATATGAAAAGACACCGATTTCTTCCTTTGTCAGACTCGTTAAACCCTGATGACATTGGATTCAGTCAAAATGACGTTATCCGAGTCTCTCCTTCCTAGGGCTCGTTAAATGTACTAGGATGGATTCGCCCGAAGGGCGGACTTGTATTACAAGCATATGCTATCCCCTTAAAGCTTGTTTCAAAAATAATTGGGGTACTCGCCAAAGATGGTGGGGGAAAAATGGAACCAGTATCGTTGTCGTGTCGGCAGTATGTCGCTCTTGAACATGGCACTTGTCTGCATTCATGTCAAGTTGGGGACATCTCATCTCGTTTTTCACTTGCCTCCATGGGTTTGAGTAATCCCTTTTGACCTCTCATCTGCTCGTTGCCTCGTCACCATGACCTTTGATCCGTTGATGTCAAATACTGCCAAATCCACTATTGTGCCGTTATATGTTCAAGAGAAGTTGAACTCTGCAAAATATAAACCTTCCTCTGATTCTCATATGATCCTAATTCACAAGAAACATTATGTTCCACTGTCTCATGTCGATGATGTGGGAAACATTATGGCCCACCTTCGATCAAGGTCACTTCCTGTCGACTTCAGCTCATTATCCAGGAAGCTGATCTAGAGACTCCTTTAAGGTACCTTGGAGCCTGCATGCCTCAATGGCAGGTTCTTCGCATTCGACGCGAGGTTTTCATCATTGGCCTCAGATCGAGTGATTCTACAGGTGTTCGACGTTAGCTCATTGATTCACATGCCGTAGATTGTACCTATAGTACCTTGAGGGCCATTATCATTATTGGTGGTTCCTCTCGTGTCTGTTAACAACTTTCATCATTAGCTGGTAATCAGATGATGTTCTTGCATGTTCAACTTCAGCTCACATATTGGCATGCTTGAACTTGTACTCTGTTCGGGTCGAGATGGAGCGCAAGACCCTGGATTGTGTCTGTTGTAATCCAGGCTGCGATTTTGTGGATTATTATGATTATTTACATGAATCACTGATTGGATGGCTACGACCATACCTGAGTCTATTTATCGATCCCCTCTGGATGGCTGCGTCCATGCCTTGGATCTCTATTATGGTATACTCTGTTATGGATGGCTGCGCCCATACCACGCATATATTTCATGTATCTGAGACATCAGTTGTACTTCGCTCCGCAGGTTTTCCGATGGCGGTGTTTTCAGTTGGCATGTTCTCGTAAAGCATTTCACCCCTCTCTCTCTCTTGGGCCTCATGCTTTAGGGGGCGTCTGTTACATAGCAATTTGTCACCGTCCCTGCCATTCCCCATACCGCACATTGGAGGGCTCATTCTGTGACCTGTGAGCAGAGACAACACTTGAAGATACTTCCATTGCATCCCTTTGAAGATGAGCTTTCATTGCCCTGAAGACATCTCCCTGCAAAAAACCCTAAAAATAGCTCTTTTTCCATTGGCGCGGTTCCATAGTTCAGCCCTCATGCCAAGGGGGGAAATCCTCCAAAGAGGGCGTGCCAATTGGCGCTCTGAAATAGAGCCGCACCCACGCCAACCATATTAAGAGGTGTTTTTTAAAAATAAACGGCAGAAGTTTCATCCTAATAGATTCCTGGACTAATATCTATCTTGAGTTGGGAGGTTTGGCTATGGATTTCCATAGAGAGGAAGTGGTTTGCCACCTCTCATGGAATCTTCATTGATGATAGGGCCAATCCCATAATTATAGGGATCCCAACTCCCCTTCCTCCATCAATAAAAGCTTGCCCATCTCCTTTGCAAGCTAGTTCCCAAGAGCTTTCACATCCTTATGCTGCAAGAGCCTTCTTGATTCCCTTAAGGCCAAATCCAAGCAAGGAGACTATTGCCAAGTATCCAGAGAGAGAGGCTTGTCCCATCCTTGACAGGCTTTATCGAGACATGTTTTGCTGACGACCCGCCAAAGGAGAGTGCTGCGTCGAAGCTATGGTTGTATTCTTCTTTTGACTCATTAATGATAAGTGACTATTGGTTATGGTTCCACTCTTGTTCTTGATTATGTTCATGAGTTATTTCCTCTTCGACTGACATATAGTTGTATATACTAGATTTTATGCTTGCGTTTGTGTTGTTTCTTGCATGTGCAGGTGTCTGATCACGGAGATCGTGAGGATTGTGATCTGCCAGGGCAAAGGAACGGGAGCACCACCTCTTCTACAAACGACAACGTTGGATTCCAGGTAAGCCTTCCTCGCAAGTTAGTTTATTTGCAATTAGGAACCTGCACTATAGTGTGTTTTATTGTTGCTAGACCCGATCTGGGGTAGTAGGGATCGCCTCTGTCTGCAGAGGGGATTAACCTCTTCAATAGTACCATTCAATACATATTCCCCCATTGTTAGCCTGATATTATGGCATTTTCCAGAGTAATTTATTGTTACTCCATTTGCAAGCATCAATTGACACTTTGGTGTTGGGTATAGGAAGCAATTAAATTCGTGTATTACCTTACAATGAATAAAATTATGGGTACTACTCGAATCAATCAACACTATTACTTTTTTCTTCTTCACATGTACTTCAATATTGAGAGTTTGAGGAGTGGTAATTCTTGCCAATATATTATAACGTATGGTTGAAATCATTTCTTCATTCTCTAGGGTTGGTTCCTGGTGTATATCCTCTTCTTTTGAAGTTTCTTGTTCATTTTATTCCTCCTCTTCATAATCTACGTAAAATAATTTCTTCTCATCAGACTTATGGCCTTTATTGTATTTTCTATCACAACTGTAGCATAGCCCTTTTGCTATTCTTTCTTCCAATTATTGTGGCTTCAACCTTGTAGTTTGTGGAAGCCTAGGAGTAGCAACACTTAGATATTTATAGATGTGAGTTGGTAGGCTTCATTATTTCCATAATTTTACTTTCAAATTTTTTTTCTAGCTGCAATGCCTTCTCCAATGAATCAGGTTCCCAAAGGTAAACCTCATGTTTGATGTTATCCTTTAAAGTCCTTGTGAAGACATAAATCATGTGTTCTTATGGAATATCAGATATTTTTGGAAGTCCTCAATGTGCTCCACCATTAAACCCTTTTGTTTGAGATTTATCAATTGGCTAAAGAATGTGTTTCTCTTTGTATCCTCATAACGTTCTATCATTTCCTACATAAAAATTGACCAAGTGGCAATTTTTTCACAAGAGCAAAGCCATCAATACCATACAAATGTATTTTTTTCTAAATATAAAGTTGAAATGTGTACCTTTTGTGTGTTTTTCACATTATGGAGATCCAAATATTGTTCCCTCTATAGTATCCATGTTACGGGATACTTTCCATAAAAATTTCTCATATCGATCTTTGGAATATGGTGCATCTTCAATACAACACTATTATTTATGATATGAGAATTAACATTTATTTTTTTCTCATCAGGAGTTTCCTCTACTACCTTTTTTCCATTAGGAATCACATCTTGTATCAACTTTGTTAAACCTTCCATGTTTACTTTTATATGATTCTTCATGTCTTCCATGTTTCCTTTAATTTTTTCATCGATATTAAATTCCATGTCATCCGTCTTAGCTTCCATGCCATTCTTCAAACCATCCATCTTAGCTTCCATGGCTTTCTTCAAAACTTACATTTCATTTTTTGTTACTCTTTGCCAAAGTGAAATTTGGTGCGCTTGGTCATGTAATTTTGATATATCATGTCTCACTTCTTCCTCTTGATGGGTCATAGTAGATTATTATGATGGATTAATGGGTGTTGAATTATTTTTAGGGGGGATTTTATAACCCAATATTTATAGCTATGCTTCAATATGCCCTTGGAATCATTTCCAACTTATTTTTCAAACAAGAATTATGTAATTTGAAAAAAACAATACACACTTTTTTCTTGCTTTTGAGGATCTCGATATTGAAACTGATGTATCAATGTAATTTAGGATCCTCAAGATTTTATATTTAGTCCTTCAGTAGCCCTATGCATATTATTTTCAATTTGATAGGCCTGGCCTTATTTCGATTCTTAAATACAAAGTTATGACCAATATCCCACAATGACCTCATTATGGACTAGATCAGTAGAGTGAACCTGTACAACATGCCATCTGCCATTGTTTCCTCCTTCGGCTCTGAAATTGATATAAAGGAACTATAGTCTGGTTAATTTCAACCACTTATTATAGAATTCCAATACGATACTCAAAGAGAGATTTATGATAATTTTCCCAGTGTCACCTCTTTAAGATGAAATTCAGGAGCCTGCAAAAACCCTAACTTCCAGAGATCATATCTCCAAAAATATTGTGAACCATGATCTTAAATTTTTACACAAAGTTCCTCGGGATTTATTCACAAATGGGTTTTTTTAGCTTCTGCAAATTCATAGAAAAATATTTATAACGAACATTCCACAATGACCTGTTAGAAGTCGTGAAACCCTAGAATCCAAAGCTCTGATACCAAATGTTATGAACCCAACTCCCAAAATAGAAGAAAAGAGAGACCGATGCCTTAGAAATTATCCACTTTGAGGGGGAAACCTTATTTATATTACATAAATGAACAATTATTGGATGATACAAATGACAAAACCTTTGTTTTATATATAGGAGTCCATGGGTTCACAATGTATTCCTAGCCGACCTAAAAATAATAATGTAAGCGCACAACAATAACAAGAGTGGGATTTTATGGGGCACAATATTAACAATATGGGGACTACAGTGGTACAAAAATAACAAAAAGGGGGCTAGGATTATATTGTGACCCCATGGACTCCTATATATAGAAGAAGGTTTTGTTATTTGTATCATCCAAGAATTGTTCATTTATGTAATGTAAAGGAGTTCTCCCCCTAGAATTGTCTTATTTCTATGGCATTGATCTCTCTTTTGTTCTATTTTGGAGTTGGTTTCATAACATTTGGTATGAGAGCTTTGGATTCTAGGGTTTCACTGCTCCAAGTAGGTCATCGTGGCATTTGTGCTATAAAAATTTTTCTATGAAGGTTCAGAAGCTGAATTTTTATCACACAAAGCGGAAAACCTGAGGAACTTTGTGTCAAAATTTAAGATCTTGGTTCACAATATTTTTAGAGATATGATTTGTGAAAGTTATGGTTTTTTTAGGCTCCCAAATTTCATCTCAAGGAGGTGACTGTGGGAAAATAATCATAACTCTTTCTCTGAGAATCGGATTGGCCTTATATAAAAAGTGGCCAAAATTACACGTAATGTAGTTTCCTGTGTACCAATTTCAAAGACAAAGAAGGAAATAGTGACATGTGGCACGCCATACAAGTTTGTTGTACTGAACCAGTCCATAATTAGATCATTGTGGGGGATTGGGCATAGCTTTGTCTTGAAGCATCCAAAGCAATTCAAACCTATGTCATTGGAAAGAAGATTCAATGGGATACTACAGGACTAAATTTTAGATATTGAATATATTCAATCACATAGATAATTTAGTTTCAATATTGAGCTCTTCAAAAGCAAGAAAAAGGTGTGTATTGTTTTTCAAATTGCATAAGTCTTGTTTGAAAAATTAGTTTGAAGTGATTCCAGTGGAATATTTAAGCATAGATATCAATATTGGGTTCTAAAATCCCCCCTAAAAATAATTCAACGCCCATTAAGCCCTCATAATACTCTACTATGACTCATGAAGATGAAGGAGTGCAACATGATATATCAAAATTAGAAGAGAAAGTGCACCAAATTTTTCTCTCGCAAAGAGCAGCAAAAAATGAAATGGATATTTTGAGGAAAGGCATGGAAGCTAAGATGGATGGTTTGAAGAATGGCATGGAAGATAATATGGATGGTTTGAAGAAAGGAGTGGAAGCTAGGATGGATAGTTTGAAGACTAGTATGAAAGAAAAAAATGCAAGGTTTGAAGGAAGACATGGAAGGTTTGAAAAAATTGATACAAGAAATTATTCTTAATGGAGAAAATATAGTAGAGGAAACTAATGATGATAACAAAATAATTTTTAATCATGATTTCATAAACTATAATGTTGGATGGAAGATCCACCATAGTCCAAATATCGATATGAGGAAGTTTGATGGAAAGGATCCCGTAACATGGATACTATAGATGGAGAAATATGTTGATCTCAATAATGTGCAAAACACATAAAAAGTATGCATTGCAGCTTTATATTTAGAAAAAAATACATTTTTATGGTATCAATGGCTTTTCTCCCGTAAAAAAATTGTTGCTTGGTCAATTTGTATGGAGGGAATGATAGCAAATTATGAGCATACAAAGAGTAACACCTTCTTTAGCTAATTGATAAATCTCAAACAAAAGGGTTTAGTGGTGGAGCACATCGAGGACTTCCGAAATTTGAATATAAGGGTAACTTATATTCTAGAGGAGCATAGGATTGATGTCTTCATAGGGACTTTAAAGGATAACATCCAACATGAGGTTCGTGTTTGGGAACCTGATTCATTGGAGAAGGAATTCAAGTTGGCAAGATAAATTGAACGTAAAATTATGGCAACAAGGAAGCCCACCACTCACATCTATAAATATGGAAGTGTTGCTAGTCCTAGACTTCCACAATCTACAAAGTTGACACCACAAAAATTGGAATAAAAAAGGGAAAAAGGGCTTTTCTATAGTTGTGGTAGAAAATACACTAAAGATCATAAGTGTGCTGAGAAGAAATTATTTTTCATAGATTGTGAAGAGGAGGAAGAAAATGAAGAAGAAACTTGAAAGGAAGAGGATATACACCAGGAACCAACCTTAGAGAAATAAGAATTGAGTCTAACCATATCGTGTAATGCATTGGCAGGAATTACCACTCCTAATACTCTGAAGATAGAAGGACATATCAAGAAGAAAAAGGTAATAGTGTTGATTGATTCAGGTAGTACCCATAATTTTATTCATTGTAAGGTAGCCAAGGAATTGAATTTCTTCCTATACCTAGTAGCAGAATGTCAAGTGATGGTTGCAAATGGAGGAACTATAAATTTCTTTAGAAAATGATGTAATATCAAGCTAACCATGGGTGAATATGTATTAAATAGCCCAATTCTTCCCATTCCAATGGGAGGTACTGATGCTTTACTAGGAGTACAATGGTTACAATCTTTGTAGATGGTATGTTTTAATTTTCAAGAACTTTCCTTGAAATGTTTTTCGGAAGGAAAGGAAGTCGAATTACGAGGTATCATAGGGAAGCCAAGAAAGATAATAAGTTCTAATAGATGGCAAAGATTCTGAAGACAGAACAACGAGGCGTAGTTGCAAAATTATGCTCACTGGAAGTTCCAACATCAAAATCATCTACATCTCCAGATCTCAAAAACTTATTTGGCAATCATTCCAAGGTGTTTAAAACTCCCAAAGGACTCCCACCTATTCATGATCCTGATCATACTATTAATTTGATTTCAAGAAGCATTCCTCCAAACATAAGGCCTTATAGATATCCTTATGTCCAAAAG
Organism: Pinus albicaulis; assembly: GCA_034641835.2. NCBI lineage: Eukaryota > Viridiplantae > Streptophyta > Pinopsida > Pinales > Pinaceae > Pinus > Pinus albicaulis. Next base: position 1,084,270,518 of record CM076581.1, read on the forward strand.
AGCTAAATTGAATGTATGATCATAGAAATATTACAGGCTGGTATAATTCAACCTAGTCAAAGTTATTTATCTGCTCTAGTAGTATTGGCACACAAGAATGATGGATCATGGCGCATTTTTCCAGATTATAGGGAGCTCAATAAGCTCACTATTAAAGATTAATTTTCCATTCCTGTGATTGATGAATTATTGGATGAATTACATTGAGCACTTCATTTTACAAAGTTGGATGTTAATTCAGGATATCATCAAATTATAACAAAAACTGAACATATTCTGAAAATAGCATTTCGAACTCATGAGGGTCATTATGAATTTTTGGTCATGCCTTTTGGCCTTACCAATGCACCTTTTACATTTCAAGGGTTGATGAATTCCATTTTCAAAGCCTTCCTTAGAAAATTTGTGTTATTATTTTTTGACGATATACTAATCTACAAAAGGTCTTGGAAGGATCATGTTCAACATGTTGACAGGGTGCTCAAACTATTGGAGGAGAAACAATTATATGCAAAAACATCCAAAATTTTCTTTGGAGTACAAGAGGTGGAATATCTTGGTCATATTGTATCTCACGTGGGTGCTAATGTAGACCCTAACAAAATTAAAGTCATTAGGGAATGAAAAGTCTCCACAACCATAAAGCAGTTGCAAAGATTTCTTAGGTTAACATGGTATTATCGCATGTTTGTTAAGAATTATGGGAGAATAGCAGCACCTCTAACAACATTATTGAAGAAATATGCATTTTCATGGACTCTTGAAGAAACTAAGTCCTTGGAACATATTAAAGAGGAAATGTACCTAGCATCGGTCTTAGCTACACCAGGCTTCACAAAAACCTTTATTGTGGAATGTGATGCCTCGGGAAATGGAATTGGTGTTGTTTTAATGCAAGAAGGAAGACCCATTTCTTTTGAAAGTCGTCCAATCAAAAGAAATTATTTACAGAAAGCTATTTATGAGAAGGAAATGTTGGCAATACTACATGCACTAAAGAAATGGTGACCTTACCTAATGGGAAGACACTTCAAGGTAAAAACTGATCATGATAGTATTAAACACTTTTTGGAACAAACACTATCTTTAGAAGAGCAGCAAAAATGGCTCACAAAGATGTTGGGTTATGACTTTGAAATCATCTACAAATAAGGGAAGCTAAATTTTGTTGCAGATGCACTCTCAAGAAAGGATAAATAAGTTAAAGCATTTCTTTTTGTCATTTTTATTATCCAACAAGATTGGATAACCGAAGCAAGGGATGAATGGAAGAAGGATGAAGAAGTGTGGACACTCATTCAAAAGTCGCAATAATATCCTCGTACATATGATACTTTTAGTTGGAAAAATGATTCCTTATGGTACAAATATCGCTTATATATTTGTAAGAATTACCAGATGAAACAAAAGATTCTCTTGGAATTTCAGACTTCTATTTTAAGAAGACACTCACGATTTTTGAAAACTTACCACAGGGTGAAGAAAGATTTTTTTTGGGTGGTCTTAAATCTAATATTCAAAAGTTTGTGGTGTAATGTTTAGTTTTCCAGCTAACTAAAGTTGAAACAATTAAGACCCCAGGTCTTCTATAGCCTTTATCCATTCCAAGTCAATGCTGGGAGGAGATTTTAATGGATTTTATCACAGGTTTACCTAAGTTTGAAGGAAATAATTTCATCATGGTGGTAGTTGATAGAATTACCAAGTATGCACACTTTTGTTCATTATCTCATCAATTTAAAGCAAGTACAGTTGCTACTACATTTATGGAAACAATTCAAAAGCTCCATGGAAACCCAAAGATTATTGTAAGCGACAGAGATCACATTTTTATTGGAGATTTTTGGACAAAATTATTTTCTTGTTTGGGTACTCAACTAGCTCATAGCTCATCTTATCATCCTCAATCCGATGGTCAAACTGACATAATGAAAATATGTATGGAAGGATATCTTCATTGTTTTGTATCTGATAAACAAACACAATGGGACAAGTGGTTACCTATGGCTGAATGGTGTTATGACACTTCCCTCCATAGTACAACAAAAATAACCCAATTTATGGCACTTTATGGATATCATCCACCGTCCATCACATCATGTTTAAGAGAAAATTATAAGGTTCAAGCAGTGGAAGATCACATCGAGCATCAACAAAAAGTTATCCAAATCTTAAAGGATAACCTAAACTTGGCACAAAATTAAGTGAAACAACGAGCAGATGAACATCATGGTGAGAGAATTTTTGATGTAGGAGACTTGGTATTTTTACGGCTACAACCAAAAAAATAAATGTCCCTCAAGCACACTGAGAAGAATAATAAATTATCGCCAAAGTATTATGTTCGTTACAAGGTGTTGCAAAGGGTTGGTACTATGGTATACAATTTGGAGCTTCTTGCTTCTTCACGAGTGCATCCTATTTTCCATGTTTCATGCTTAAAAAAGGTTATAGGTGACAAGCTTCCAGTTCAAACAAAATTTCCAAAACTTGATGAGGAAGGAAAAATCGTATTGGAACCTGAAGAAGTCATGGAACAAGAACTCGACAACTACGAAATCGATCAATTTCAGAATATCCCATTTAATGAAAGAACTTACCCACTGAAGATTCTACATGGGAGGATGAGAATTTTATACAGAAGTAGCCTTAGCTACTCAAGTGTTGAGAACAACACCTTTTTGAATGAGAGGGGCATGTTAGGTCCCTATATTACTAGTGTAGTCTCTTATTGTTGTTAGTGTTGCACCCTTATTGTTATTGTTATATCACTGTAACCCCAATATTGTTATTATTGTGCCCTTACATTATTATTGTTAGGTTGGCGAGGATTATATTGTGACCCCATGGACTCATATATATATATAGAAGGAGGTTTTGTCATTGGTATCATCCAAGAAGTTTTCATTTATGTAATGCAAAGGAGGTTGCCCCCTCGAAGTGGCTTATTTCTAAGGCGTTGATCTCTCTTTTCTTCTATTTTTGGAGTTGGTTTTGTAAGAACTTATAAGACTTTTCCAAGATTTCCTGTGGCTCTTAGTCCAACTCAAGAAATGTCCTAACTAGCATCCTTCCCACCCACGTTAACTACAATATGTTCAAGGTTTCTCCACTTACTTCTACTCCTTCCTATAGAATGCCTATGGGTGTCTTTTCCTTTTCTCACTTCTTTAGTTTTTCCACTAAATTTTTAATGCTTTATCTCTAAATAGAGAAAAATAAGTGTCACTAACTATCTCCTTTTGAGTTTTTTTGGCATAAATTCCAAAACGTATGATGATTTACTTTTCAATAAAAATAATTAAAACAAATATTCAAACATAGCTCATAATTTACTAAATCTTAACTTTTCATCAAAGAGTGTTACACCCACTCTCTCACTCACTAATCTAGAGTAAAATAATAACAAACAATGATTTTATAAACTCCGACCAGAGTATATGATCATATGCTTCTCCACTCGGCTGACCACATGGCCGTCATGAACTCATCAGCAAGGATTGAGTGTAAGTATAAAAATAATGAGAATAGAAAGGCGGAACGATTCATGTTAATGGAATGATTATGATGTAATATTAAGGCTAATATATCAATGTAATTTTTTTTAATTTAAATTTTATATTATAATTATAAATTAAAGATGTTATAAGGCTATTATATTAACGGATATAATTTTAAATATGACCTATTTTTAACTCTACATTTCACAATTATGTAATACAATTAACATATAAATTATAAAATAACTAATAGCAATTTCAAAGAAAAAAAAATCTATATTAATTTATTTTTTGTCATTCACATATATTAATATTATTTTATTAATAGTAAATAAAGTTTTTGAATATTATATTAGTGTGTAAGATCTTTTTGTTTGTGAGACAAAAGATCCATTTTTACTTACAGATTTGAACTATTAAATCTAAAAAAATATATATACTCTACTTCTCTAATTTTAAATCTCTAAAAAAACATATACTCTTAACCATTACCTATAGTCAAACTATATGACAAACATATAGTCTTAACCATTACCTCTAGTTAAACTAGTCAAACTGTATCACAAAGACTTACAATATTATACACACAATTATGCACAACGTTCCTAATGTTTTATTGGCTACATTCCCTATCACGAAATTTAATATGATTGTAACAATAAAAGCAACCCCTTGAACGCCACTTTGATGAAAATTTTCATTATTACGGCAGACCTAAAATGTGTGCAGAATTTAGACAGCATTCCTAAAATTTTATTGCCTATATTCCCTATCACGGGATTTATTCACGGTGTGCCAGAAAAAGTTTGTCTACAGCTCATTCCTTCCAGCTCGTTCCTTCCACACGACCTTGCAAACCAACTTTGTGTAAATCTCCCTCCACCCATGCGCCATTTGATTGCAATAGGCTTCATCTCTGTAAATAATCGAATTCATGAATCCATTCTTCGTGATCTGCGTTATCGTAGAATTCTGCCATTGCTCTGTACAATTCTTCTGATGTAAAATCTGTTGAACAGTCGGACAGAGAAGGGAGCAGATTACAGTCTTGAGACGACTTCTCGTTCAAGTACAATGAACTCTCGGTTAATGTACCTGCATCTTCCCCAAAATGATCGTAATGAGGAGACTGCTGGTCAGCTAAACTCGACATAGAAGGGAGAGGATTTGTACCCACTGTTTCGATGGGATTATCAGCCAATGCCAAAGCAATAAGCTCGGATTCTTCGTCTCCGATTGAATTGTTCACAAGTAGGTCGCGCCATGAGGATTTCCTAGTTTCTTTAACATTGCATAATTTGAAGGCTTCATCTGATATACGATTACAGGAGCCATCATTGTTATAGCCATTTTCTCTTACAATTCCAGAAAGTCTCATGGCAGTTTTTATTCTAACGGCGGTGGCTTTGAAGATAGGATTTGGGACAAGAAGAGGAGATTTTGATCTCCTTGTGTGTTTTTGCGAAATCTTTGGTTGAGATTCGCTTATTGACGGGCACAACTTCTTGCTCATATGAGTGTTCCAGTAATTCTTGATTTCGTTGTCTGTTCGGCCAGGTAGTCGTCCTGCTATGAGAGACCATCTGCACATACATTGCATAGTTAATAGTCGAACATAGTTAATACTCCAACATAATTAGATTAATTATAGTTAATAGTCGAACATAGTTAATAATTCAACATAATTAAATTAATTATGGCAGATTTTCGAAATATTTCAAAATTTAACCATTAACAACAATAACTAATAAATTGATAATCTAACATAGCTAAATTGCAAATTTTGAAAATATTACCCTAGAACCACTAACAACAAGTTGAATTGAATTGTAATACATGAGCGAATCATAATTCTCTTATTTTTCTACATACCTATTGCCAAGAAGGCGATGCAAACGAATAATGAGCTCCTCCTCGTCGGGAGAAATGTTACCACGCTTAATATCGGGGCGAAGATAGTTCAACCAACGTAATCTGCAACTCTTTCCACAGCGTTTAAGGCCTGCAGAACAAAAACTGCCCGCTTAGTTAACCTCTCAATGCTCATTACGTTTGCAATAAAAATTGCTATTAGAATTTTACCTGCTCTTTTAGCGATATTTTTCCATCCATCACTGCCGTGAATTCGAATGTATTCAGAGAGAATCATATCCTCCATAGGGGTCCAAGCCCCACGCCTATCACCTTGTTTTGAATAGCAAGAAGATCTACCCATCTTCGAAATTCTTCTTCTGTAACCCCTTAAGGCCAGCTCGAGACAGCTGAGGCTCTCGTCTGCTGGGAACAGCCACTCATGCGCTGGCCTCCCCGCTTCCATTTCTTAGGCAGATGCGTATATATATAAAGTTGCATCATTACCTTCTTCCTGCCCAAAACCACGGCTGCTGTAAATTTTTGACTTCTGACGACCATGGTGCTGGGACCACACTACTTGCTTGTTTAATATTCCTATAGCACACATCCCTGTATTGGCCGGCGCAAAATTCTTAATATATTCTTCCAAAAACCCATGTTTTTTAAGAATGGCCGAAATCGAATGGCTGGCCAGAGATATTGAGTCAAGTTGTCAACTGCTGTACATTGATACTGATCCCCAAGCAGAAAAAACCAAAAAATATCGATTTAAGATTTAGGTCACCAACAGAAAGATAACATGAAAGAGACAAGCGCTCTCAAAATTAAAATCACCCCACTACTATTTCTAAATCAGTAGGTCGAGAATTCATAGATTAATACCATTGGTCCCCGGAAATATGATATATATCTGCGCGGATGACTATTGCAATTGCTAAGATCATGTGATCCCGCATATTCAAGCGAACAACGTGCATATTTCAGAAATCACTGAAACCCACGCATCTCCAGATATGACGGGGAAAGCAAGTTGAATTGTCATTTCTTAAATGACACTCACCTGTCATTCTGAGGAGAGAGAAATCAAGCACAACTAACGTTCTCCTTGCCGTGACGTACGAAACGAAAAGTAGGAGAATCGCAGCAAACACCCTGTTGGCTAGTCATACTGGACACATTTAGAGGCCACTGTCCACATGCCTCGCCTTTCTGTGAATGGAGGATCGAGATTTTTATTCTTTAGCTTTTCTGGACAAAAAGAACTATGTTTCCTAATGAAAGATATTTAATGTATACCTGAAAAGTATCTGAATTCATGCCTGTAACAGTGAAAGGTGTGTGAATTCATACCTGTAACATAACAGTGAGTTTCAACAACTGAATAACCAAATTCCGGAGACAATTTAAAATGAGTGTTCCCTTTCAAGTTTGCACAAACATTTTACTTCTATTATCTTGTACAGCTTATTCAGTTTGTGCATAGATCATCTCTCAATTCATAAACATTTGTTTGCAATAGTGTTACATTATTAGAATTGAAAAAGAAAAATTAGAATTGAGAATGAATTTGATTTTCTCAATATTTGTTTGAGAATGAATACATAAAGCAACTAAGTTAATTTTAGTTGTACATGCAATAATTATGTATAATTAAAGCACACTAAAGCTAAGTGTACTTTATGTTAGGTTAATGTGCATATGCCCCACATGCAAGGACTAGAGTTAACTAACTAAAGTCAAGTGCACACCAACAAATCAGGCAGGATCCCAAACTAACTACGTAGTCACAGGTGGAGTTGCGATTAATTTTTTCACCAACGCAATCTAAACCTATGAACCCAATATGTTCCAATGAAAAATTTGCTACATAATGAATCCAATAGGTGATTGTCTCTTCGACATATCGAAGGATGTGATTTGCAGCTTTCCAGTGGAGCTCATGTGAAATGAGGATGCGAGAGACCAAGATGGAAGTGGTGAGATAAGTAAGACTTACCACAAGTTGGCGGTATAATGTGCAATCAACCAATGGTGTTTCTTTTCCATTCTCAACCTTTATCCCCAAGAAGAAAGGTTTGGTTGTTGGCTTGCAGTCACTCATGTGAAATCAGGCCAAAATATATCTAGCATACTTTGCTTGAGAATTGGTAATCCCAGAACCACTCTAATTGATCTCTAGTCCAAGGAAGAAATTTAGGAAGCCCGTGTCTATCATATAAAACCTCTTCTGCAATGTAGTTTTAATCTTAGCAATAGCAGAAGCTAAATTACCTGTTATCAAAATATCATCTATATAGAGGACTGTGACAAGAAGGAGTCAATTTTCTTCAAAAAATTAACATTAGAATCAGATTTGCAGCTTACAAAATTTTGAGATAAAAATTAGGAATTCATCTTTTCATACCACGCTCTAGGCGCCTTCTTGAGTCCATAAAGGGACTTCTTTAGTTTACATACCAGAGATAAATTTTTCATGTATCCTTGTGGCTGCTCCATGTAGATTTCCTCCTCGATATTACCATGAATAAATACATTCTTAACATCCATATGATGCACCTACAATACTCTTTCTACTACAATGGAGAGTGCTAGCCGAATGGAATCCATTTTTTCCACTCGAGAAAAGGTATCATCATAGTCAACACCATGTACTTGTTGAAAATCGTTTGTTACCAATTATGCCTTATATTGACTAAATTTTCCATTTCCTGCTTTCTTGGTCCGGTAAACCCACTTGCACCTCACAATTTTACGATTAGAAGGTAGTGGAACTAGATCACAAGTCTGGTTCTCAGTGAGAGAATTGTATTCCTCATCCATTGTTGCTTCCGATTTAGGATGCCCAACTTCTTATGAATAAGTTTGTGGATCATATGCATGCATCATATAAGTGTGCATGGGCATGCATGGCTCCATAGCTAAGAGTGCCTGTTGATCCTCCTCAAACTGAGATATTGGGGAAGGATCATCTAGGAGCTCACTCATGTTGCACCATTTTTCTGTTGGAGGTGGTCGAGAATCTTTTGGACTACATGAGGAAGTATGATCTCAATGGTCAAAAATTGATGGTCCACTAGGTGTCACAGGGAAAGGCTCATTTAGGTCTCAATTCTAATCTGATGTATCGTTTGCATACTCATCAATGAGTAGTGAGGGAAACTGGCAACAGGTTCATCTGGTGGTGCATGCAAAATATCTTCATCAAAATTTACACTTCATTCAATAAAGAGATTTTGAGTGTTGATATCAAGCAATATGCACCCTTTGACATCATCTAAATATCGAACAAACATGCATATTTTACTTGAGGCTCCAAATCCTTTCTCTTCTCTGTAAGAAGGTGGGCCCATGCTACAGATCTGAAAATGCAAAAATGACTGACTTCAGGTTGCATGCCAGTCCAATCCTAAAAAGGTGTTTTTCCAGTAACATATTCATGAAGAGATATATTTTGGATGTATGACGCGTAATTGATCACTTCAGCCCACAATTTTGACGAAAGAGATCTTGAATGCAACATGCAATTGACCATCTCTTTCGAAGATTGATCTTCCTTTCAACCACCCCATTTTGTTGTGGAGAGTATAGAACTGTATGTTGCAATTGTATTCCTACTTCATTACAAATATTATGCATATTTTATTTTATGTATTTCTTCCCATTATATTTGCAAAGTATCTTGATGTGTTTTCCAGACTGATTTCCCACATGCGCTTTGAAAAACTTCAGACGTTGAAAAAATTCAAACATGAGTTTCAGGAACTAAACCCAAGTTAATCTCATGTAATCACCTATAAATGATAGAAAATAACTGTATTTTCTCATTGTATTGGAAATTGACCCATGATATCTCTATGTACTAGCTCCAAAGGTGAGGAAGCTCTCCATGCATGCCCACTCTCAAAATTTTCTTATGGATGCTTTCCAAGAGAACATGCAATAAAAGCACCATCTGAAAATTCAATGGTCGACAATATTTTAACCATCACTTGCTTTCTAAGTTGTTGCATATATTTCAAATTCAAGTGCCCAAATCTCTCATGCCAAATCCTAGTTCCTTCATTTGCATGTGTAAGTATCAAAATAGAATCTGTTTGAGGAACAAAATCATAAAATGTATACAGACAAGATTAATCATTTACCTTGTGAGATTCAATCTTCAAGTCAATTTGCATGTCATGAATTCTGAGAGAATCCCAAGTAAATTATACTTACCTTCTGGTGCCTATGTGTTTCATCTAATTCACTAAAATAAGATTCACATAAAGACTTGGCATATGCAAGAAATTCTCAAAACTTCCATCTTCGAATTTCACTCTTCCTTGCCCACTTGCTTCAAAAGAAGAATTGTCCCCCACGAGAATAGGAGGTCCCAAGTATGCATGCAGATAAGAAAATTATTCCTTTGAACAAGCCATATGATGTGAAGCTCTTGAATCAATGATCCATTCTTCCAGTGTAGAATGAAGAGTAATCAAAGCATGACCATTACCCCTTTTTTCTGATGGTTTTTCCTCTATCTTCTTCTATCCACTTTCTAGAGTGTGATGACTGTTACACATTAATTTTTCACCGTCCCTACCATTCCCCGTCCCGCACAATGGAGGACCCATTATGTGACCTGTGAGCAATGTCATGCCTTGAAATCATCATCATTGCATCCCTCTAAACATGAGCTTCAATTGCCCTTAAGACATCTCCTTGCAAAAAATCATGAAAACATCTCCTTTTGCATTGGTGCGGTAGGACAGTTCATCACTCGTGCCAATGGGGAAAATCCTGCAAATAGGCCGCGCCAACTGGCGCTCTATCCCAGAGCAGCAGTCGCGCCAGCCAATTTAGGGAGTGTTTTTTAAATAAAGATTGCGGAAGTTGTGTTTCAACCAACTCAGAAACCATTGTCTATCTTGAGTTGGGAGGTTTGGCTACGGGAGTTCCATGGAAGGGAAGTGGTTTGCCACCTTTCATGGAACCTTCCTCCATGATAGGGCCAATCCCACAATAATAGGGATCCCAACTCCCTCCTTCCCCATCTATAAAAGCTTGCCTATTGCCATTGCAAGCTAGTCTTGAAGTGCCTAAGCTTTGAATCTCCAAATTCCCAAGAGCCTTTGTGTTGTAAGAGCCCTCTTTCTTCCCTTAAGGCTGACTCAAGTAAGGATACTATCGTCGAGAGACTCAACAGAGGTTTTCCTTTTCCCTGGAGAGCTTTGCGAGACGTGAACGACTAGGGACCCTTCCGAAGGAGATCACGGCGTCAGAAAATTGGTTGTACTCTCTTTCGATTGTTATTTAATGAATGATTATGGTTATGGATCCACTCACTTATGTTAATATGAGTTATATCCTTTCTGACTGATATCTAGTTGCATATTCTGGATTTTATGCTTGTATTCGTGTTGTTTCTTGCATGTGCAGGTGTCCATCCATGGAGATCATGGAGGGATTGTGATCTGCCGAGGCTGAGGAACGGGAACGCCCTCTTCTACGGATCATAGCATTGGACTCCAGGTAGGCCTCCATCTTTGGTCTTTTATCCGTAACTAGAAACTTGCGCTGTAACATTTCATGATTGTTGCTAGACCCCTGCTGGGCTAGTAGGGATCACCTCTGTCCGCAGAGGGGATTTACCTCCTCAACAATGACCAATATTATTTTGTTGAAGAATATTTTCCATCAGATCAATAGTCTTATTCATGCAAGAGGATTCAGGATGATCTCGATTGCAATGAGGACACTTTGAATTTCATTTCTTTCCCTTCTTACCCTTGGTGCTGAAAGAATCGTGCGGAGGTTTTGGATTGCCTTACTCTCTTGGATCTAGATCTCTTGCCTTTCCTTTTCCTTTGTATTTTTGATTTGGTTTCGAGTTGGAATTTCCTTTCTCATTCATGGCAAGTGCATGTGAATTTGAATACTTTAATGAACCCATTTTGATGTTCTTATCCTGATCATGAATGACAGTCTCAATAAATGCATCAAGTTTGGGAATTTTCCATTTATCTCCAGTTGCAAGTCTAAATATATGAATTGTAGAAACAAAAGCAACATATTCAAAGCTTAATTTAGACAAAATTGGAACAATTAATTTACCTTTCGGTTCGGATTTATCAATCTCGCATTCATGTAACTATAAAAGCAATGATTTCAATTTCGTAAACAAAGCTTGAATGTTCTCAATGTTGTTTGGATCTAAGGAATTTATCTCATTTTAGAGAATATGAGCCCACACCTCATCCTACATCCCAAATAAATTCTTGAAGGTTTTCAAGACCTCATTCAAGGTGCTTCATGTGTCCACACGGAAAAGAAATGTTTGAAATATGTTATAGAATATTTTTTTGCAATCTCTGTCTCATTCCCTGAGCTTTTGAACTTTGCCCCAAATGTCGCAAAGTGGAAAAATTATTAATATGTTCACCATGAAAACATGATCAAAGAATCCTTGAAGAAGAAAATAATAAATTCCTTGAATCAACTCTAGAAAGGCTTGCCAAAAACCCTATATGCAGTCCCAGTGCGATCTTCATGATTTATGTGTCACTCTTGTCACCTTCACCATTGTATGTTTCTAGCATTGTAAGCACAGTAATTTAACTGAAAAAGTGTTCTGCTCCACTTTAGACAGTTTCTCAAAAAATGGAGGAGAAGCTTATCTTAATAGAGGCCTCGAGAATGGAGAGTTGGTTACAGGTTAATAAGGATTGGGTCGAGATTCCCCATTTCAAGCCTTTGATCCTAATATTAGGGATCTTCCCCTTAATATGTGGACCTTATTCCCCCTTTTGTGGATCCCTAACTCCCTCTCCTTTATTATAAATTAATTTCCTAATTTCCTTAAATGGTGGCTCATTGTTGTTGATATTTGTTGGTTCATCAATGCGGGTTTCCATCCTTGTGCTTAGTTGCAACTAAATGCTGCAATTTTTTGAAGTTAAGAGGAGTGCTTGAAGGTCTTCTCTAGGAATTTGAGACTCTTCCAAATGAGGCTTCCAGCATAAGAGATTAAGTGGTTTTATTCTGCCCTTACTTTCTATTAGTAATACATTATGTGTCTGCTTCCCATAAATTTGTAGATCTTTTCTCATTTAGTGTGATACTCTCTTATGTATCAAAGAGTTTATGTTAGAATGAATTAAGCTATGTATTCTTTTCCCGTCTCTATTTGATCTTCCTTGTAGTTATCCATCCGCAACAACATAAAGATGATTGGACATGGAAGTGGTAATATAGAGAAATGATGCCGACAAGCGTTAGCATCATAGTGAGGTAGGCCATCTATCTTACCTTGTAATTTCTAATATAAGCTAGGATAGTTTACACATACTTGTTTGGTTTTTTGCTAGATCCTCTCATTAGGGCTAGGGAGATCGCTTATGTTCGCAAAAGGGATTGTCTATTCAACAAGATATGGACAACAACATAAAACCAAAAGCATCGTCCATCTTCTTGAAGTATTTGGTGTTTTTAATGGTAGAGTTGGGTTCAACTTCTATATTCATAACTATTTGATACAAGCCCTTGCCTCTGAGGTGAAAAAAATATTTGGTCCCCATTGGAAGTAGTTATACGAAGTAAGAATCACTAAAGATGAGAAATCCATTTTTTCACCTTCTAGTTGTAGCAGCAATTGCATCAGTTCTCAAATATTTTGATCAGCAAATAAAATCTTCGAAAATTTTCCAGTTATTTTCTCTTCAGACATAAAAAATATTGTTCGTGAACCTTCTCTAAACTCCTATAGCTTTGATAAGATGTAAAATTATAAGAGGAAAAATATGGATCTATTTGAAAAATAATTGCACAAAATCGCAAGAATTGAAAAAGAAAAATTGGAATTGAGAATGAATTTGATTTTCTCAATATTAGTTTGAGAATTAATACATAAAGTAAATAAGTTAAGCTTAGTTATACATGAAATAACTATGGACAATTAAAACTAATTGAAGGTAGGTGTGCTTTGTGTTCTATTAATGTGCACATGCACCACATGCAAGCACTAGAGTTAACTAACTAAATCCAAGTGCACACCACATGTAAGCACTCGAGTTGACTAGCTAAAGACAAGTGAACATAATATGTGATAGCTAGAGTTGAACATTAGCTAATTAAAGCTAACTATGTGCATGTACAACAACATCGTGCTAACATGTAATTTAATTGATTTTGGTCTCTAATCATCGTAGGGTGGAATTACTTATAATATTTTTAAGGCATGTACATGTTGTGTGCACTATCGTAAAAGTTTATAACTATGTTATGTGCTTTAATTCCTTGGTGAAATTTTAAGCGAATTTATGGTTTAGATTAAAATTTTAAATGTTTGTATGATTTGGGTATAAGAAAGTGCTCCTCGTGGTTTTAATATGGTATGATATGTTTTTTTGGGGTCTCGCGAAGGACATTTTGAATTTCTATATTTTATTGTCCTCTAAATTAATATCTCCAAATTTATTCACCTAATAGAAATGAGACGTGACTTAGATTGTATTATATTATGACTTTAACACTATTAGATTAATGTTTAAATTATTATAAATATATCCAAAATATGATTTTAAAATAGTAAAGAGATGAAATTGAATTCAAATAAAATTTTATAATTAAATTAAAGTTAATTTATAAATTAACTTTAATTTAATTATAAAATTTTATTTGAATTCAATTTCATCTCTTTACTCTTTTAAAATCATATTTTGGATATATTTATAATAATTTAAACATTAATCTAATAATGTTAAAGTCATAATATAATACTATATATATATATATATAATCTAGATGTAATTGTAATTGGTTTTAGATAAATATATTATACACTTTTGGTTTTATTGAAAATATTTGTATTCTTAAGTTTTGGATAATTTTAATTATGTCATAAGGTATTCTTTTCTGAAAAAAACTCCCCAAGCTTCCACTTTGTGGTATTGTTGATTGTCATATCCATTATTAGATGATTGAACAATGGTTTGTCATCATATTTAAAAAATAGTTAAAAATAAAACATCACTAAAAAACATAAACAATGATTAGTTAATTAGTAACAATCTAAAAACAGTTCAAGGCTAAACAAGAGTCTCTCTTCTGCATGAATAGTCACCTTTCCAGCAAGAGGAGGGACAATTGGAACGAGCACTCATTCAACAACCTCCTTTGTAGCAACAAGAGACACAACTGCAAGGATTCCTCAGTAACCAATGTTGCACTCCATCTGAACAAGCCGACCTATGCATCCAAACAAACCCATTATGACGAGGGCCTCTTGGCTATTAGTTAGTGCATCCTAGGTTTCTCAGAATTTTCTTTAAATCAGTAAATTAGCTTCTTTCTTGCAACTATTATGTGTTGAGTTCTTGCATCTCTTTTCCGTGAACGATTGGAAATTATGTTCTATGATAATTGACTTCCAGAAAGTTTCTTGGTCTTTCTTGTCTTGATATTTGTTGTGAGAGGTAAGTCTTATTTTCCCAATGATACCCTATTCTACGCATACTCTGCTCTAGTGATTTTATACAAAAGGGTTTAATCTATCTATGTTTCTTTAGTATTTCTCATGTTGACTAAATTACCATATCTCTTTCCAATTTGATGATGATTCCCATGTCGGTTCAAGCTACACTATGCTTATCCCTACTTTCATTATTGCTTTCTCATCCAAAAATTCTCTTATATGAAAAATTATAACATCATCTCAATTCCTTCAAACTCATTGTGATGGATATCCTGACAAGGATGTGTTTCCATAGTGTTTACGCTGACCAAGACTACCTGCCTCCAGGATTAGCATATGCTTCACTTTGCTTATCCCTGCTCAAATAGATTTAATCTTGGGTTGTGTGAATATGAAGCCAAAGGAGACTACTCATAAAAGAAGGAACCTTTCTCCTTATGGAAAATGGTTTTTGGAAAGTGAAACTTCTCTATTGCAGGATAATATTTGTAAGAGCGACATAAACCCTGATCGGGGTATGTGTAGAGTAACTACAATGGACAAGTGAAACAATTAGTATTAAAGGAAAAAAAAATGCCTTAGAATTGATATAAATAGTTGAGTAGAGTCGGTTAAAGGAACAAACTTGACAAATGTGATTTATCCACCATTTTATGATCTCGATATAATAATAAATGGTGATTTTAATGTTGGTGTAATATTGGTAGGTCAGGTGTAATTCTTCCTCTTAATTGGTTTCATTTTCCTGGGAATCTCTTCAATTCCAATTTATAAGGTTCTGAAACCATTCCAAGGAGAATTCCTTATTGCGAGGAATTTATTTTTTAGAATTCCCACTATGAATGTAGGTTTTAGGTGATGAGGGGTGTTGGAACCCTTCATTTCTAAATTTATCTTAACGATTTTGCTTTCAAACATGAGTTTTTAGCGACAATTGATACATACTAGAAGGGGATTGATGAGACATATTTTGACCTACCAGAGCCCATGCTTTTGTTGTTTATGTGATAGATAAATATTTTCCACCTGTGTCTGTTGAGACCCTCTCTCTAGCACTGTAATTCTATAATTTTTAGTAATGGAAGAAAAACAACATGTACAAACTACTTCCAATATGCATTTTAAACCATTAAATGAAATCCAAATGAGATTTTTCGATTCAAAATGTTCCTGGATGGTAGAAATTATTATCAGAAGAAGTAGACGTATATAACTATATTGAGAAAAACTTTTGAATGTTGGTAAGGTAAAGTCCCTAATAAAGTTTTAGAAATTTCAAGGGATTTATCCCCATTCCGACCATGTAGGGTCCTTAGATCCTCTTCATAAAGGAACAATTTTTCATTGTGAAAATTCTCCACAAATAATAAGTAAAAAAGCCCGAAAATTTGATGGCCTGTCAAGTATCCAAGAATAATATTCACCGTATATACATATTTGACAAGCATGTTTTATATCAACAAGCCCATCTTCTCTCTAAGGTCACCTTCAAATAATTATGGGGTTGAGAATATGGGAGTGATATGAAAATAGATATGTTCACCATATTGATGTATGCCAATTGTGTTTTCCACATATTGTTGAGGTGGAAGATTCCTTCAACTAATCTATCAAACTCTGCAAAATATATACATGTGCAAAGATGGTAGCTCTCATTTAATAAATCGATCTCTCTTTGTAATTATGTCATGGTAAGTTCATTTGATTCTACTTAAAATGGTTGTTCCAACTTCCACCTCAAGTCTTGACAATGTCTCTTCTAAATTTAACTATGTTGGTAATTGTTAGTATGAATCTTTTGTCGAAGTGTACGAAAAAATACCACTTTAGCTACGCATAACTTATAGCCCTAACATCAAATATGACTGCCAATATCTTCAGATCTGCAGTTAGTTGATCAAGACAAGTGCTGCAAAAAACTAGATCTATCCATAAAGAGACATTAAGCTGTAAAAATAAGGTTTTTCTCCATACATCCAATAGACAAGACAAGAACAATATTTTTTGAAAGAATTTTTGTATTAAGGGCACCTGGGAGGAAAACAAGAAGGTGTTTCCAATTCTCCTCAATGGGATGGGTTCTTGGAAGTCCTCAGCACTTCAAATCTAGCATTTCTCTCTCCTGTTGGTGTAGAAAACCCAGACAAAGATAGAACTCAAAGGGAGCTCACACAGCAAATGATGGAAAATATGACAATGATAATGGCTCAAAGTCAGACCAAGAGTCTAGATCTAGAGTGATCTAATAGGCAACAAAGGGTGAAGAATGGTAGGAGAAACCCTCCTATTTATAACAAAATATTGGGTCATTCTAGATCTTGGTGCATGATTAAAATAACATTAACCAAATCTAGATCCACCTTTTATGGAATATTTTATTATATTTGTTCGAGGGAAAAAGAATTTGACTTGGGTCAAATCCCTTTTATTTGTGAATAATAAATAAATAAATGATTTATTTATCATTTTAAGGAAGTGGTTGAAAGATAATCAAATAAATAATGATTTATTTAATTATTTATGGGTGATTTAGTCATATTTAACAGGGAATATTATTTAAATAAGATTTAAATAATTATTCCTAGAAAATAATAAGATAAATAAAGATTTATCTAATTAATTTCTTTGTTTTGGGTTAAACATGACTAGGAATAATAATTGAATTATTGTTTAATTAATTATTCCTTGAGAAAAATCAAACAAATATAGGTTTGTTTAATATTTCCTTTTGGGGTTTCCTGTTTAGACCATAAACAACCTAATAAATGTGTTTTATTAAGTTATTTTACATAGTGAAAGAAATTTTACTTAGGGTAAAATTGGTCTTACATGGTGTACTTGGGTCCATCTAATGATAGTAGGTTAGATGACCAAAAAATGGTGTAAAAGATTTCCCCCCAGCGTGCGAGTGTTAGGAGCAAATTGTATGATCGAAGTACGTTGTAAGAACTCAATCACCAGACATTGAAAGGGAATTCAGAGAGAGAAATGTGAGGTAGACTAATGTGCTGAAGAACTAGACCCTGAGGAGACGAGACTTACAGGTGCAACAAGTCTCTTTTTATGAGAGGGTACCTGTGCTAAAGGCGGTAGGGGAGGCATACCTATGCCTGCCGAGACAAAGTACAAAAGAATAGTGTGTGCAGTAAACAAGGGACCAAACTATAAAGTACAGCCGGCATAAACATGAGCTGGATAAAAATACAATGAGGGATCCCACATACACGCTATGTCTGGGATAACATCTAGGACTTATACAATAATATCTGAGTACATGAGATACAAATACAACCCAAATGCCCCCTATAAGTGGGGAAGGGCTCACAAAATCTGACTGATACATGCAAATCAAAGAGGCACTGCAAGCGGCTAAGGCCGACATCATCAAATATATGGAGCTGCATCGAAGGCTGCAATGAAGAGGTCATCTAGGTATGTGGGGGGCGAACTGCAGGGCCACCCCCTCATGAGGGCTGAGACATCTCACACACACCCGGGAATCACCAAGAGCTACTGCTGCATCAATGAACCATCAAGTATACGGATCTCAATCATGCTCAAAGGAGCTAGAGCTGAGAAACAATCAAGTCAAAGGGTAATGACAAATCCATTTGCCTGATTCGAGGCACCGAACAAGAGTGGAAGCTGGAACCAAGGTACACCACCCTCTAGACCTGTCTTCTGGAATGAATGGCGCTGATGTCGACAGAAGGAGGTCCACCATAGGTGAGGCAATAAGGGATCCTCAACTAAGGCATGAGAGAAAATAGTAAAGCGACTGACAGACTAATACCAATGATGATGGAATGGAGGAGACTGAGTAGCAAATGGACGACTTCCCTTGCTAGAGCATAAAAGGCATGAATGACATGGCAGCGACTGACATAGTATCATAAGGGATAGGGGACAGTGGGACTGAAGGCCATAATGTGCGACACAAGAGAGAGACCAAGCAATGAAGGATGGAGGACTATAGCAGGGTACAAAGGGACTCAGGATAGACTCCATGAATGTGATGATGACTCAACTTGGATGCTCTAAACAAGGGTGACTCGATGGTGCTGCCACACAGTAAAGGTCTAATGGGGGACCATGAAAACATGAGTACAAGATGGTAACTCACGACGAACATCAACACGAGCAGGGATAAGTATGAAGGCCAAATGGTGCCCCTAGTATGAGTGTTGCAAGTGAAGAAATTCGATTTTGAGGAGGGTTATGGTTGAGGGGCATAGGTGCCCCCAAGCATGGTGTGGTCATGCCAAAATTTATTTAGAAAAAGGGGAATCTAAACACATTTTAATGATGTGGTGTGCCATTTTTTTTCGTTATGGTTATGCAGTTTGAGAAAGGAAATGGAGGATTACCAATCTCTTTTAGTACTACATATATGAAGCAAATGGACTTTAATTTTTTGGGTTGGCATACTTGGTGTCACTATCCCAAAGAGAGGATTTGGAGATAATGAATTGATGCTCTCCTAGAAAACCCATAGGTTGGTCAACAACAATGTCTAAGAGATTGGGTTGCTGATGGAAGATGAGGGAACGATAAGGGGTATCATCCCTACAGTGATCTGAAGTGATATGGGACTCTAGAGGTTCTTCGAAATGTAGAAGAATAATGGTACTAAAGTCAACACGACCAGATACACGAGGAGAGTTTTGGAGAATTTCTTCTCCTGGTCTCTCGAATATGGGTGCCCCCTTACCCAAATATTGGGTTTCAATGTAATGGCCACAAGGTGCATGTGGTTAGAATGCATGGGTTCAATGTAAGGGGGAATAGATAAATTCAGGGGTGGGGATTTCATACATAATGTTGTCATCGTGATAGGATATGGGGTGACTGGTGGAGGAAAGACCACCTAACGTGGCGAAGCTACCTAACTCATCATCATGAGAAGAGAGGTTCACATGCATATCGTCACAAGGAGTGACGGAAAAGTAAGCAGATAAAGGATCTACCAATGTTGAGCCCAGGGTGATCACTGAAGGAAGGTCAAGCGAAACAACAGGGGAGGATTCAGAGGGAATGTTCCCCGAGGGTCTCATGGATGATGATAGGTAGAAAATGGTGGATGAAGGCTCCGTCATCTCGACATTTGGAGGGGGAATGTCAATGGGAGCAGTCATTTCTGGTAGTTCTGCTGAAGAAAAATGTGCAAATAGGGGAGAGGTTGACTCATGGCATTTGGCCTCGAATTGGTGGACCGCGGCTAGAGAGGTGCG
This sequence comes from Pinus albicaulis, assembly GCA_034641835.2. Taxonomy (NCBI): domain Eukaryota; kingdom Viridiplantae; phylum Streptophyta; class Pinopsida; order Pinales; family Pinaceae; genus Pinus; species Pinus albicaulis. The sequence continues at coordinate 1,084,290,554 of CM076581.1, forward strand.
AAAGTCCTCGAGGCAGGGACAAACATGGGTGTACTGGCCATGGAGATCACACAAAGCACAGGGGTGGTTGGTGTGAATATTCTTGGGGTTCTTGATTGCGGTCGCGGAAGGAATAGAGGCTTCCGGGACCGTGGACTTAGGGAACGCGACATTAACCATGGGCGTGAGATGAGGCAAGTTAGGACAGGAATGGGTGGTGTGACCGACAACATCACACAAAGCACACTGGATGGTCTGCTTTGGAGGCTGAGAAGGGGCAAGGTTTGTTGGGGCAGCCTTGTCCTTTGATGCCCCCTTGCGAGCTTTGCCCTTCTTACCTGAAGCGGTCACAACAGGAGGTGGTTCCTGTTGAGGTGGCTGAGGCACTGTTGCAGCAAGAGAAGTCCTGGGGACCGGTTGAACCGGAGTCAAAGCAAGATAAGGTTTGGGTTGACCAGGCAAGATTGGGGCTGGAGGATCAAGGTACCAGACGGGAATCCCAAGGGTTGGGTTAGGAAGAGAGAGGGTGGCCATGACAGGTACCATGTATACTCCTGGTGGGGGAGCTAGGAACGATATCTGACCAGAGGGGTAGTGGCCAGGTGGGACGGCTCCTAAATGGCTAATGCGTGGAGGAACCATTCTAGGAGGATAAAGAGGCTCATGACTACCAGCTGCAGGTGAAGGGCTAGGAGAAGGTTGTGGAGAGCGCGGTTGCGGACTAGCCGAAGCAGGTTGCTTGAGAGTAGCCCGAGACGATTGCACCATGAAAACATTCGATGAGTTGGGGTCAGAGACAGGAGGAGGAGGAAGACCAGGGAAGGTTCCAAGCAAAGAGGAGTCTTTGTAGATGCCGGGAGAGACACTGGTCAAAGAATTGACAGTTTGTTGATTGGCTACAGAAGAGATGGTCGACTCAAGGGAGGCCTAATATTTCGGCTCATGATACGTCAACTGGTCAATGATGACTATCTTTCCATTATGAGGGAAAAACATCTTGCGGTGGAATGCGGATGGGACAACAGACATAGCATAAGTGTAGCTACGCCCCAAAAGAATGTTATAATCAAGAGGGGCGTCGATGACTTCAACGTTAACGTAAACAGTCTTGTCTGCAAGAGTGATAGGAAAATTACGGAATAAGCCAATGGGCTGGGAGGCATGGCCATCCCATGCACGAAGGGTGATTGTGGAAGGGGCCAATTCAGGAGATCCGATTTGTTTCCAAACCGAAGCGGACATCACACAGGTGGATGCCCCCTTATCAATGATACACTGAGAAACGTTAGTGTTCCAGATTTTGACTGGGATTTGGAAGGCTACGGAAGCAGGAAGATGAGGATGCTCTGATTGATGGGCATAGAAAACAATCAACAGGTCATTAGCAGGATCTACAGCACCCATGTCATATAGTAGATCCTTCTTTTGGGAAGGGCACGACTGGAGGAATTCCAATGTAGAAATGGTAGCAGGAGACTACGCCAAATCATCTACTATGCTATACGAATGAGCAGCTCGACCAGAAGCAGCATTTGAACATAATGGTCCCTTAGCAATATGGGTATGAACCTCAACTTTGGGCTGAGGGATATGCAAGGGACCATTGGATGTCGAAAGAGGCTCTGTAGAACCTGAAGAAGGTGACTCGGGGACAGACGGAGCGGGAGGCTTGGGGTACTGAGGGGCCCGAGTTTGAAGATTAAGGTCGACGGTTGGAGGTGGAGCAGAGTTCATCATGAGGATATGGTAATTGGAGGAACTAGAGGGGGAAGGTTGAGTGGCCACCTGCCTGTCAGGTGTTTGGGTAGCCACGAATCCTTGCTGTGCATCCACCTACTCTTGAGGGGGTAGTGACTGCTATTGCAGGGGTTGAGAAGGCCAGGGAGGCAGAGGTGCTGATGCTGGAGGAGCTGGAGCACTAAACTGCGGATACGAATAATAAGGGGGTTGGGTAACAGTATGGTGACCAGGAGGTTGGGCTAAAAGAGGAGGCATGCTGTATCCTGGATACATGCTACCAAGAGGGGAACAAGTGCGGGAGGTGCTACCCCCTCCCCCAGGAAAACCATAACCCATGGGAGGTTGGGAATATGGATGAGAGAGAGCTCCAACAATATTTTCGGCGACATGAGGTGCCCCCGATGCATTGACACCACTGGGTCTGGGGAGATCAGGTAGAATAGTATAAACATAACCTGTCTGAGCGTAGATCAAGTCATATTTTAATGCCAGTTGGAGGGTGGCTTCTTTGGTTTAGGGGAAATACGATGCGACATCTTTCCCGATAGGAGACAAGAGAGATCTAAGGAACCATTCCATGTAGACACGGTCTTCGAAGGTAGGGGATTGACATAGGCTCTTTCTTCTCTGCCATTCTTGGACATGATCGGATAGGCGGGTCGCAGATGATTGACGGAAAGAAGTCAAAAGTTCGATACCAGTGTCATAACGAACGGGAAGCTGGAAGTAAGATAAAAAATCTCGGGCAAGAGTCGTAAAGGTGGTATGAGAGGAAGGGGCCTGATCAACATACCACTTAGAAGCTGCGCCTGTAAGCGTTCATTGGAACAACTAAAGATGGACAGAGTCATCGGTAATGGAGGTAGATGAACACCACATGTGAAAAGATCGAACATGATTTGAAGGATCTTCTCCAGCAAGGCCTTCAAAATTTGGGATGTCGGAAGGGAGCTTTTTCGGCATAGCAGGCCAACTAGCATCATGGTGTATAGGGTCATTAATCAATCGGTCCAAATCGGGGAGGCTGAGGCCTACCGTGAAGGGGAGCAAGGGAGTAGTCGAGGTAGTTCCTGTGGTGGTTCTGCTAGTAACAGTCCCAACATTAGGGCCAAGGTTGCCACTAGCGTTAGGCCCTGGACCAGACATGGTGAAGGTGACAAGGGGGGGAACCAAAAGTAAAAGGAGAACCCAATGAATCATAAGAGGAGTGGTAGTGCGGACTCGGAGGAGGACTAACTCGACGACGGCGGGAAGGAGTAGGTCGACCGACTGGAAACTGAGGGTGAAGGCCAAGAAGTCTCCGGGATGTGCGCCTTGGGGGCGCAATGGTGACAACACTAACATGGCACAAGGGGAAGAAGAATGACCAACAAAGGTAGGGAGGTGCAGAATCAAGTGATTACAATGTTGAAACAAGGGTAGAAAGGTGCAGTGTCAATTGATTTTACAATGTTTTAAAGTCTTTGCCTGGTGGTGTTAACCAGGCTCTTCTTCGCTTAGGGTGAGTGTGTGGCATGCGTTAATTTTAATTTTTAAACCCAGACGTTTTGAGAGAAAAAGAAAAATTTTGTTGTGTAACTGAAAATAAATCTGCAGAGAACAGTGTATAATGCTGAAATAACAGAAAATTAACAGCTAACAATGCATCGATCTAGCCCAAGAAGGCGGGTCTCTCAAAACTAATCTAAAAGAGGAAAAAATCTAGTCAAAACACACTAAAAAGAGGCCAATAGATCTAAGGTCGGGAGGGACATAGATCTAAAGGAGAAACCGACTGGAAAGAGGTACAGAAAACAACAAATAGGCAAAGGAAAGGTTGCTACAAAAAAGGGAGGAAATCAGCTAAGGGAAGAAGGGACAAGGAGAAGGCCCTAGAGGTAGACCCAAACAGAATTATAGGAGGTGATTTGAAAGGGAGAAGAGCTGATTGAAAAGTGATCTGAAAATGAGGTATCAAATCTGAAAAAGAAATGGCTGAAAACTCTGAAAATTTAGACACTTACAGCAGCTAAAACACTTCCACAAAAAGTGGAGGGTACTGAGGCCCTAGGGGGCTAGATTCCCACTTAGTTGAATAAAACAGAGCAATAATAGGTCTAAACGGGCAGAGACAGAGGTCAGACAACCTTGATAGAGGTTCAGACAAAACCCAGAAAAATTTCAGAAAAATTCCAGAAAAAAGTCCAGGTCACAGTTTTTGACCTGTTTTTCGCTCAGGTCGCAGTTTTTGGGTTGTTTTCCGCTACCCAGGTCACATTTTTCAGGCCAAAATGTGCGACCTGCACTTTCGGCACTCTCGGTGGTAGATTTCAGAAGAAAAAAAAATGTCGTCTCAGCTGCGGCTGATGTCTGTAACCTGCACAATAGGGCCAGAAACACACGGAGGTTAAAAATTTTAATGTTTTGAGGGTTGTAGAGGGTTTTAGAGGTGAAAGGCACCATAAAAATAGGAAAAATAAAAATCTGAAGAGAAACCCTAGGGTCTGAAGTAGCTGGATATGCAGGAATATGAAAAACGATAGCGGTCGTAATTGAAAACCTGTGTGGAGTCGCCAGTTGTTAGTATGAATCTTTTGTCGAAGTGTGCGAAAAAATACCACTTTAGCTACGCATAACTTATAGCCCTAACATCAAATATGACTCCCAATGTCTTCAGATCTGCAGTTAGTTGATCAAGACAAGTGCTGCAAAAAACCAGATCTATGCATAAAGAGACATTAAGCAGTAAAAATAAGGTTTTGCTCCATACATCCAATAGACAAGACAAGAACAATATTTTTTGAAAGAATTTTTTTTATTAAGGGCACCTGGGAGGAAAACAAGAAGGTGTTTCCAATTCTCCTCAATGGGATGGGTTCTTGGAAGTCCTCAGCACTTCAGATCTAGCATTTCTCTCTCCTGTTGGTGTAGAAAAACCAGACAAAGATAGAACTCAAAGGGAGCTCACACAGCAAATAATGGAAAATATGACAATGATAATGGCTCAAAGTCAGACCAAGAGTATAGATCCAGAGTGATATAATAGGCAACAAAAGGTGAAGAATGGTAGGAGAAACCCTCCTATTTATAACAAAATATTGGGTCATTCTAGATCTTGGTGCATGATAAATAACATTAACCAAATCTAGATCCACCTTTTATGGAATATTTTATTATATTTGTTGGAGGGAAAAAGTATTTGACTTGGGTCAAATCCCTTTTATTTGTGAATAATAAATAAATAAATGATTTATTTATCATTTTAAGGAAGTGGTTGAAAGATAATCAAATAAATAATGATTTATTTAACTATTTATGGGTGATTTAGTCATATTTAACAAGGAATATTATTTAAATAAGATTTAAATAATTATTCCTAGAAAATAATAAGATAAATAAAGATTTATCTAATTAATTTCTTTGTTTTGGGTTAAACATGACCGGGAATAATAATTGAATTATTGTTTAATTAATTATTCCTATAGGAAAATCAAACAAATATAGGTTTGTTTAATATTTCCTTTTGGGGTTTCCTGTTTAGACCATAAACAACCTAATAAATGTGTTTTATTAAGTTATTTTACATAGTGAAAGCAATTTTACTTAGGGTAAAATTGGTCTTACATAGTGTACTTGGGTCCATCTAATGATAGTAGGTTACATGACCAAAAAATGGTGTAACAGTAATCCTCTCAACATTGCCTCAATTCTCGTGAATGTTTAACAATTTAAAATAGGTCTAGTCTGGGGCATTTTTTTTCTCCAAAAACTTGATTCATCTTCAAAGTTATGTTGAATGAAATGGTAGATATTAGTAGAAATTATTCCCTCCAACAATATCCCATAAAATCCCTTAAAGGTCGGATACTTCTTTCATTTATCAATCTACTAGAATTTATTTAACAATTACCAACACCCTATGTTAAGTGCTTCCCATTGTGAGTCCCGCAATTCCACTTCACATGAGTAGAAATAATCCCAATGTATCCTTCTTATTTGCATAATACCAACAAAGTTCATGCCATGTGAACCATGCCAAAGCAGCATGCGGCTTTTTTATTTCTTTTATAAGGAAACTATGCACCATGTTCCCCTTCCCTATCAATTGCACAAGTGTCATGTAGCTCAACGGTACACTTTTTTTTTGTTGAACCATGCGTAGTTACCAGATATATTTTTATAAGTTGATATTCATATCAGTCATGAGGTAATGGATATATTTTGAAGTGATGTTTCAAACTATTTATCGTTGATAATTTCAAACCCTCATCATATAGCCTCTGAATCTGTATGTCATATTTTAAAAATATGCACATAGGAAAAGAGGATGCATTTTAAACCAATAAATGAAATCCAAATGAGATTTGTAGCTTCAGAAACTTCCTGGATGGTAGAAAATATTGTCAGAAGAGGTAGGACTATATAACTAGAATGAGCCAAACTTGTGAATGTTGATAAAGTAATGTCCCCAAAAAACTTTTATATACTCCAAGTTGTTTCTCCCCATTCCAACATTGTAGGGTCATTACATCCCCTACATAAATGCACAATACTTTCAATGTTAAAATTATCCACAAATAATAAGTTTAACAACCCCAAAAGTGGATGGCCTATCAAGTATCCAAGGAAAATGACAGCCATATATACATGTGTCACAAAAATATTATATATCAAGAAGATCGCCTGCTCTCCAAGGTCACCTTAAAATAATTAGGGCATTGAAAATAAGGTTGCGATCTCCAAATAGATCTGTTGACTTCAGAGTGCAGTATGTCAATTTTTGTTTCAACATACTCTTAAGGTGGGACATTCCTTCAACCAATCTAACAAACTCTGCAAAAGAGAAACATGTTCCAAGGTGATAGCTCTCCTTTAATAAATCCATATCTCTTTGTAATGAGGTAATGATAAGATTATTATATTATACTGATAATTTTTGTTCCAAATTCCGACTCAAGCCTTGATAATTCTCTTTCTAAATTCAACTGTATTGGTAATCCTCTCAAAATTCCCTCAATTCTCGTGGATGTTAAAGGGTTTAAAATAGGTGCAAAGTGGTGCATTTATGTTCTCAAATAGCTTGATTCATCTTCCAACTTATGTTGAATGTAATGATATATACTATCATAAATTATTCCCTCCAACAATGATCCAATTGGATATTGGTGGCCGCCCACCTAGTCCACTTTGACCCCCACCATTCTTTCTTTTAGTTCTTCAATTTACTTAATTGTAACAGAATTTATTCTTTTTGGTAGTTCTTCATATCTTCAACTTCTAGAGCCATTTTGAGGCCCTAAACGACGTTTTTCGGACAACCAGTGGCAACATGGGCAATCAACCAATGTTAGCCACTCGAATTTTGGTCCTCGGATAGGTATTTATAACGTGGTATTGTGCACATCAGACAGAGAACATATTCCAAAGTTACATCCCCAGGAAGTTGATCTATCAATTTACCGAAATAGGGCGCATAATTTTGATGCTTCATCTCCTAGGGCTAGGTTTTTGGATGTTTAGGGTTTTCCATTGTTTCTTAATAATAAATAGGCCTCAGAAGCCTCATTGTAACACAGTTCAAAGGAATGTAACCACCACATCTATTCTTAGAGATAAGCCACCATCAGTTCAACTATTTTATTTCCATTATATATGTAAGCATATTTCAGTCTTTGATAATAATGAAATGAAGTTATATTTCTGCTGCACCTATACGTCCATGTTTATATTTGTATTTTATTCTGCTCCCGCATAAATTTAGATAAATGGTATCAAAGAGGTCTACTCTTTCTCTATTTTTCTTTGAATGTCCCAGACGAGGTCTGGTTATAAGGATTTAGGGCTCGATCTGGTTTAACCCTTACAAGATCAACCTCACAATCCCCAACGACCTCCCATGGCGGATGAAAAGAAATAAAAGGGAGTAGGAGATTCTATCAAAATATTTCTCGAGGATTCCCTCGAGATACAAAGGAAAACAATGATGGATAACTTTCCCTAGATCCTTTAGTGGATGCCCACAAGTGACGCATCTTCATCTGGCAGCCACTTTGGAGATGACACTCCCTTTAAGGTACAACTGAACTTTTACATTCCAACATTTGAAGGCCAAATAGAGGTAGATGTCATAGATAAATGGTTAAATTTATTAGAAGGATATTCTTATGTTCATGATTTTTCCAATAAGGTAAATATTACTTTTTCACTCTTGAAAGTCACCCTGCCAAGTTAAGTACTAGTGGTAAACCTACTATGAGAAGAAGGATGAGGAGGAACCCTCACTATTACCAGCCGCACCCACATGGAATTATTTTTGGGATGCCATAAAGGAATAATATGACCATGTTAGGAGCTATGAAGACAAGTACATATCCTGCACACAAAGTTGGGTATCAAATATTCTAAGAAAAATATGGTTCTCAAGTACCACAGTTCTTTGCACAAATACATTCAAGAGGGACTGGAATTACTAGACATCTCACTTGGTGAAGCAAACTGATGTTTCCAAAATTGAGCAAAAATTCAAGCATAATAAGAGAGAATTAATATATGTGAAAGAAAAGAAGAACAAAGGTGCCCCCAAGCTAGAGAGCAAAGGAACCAGCCCAACTAGGAACCCCTAGAGAAACTCCTTGAAGCCACAAGCCAATGGTAATGGGAAGGAAAAGAAGGACACCTGAAAGTGGTGTGAGTTCCATCAAATCCCCACTCACAACATGCATGAATGTCCTCTAAAGTAGGCACCGGTGGTTGAGCTCAGAGACTCAGAGACAGATGCATGTTCATATTCAGAGTTGAAACCAGACAAGGGAACTAATAAAGGTAAGCAGGTCATTGACATAGAACCCACTGCGATGGTAGCCACCACCAACTTCCAAAAGGAGAAACCCGAAGATCCAAAGGTGGGGGAGCATCTCTTTCACTCACAGATCCGGGTGAAGGGCTCGCCACTACAATTAATTATCGATAATGGGAGCCAAAGTAACCTCATTTCAGAGGAATTCATGAAGCGGTTGGGCCTATCGACCACACCACACTCGTATGCATACATGATCAGGTGGATTTACCAAGGATGAGATATTCATGTTAGCCATTAATGCTACCTTCCCTATAGCATCAAGCCCTTCATTGTTTAGGTATTGTGTGATATAGCTCCTCTTAAAGTTTCTAATGTATTATTAGGCCAACCATTCTTATGGAAGTGTCATGTCGTGTATCATTTTAGTACTTGCGATGTTATTATTTCTTTGTATAATAAGTTATACAAGATACTATATCTAGCCTCGCCTACTGACATCTCCTTCATTTCTACTAAAAAATGTAGTAAGATCATCTCCTAGACCAATAATTTTTTTATCTTTCTGATTTTCTCTCAAAGTTAGGGGAATATTGTAGCCACATCCATGGCCCCTAGGAAGGGTTCCCCCGCACACCAGAAGTAGGTGGATATAGTCATGGAAGAATACATGGACATATTTTCCTCACTCGCACGGGTACCCTTTCACTCATGAGTCAAGAATTCGATTTATCTGACTCTTAGAACACCTCTACCCGATGGGATGATATATCATTTCTCCATTATGGAAAATGAAGATATCAAGAGGAAAATCCAGGATTTTATGTAAAAGGGGCACATATGACAAAGCTCCTCACCTTGTGGGAGTATGATTTTACTTGTACAAAAGAAGTATGGGTCCTAGAATCTCTGCATTGATTATCGGTCTCTAAACAAAATAATTGTCAGGAACAGGTACCCCACCCCATAGATTGATAACCTTTTGGACCAAATCAAGGGGGGAAATTATTTGATAAATATCGATCTAAATTTTGGTTATCATCACGTTCTAATAGAGCCCACATATGTGTGGAACACCACTTTCAAATGCAAGGAAGGAATTTTTGAATGGTTGGTTATGTCCTTAGGGTTGAAAAAGGCACCTGCTACTTTTATTAGGCTAATGGATGAAAATTTGCATCCCTTCACCAACTTATTCGTGTTCGTGTATCAGGATGACATCCTCATCTTTAGCAATAGTTGGGAATAACACTTAGAGCACATTTGGGAGGTTCGTCAAACCCTTTGGTAGCAAAAAATATGTGCCAAATTGGAGAAATGCATATTTGGCATGAGCTAGGTCCAATATTTGGGTTACATCATATATGAGTGTATTGTGCATGTTCATATGAATAAGATCCAAGTCATTCTAGATTAGCTAGCCCGGACCACTCTAAGAGAGCTTTGTAGCTTTTTGGGCCTTGCAAATATTTATCACAGGTTTGTGTTGGGTTTGTCCCATATCACTTGGCCTTTGAGTAAGATTACTAAGGTCAGGGAAAAAAAAAATTTCCCGGGCCGACTCCGAAAAGAAGACATTTCTTGAATTGAAGTATTGCCTTTGATTTTCACCAGTACTCACACTACCATACCTGCAACAACCATTTTAAATTGAGATAGACGCCTCTGACTATGCTATTTGTGTGGTACTCACCCAACATGGCCATCGAGTAGAATATCATAGTGAGATACTTTCCGATGCAATTTGCAGGTATCCCATCTATGATAAATAGATGTATTCCATCATGCAGGTTAACCGACAATGGAAGCATTACATTCGTGGGAAGGGGACAATCATCCACACCGATAACCGAGCTATTTAGTTTATATAGACAGAAGGGAAGTTGCAGAATAATCACTATCATAGGTGGTCTACATATATACAAAAATTACACTTGAACATTAAATACAATAAGGGAAACATTAATCATGCTGTAGATTGCCTCATTCATATCCCAGTTGCAGCATTAACTATTTTTCTTAACTTTTGTGGCCACAAGACCTTTGGCTGGCTTCAACTATACAAAAATGATCTGGAGTTCGTCTCGACATAATAGATTCTACAATATGGAATTCAAGTTCATCCTGTCCACCTCTAGGATGAATTATTATGCTACATGGGCCACCTTTGTGTTCCTTTGACCGAGCGTTCCAAGCTAATTTGGGAGGCACACTACGGTTGGTTCATAGAACACTTTAGTGTGGATAAAATTGTAGTTGTACTGCAAAAGTAATTTATTGGTCAAAAATCCAATTGGATGTTGGAAAACGTATAATATCCTACCCCATTGCCAAGCCAACCATCAAGATGGAAGGCCTATACTCTCCTCTACCTACTCTTAGCCAACCATGGGAATCCATCTCTATGGACTATATGGATGGCCTTTGTTGGCTTGAGGGGTTCTAACCTAGGTTCATAGTTTATGAAGAAACCCAAAAACCCTCCAACTAATTTCCCTTTCGGAAATGACCTACTTACATAGATCATAGTCTCACCCAAAGAAGTATGGGGAGGTGTTGGAACCATCTTTTCACACCCTGAGGGAGAAAATAATGAAGTGGTCCTAGGAAATTGAGTGCATACTTTTATCAATCATAAATATATGCACGCAATAGAATAAGGTAGAATCATAGAATGTGTGCAATCCTTAAAAGAATAAGACAAAGTCGCATATCGCTTCAGAGCATATAACCATATAAAAACTAGATCTAGATATAAACAATGCAAATACTTAAGAAGATTTATAGATCATCAATAACAATGCATAAACATAACTAATATCTTCATGCAATAATCAATAAGCAACATAGAAACAATGGGATATCAACAAAATAGAAATAGTAAATAACACATATTAATCACAACAAGTTTTCCAAAAAATTTCCTTTATATTACTTCAAATCCTTTCAATACATACGAGACCTTCTGTTACATAACCCTTCCATGCACACAGCCAGTGGAGTCCACCCACAACCAGGATTAGGTCTCCATGCACATAGCTAGCAAAGCCTTTCAACCCAACCCAGACAAAACCCTTACAATGTATTACAGATGCATAAACATATCAAAGATGAATAATAGTATTACCTACTTCCCTGAGACTCGATATATCTATTTATAATATCTCCACATAGATACTATGGTCTCAAATCATGGTTTGAGGCCCATGGTTTACCATTAAACCAATTTACATAAAAAATAGGGACATGGACCCACCCCAAATCCCCTTGTCTTACTCACGCAGTGTGCATATACAAACTTATACAAAATTATATCAAAAAGTGTGCCTCGGGGGACCCCAATCCAACAGGCCCCCAAAACAAACATGTGACTCATCCCGAGTCACTGAGGTGCCTGCTCATTAATCTTGGCTGGGAGCATACTGACAAGGATCTCAAATAGAGTACTAATTCCAAAATTTTCGTTATGGATCCCTACACTTTCTGAACTAATTTTTCTGTGGTGGTCCCTTTAGTGGCTATCTCTATCCTACGCTAAGTCTATTGAATAGTCTTCAAAGTGTTATTTTGACCTTAGGTATTATGACAGAGGGCTTGTGCGGTGAAACATAGCTCGAAAACCATGTGGCCACTTCAACCACATCCTCCTGTCCTTCCTCAATGGTTTCCGGGACATCAGACATATGCCTTTTCAGCTTCTCAGTCACAGTAGAGTGTGGCTCTGGGGTCTTCTCTCCCGTTGATTTTTTCATACCAAAATACTGCCTCTTCTTCGACTTGGAAGACATGGGCGTTTCAACAATTTGAACCTCAGGCATAACAGGGTCATATCTAGGTCTGGTGGTCATCATAATTTCGGGAGTAGCATCTCCCGACCCTGCTCGATGCAACACATCCTCCAACCCCAGATCCAAACGAGACATAAACACAGAATATGTAGCGGTAATCAGGGAGCTAAAAGTAGATAAGTCACTCAAGAAGCAAAGGGAACTATTGTGACCCCATAGGTCATATTTATACTTGTGGTGCATGTTAAATGACTCCTTTTGCATTAATGGGTCTCCATTACTTACAAAATGGTCCCAAATATGGAAAAATCCCTTCATTAAATGCAACCTAGATGCTCCCATAAATGGTAATAAATCTGTCTTTTCCAGTTTTACTATTCCAACAACTAGTTTTTGACACATCTACGACATAGTAAACTTCCTCATGCAACTATCGTGCATGCCTCACACCTTACTATGCATTTACCATCCCATCTATGCAGGTATGATACTCCGACCATATATTCATTTGGTAGAAACAGGGTCATCCCTGTACGGCTTTAGATGACTTCCATTGACATACCCAGGAGGGTATTGTCTGCTCAATGTGGCCAGGCACATTGCACCTCCATCGGTGATTTCCTTAACATCATAGGGCCCTAAGAAATTCATATTCAGCTTCACTGGGTCGCGTGAAAACTTTTTTTCGTATAGTAAGACCAAATCCTATTCCGTGAACATCTTTTTCCCGATATGCCTATACCCGCATGATTTTCCGTGCGCTTTTTGAACCTACTGGTGATAATTTGCAATAAAGCAATCTTCTTCCAAAGCCACCAATGATGAAAACATGTCCTCCAATGCATCTTATTTAGCCATATTGGTGAATGTTGCAATGAAAAAAATAGGAACAATGAACTCCATTTGCAACACAACTTCTTTCCCATATACCATCCTGAAAGGTTTCCTTCGAGTCAACTTCTTGCAAGTGGTCCTATATGCCCAGAGAACTACCCGCACTTTCTCATCCCAATAATTTTGGTTAGCATTGCACACCTTAATGAGCACACTCTCCAAGATCTTATTGAATGCTTCAACTGTGCCATTTTCCTAAGGATGATAAGGAGAGATATTCTTATGAAAAATCTTGAATTCTTCTATCATGTCTTCAATGGTGTCATTTACCAAGTTCATACCATGATCGCTTATCATAATCTTAGGAAAAACAAACCTAGTCACTATATTCTCAAATATAAACCGCGTAGTAGTATCATCTTACAATCCTTCAAAGGTTTGGCTTCAACCGATCTGGTCACATAATCCGTCGCAGTGATAATGTTGTGCACACCACTCTTCCTTCCTAGATGATTAATAGGTCCCATAGAATCTATAACCCATTTCTCAAAATCTTGCAGTGCCATCTATGGATGCAAGGGAATATCGTCTCTGCGTGATGGATTTCCCATCCTCTAACATACATCACATATGCGGCAATGTGCATAGGCATCGTTATGCAGTGTAGGCCACCATAACCCAACTCACAAAATATTCTGCGGAGTGGCCTTACCTGCATAATGACCACCGGAAACCCCTCTATGAGCTTCATTTAGATTTACGCGTTTCTCATTTACATATCTTTAGAGAACCTTATCCTCACCCATTTTTTACAATTTTCCAACAATAATGGTGAAGTCTAGTGCGCGCGCCATGAGTTCTTTCTTCTGTTGAACTGTATATTTCTCAGGCACGTGTCTAGTAATTAGAAAATGAATAATATCAGGGAAATGATCATCAACCACCTTTATTGAAAAAAATTATGCGTCTAACAGTCCCTATCACAAATTTGTAGGTTTCTCACCTATTTCATTGTGCGACAGATGGTTTTGCGCAACATTCAATATTCATGGTTTCACAATAATCCCAACATCATATTCTTGGAATAACAAAAACTACCTACAAATCTTTCGCCCCAAAACAGGCTTATTGATGAGATACTTCAAAGCATAATGATGAGTGAACATCTTAAAGTGACCTCTTAAGAGATAGTTGAGGAATTTCTGCAGTGCGTACACCATTGTGAGCCCTTCCCTTTCTGTGGTTGAGTAATTCTTCTCTGCACTCGAAATTTTTTGGCTTGCATAAGCAACAGGGCGATCAATTTCACTAGCTCTTGGTTGCGCTAATATAGCTCTAAGTGCAATACAGGAGGGATCCACATGTACATGAAATACCTTGGACCAATCTCGGAAAACCAGGATGGGCGCAGTGACCATCTTTTCCTTCAACAACCCAAAACTCTTCTAACAGTATGCATCCCAACAGAACGTTGCATCCTTCTTGAGAAGCTTTTCCATGGGAACAATTATCGGCGCGTAGCCCTGGATAAACTTCCTATAATATCCAATATGCCCCAATATTTACTGCAAGTACTTAACATTCTCAGGTACCTAAAAATTAACTATGACTACGATCTTTGCAGTATCTACCATCAAACCCTTCTGGCAGACAATGTGTCCCAGCATTATCCCAAATGGTACAAAAAATATACACTTATTCAAACTCAATGAAATATGATACTTCCTACAAGTATGAAGCATTAAGCATAGGTTTGACACATGCTTCTTTAACAGCCAAAATACATTCCAATCATAAAAATATACTTCCAAGTAATTGTGGATGAATTATTTGAAAGCAGAAATTAATAAGCGTGATAAAATGTCAGGAGCATTCTTGAATACAAAATGCATGACGATATATTGGAAGGATCCCCATTTAGTAGCAAAGGTTGTCTTACTCCTATCTTGTAGCACAATCCAGATCTAATTATATCTTGAAAAACCGTCAATGAAGGAATATGCTTCTTGGCCTCCAACATTATCCAAGATTTCATGAGAGGATGAAGTTGGGACTGGATCATGCACAGAAGCATAATTCAATTTGCGCAGGTCACACTCCGGTCTACACAGATCCTAATTTCTCCCTTGGTCTTTTTATCTTGCGCAACCATTGGACTTACCTAGTCAGACTCTTCTACAGGTCCAATGATGCCTGTAACAACCATTTTGTTTGACTCTCCTTTCACCTTCTGCTTGTATCTTATGTTAAGCTTGTATGGTCATTGTTTTACAAGGCACACATCAGGTTTCAATGTGATCTTCATAACTCCAAGTTCCCCAATGTTTCCTTTCAGCTTTGAAAACCTTTTAGGTAACAAATATTTATATTATGTTAGCAAATCAGCAACCTTTCCTACTGTATCATCATCTGAGTAGTCTCCAATATTTTCCAACTTAGGTTGTTCTTCAACTCCAATATTCACGTGTCAGAGCTTTAGGGGCTTTGTTACATATATCAAGGTGATTAAGGGCCCAACCATTGCACGTTGTCCCTCAGATTCAGATATCATGAAATTACTTTGATTCTCCTCATTCTCTTCAATTGTTAGGTTCCTGCAATTCATAATAGCTTTCATCTACACATCCCAGGTTGGTGGAGCGCACTCGTTTGTAGGATTTTTTGTATCAAAGATGACTTCTTTAATATTATGCAAAGCTTCACCAACTCTATCAAATCCACTCTCAAAGAGAAATTTAAGAATGAAACTCTCTGTTAGCACAGACCATTCAGTAGTGCCTATGTGCAGCTCTGTCTCTAAATATGCTTCAATAGCCACCTTCCCCAATGTGTGAATAAACATATGGACCCAGTCAGGTCTTGGTTCTATAACCCATACTTGATTACATATTGCAAAGTGTCTGTGTGGATCTTATTTTCTAGAGTATAGATCATCCATTTTAATAAGTGGACATTCAAACAACAACCTCATCATGTGCGCACATTCCTCCTTGTTGCCCATATTCTCCTTGTGATTTTCTTAACATCTTTCTAGAGTAGCACACAAGCCAAGAATCAAAGCATGGAACCTATGTCCTTTAGGCACCATCGTTTCAAGCTCTCCTATAAACATGTTTACATTATTTAATCCATCATAGTGCAGTAAATCACATACCTCAGATGTTATACATCGCAGAGATCAGATCACGTGATTACAGCGTAGCACAGACACCTCATGTAACCAAATCTGCCAGTTTTCTAGTTATTCATCAGAGTCTGAAAAACAAGAGCTATCCTTCTCCCACTTAAGGTTTCCATCTATTGTTGGATTAATCCAATATTCCTCATGGTATTTTAGCTTATATATTTGATCGATATCATCATCAACATGCACTAGTTCAATATATCTTTTTCCTTCTGTAGGATCTAGATGAATGAATACCCTGACTCCATTTCTTTCAAATTCCATCCTCATTTTCTTCAAATTGATGACACCATCCACGTTACTGGCCCAGTCCAGTCCTAGTAGCACAGGATAGGGATCAGTATCATCAAAATTTTGTATGACTTGAAATTATTCCATCACCTTAACACCCTCTATACTGACTAGAACTTGTGACAACCTCCCTAAAGGAATGATCTTCTACTTATTGTACATGCGCAGTTGAATGGTAGGCCACTCCATCTTTGGCTCACCCATGTGTTGACATGTATTCTTAGGTAGAACATTAGCATCCAAACCTAGATCTAGAATAACTTGGTCCATTTCATAAGCAGTAACTTGCGTGGTAATACACATCTCCCTACCCATTTTGTTCTTGTTCTTGTATATTTTTTTGACTTCTCGTCGTTCTACCATCTGTTTTTCCTTCTCTACGCAATTATCTATCAGTGCCCGAATATTTCCTACAACCTTCTTGTTAGGAAGTAACTTTATACATGCTTGTAGAAATGGTTTGATATCCTCATCTCCTCCCGCTTCCTCCATAGGTCTTCCTGATATTGAAGCGTTTCCTTCTACAAATTCCTTCCGTGCTTCAATAAAGGTCTCTTTTGCACGCTGAAGATTAAGTGTTTCTTTTTTTTTAGTTCTTTAACGATCCATTCATCAGTGTTTTTCAACTTTCCTTTATCTTCATTCGTGGCTACACCACTTCTAGTAATCACATTCATGATGGGACATTCTTCACTAGTTTTAGTGCGAACCTTCTGAATATTTTGTGTTGGATTTTGCGTCTTCTTTTCTAGGATTTTATCAATCAATACAGGACTATCTTCTATGACATGATAAAATTTTCTACAATACCTACAGGACTATCATGCTGTACTTGGACAGTCGTGTGCATAATAACCAATATCTCCATAGTAATACAAAATGACTTGTCCCCATCCTCAACCAGTTGATCCACCTCTTCGGCCTCGTCCTCTACCTTGAAATTCTCCGAGCCTAGAAGGAGATGCTCATTATGTAGGCTATATATTTCATATTTATCTAAAATCATATCATAAGTGAAACAATGCTACTCATCATTCCCTAATGATGAATTTTTTTTTCAAAAAAACTGCTTCAATTCAAGTTGATACTTTTTGATCCTTAGGCAAGAATCTATGTCACATAATCCAACAATTTGACAGATTTTGTACCAGACAAGACTCTTCAACAGAATAGGACCTCCAGCATTCAGATAGTTGTTGAATATAGGACATTGATATTTATGGTTCCCAGAAGCTTTACTTTTTATGCACCAAACCTTTGCGCATACCTCCTTTCCTTTGTAATTTCACAAGATTTGAATTTCTATATGCATGGCTTCTAGCTGATTCTTTATCTATTGAGTTCCCAATGCAACAGGTATTAGGGTAGCCTCCAGTTTCATAGCAACCTCCGCAGCCTCAACTTGTGTGACAATCTTTTGTTGACCTAAGGGTTGGCACATATGTGAAAAAAACATATAAATGAACCATTCCTTATGTTTCTTATCATCAATAAAAAATCCACCATCTCTAATTGTGTACTTCAACCTCTGATCGGCCTCCCATATAGATTTGTTAGCCTCCTCATGAATCTCCTTCATTTCTATCACGAGCTGTGCATATGACTTAGGATTTGTAAACTTCTATTTTAGGGAATATTTTATTTGTTCCAAGGTAGAATTAGGGCTTTCTATAACATACCTCATCTACAAATATAATTCTTGATCTTAGAAAGAAGTAGCCAACTGCACCTTACTAGTATCAATATTGTTAACTTGTTGAGCCTGCCATACAGCCTCAGTCACAAACCAGAAGTGGTCAGTATCCTCATTTCCAATGCCTCTAAAATTAGGTAACTTCATCGGTGCAGCCATATCTACTTCTGGGGGAGGTGGAGGTGGTAGTGGAGATGGGCTATAGAGTATGGTGTTTTATTTGTGATGTGAGTGCAGAAGTGGAGTTTATGGAGTTGGAAACATACTCAAGGGTTTCTAGTGTGATGAAATTTATCCTTCAGAATCGCTAGAGCTACTATTATATGGTTCACCTTCACTCTCAATTCTAGGCTTCAAATGACTATAAATAAAATTTTCATAATCCTCATGGTAATCTCTTCCATTGTGCATATTTGTGCCTCTTCAAGGCATTCAACCAATATGTTCGCACAAACACGCCCATTCACATAGTAGCATTTTTAGCAACAATTTCAATGAGCACATGAACTTACCTCTACGGAATTTGAAAAACCTTCTTTCTTCTTCAGAATATGACACAAATTGATCAATGGAAAATTACATCACAAAGTCTCCTAAAAGGTGATTGATCAATCAGCGACCGAATGGGTGATATTATTTTCTAGTTGTTCTACTTGCTCGATCAATTCAGGAGTCTACTTGGTGACTGCATTGTCCTTTATACAATTATTGAGTTCAACTAAGCATGACAACCACTCTTGTATTTCATGCACACAGGAGAAAAATAATATTTCATGCACTTATGTATAAATATATTTCTATATCCACTGTTTGTCTGAAATCTTAGTACTTCTATTCTCTTGGAGAGAGAATTTAAGGATCTTTCTATCCAGCCAATCTTGCAATTCATTTTTTCAAGGATGCCATAACATAAAATCTTCATCAAAATGATCTCGGTCTAGGAAACAGAACCATTTGTTGGCTTGAGGGGTCCTAACCTAGGTTCAAACACTAGTAAAAAATGATGAAATTAATGACTAGGTGACTAAAAATTTTAGTCGCCGCAATTATTTCAAGTGAATTACTACTAAAGTTGAGCAATTTTAAGTGATCGAACTAAAAATGACTAACTTAAATGACTAATTTAGTATTGGAATAAAATATACGACTAGATAATCAGTGACTAAACTAAAAGCGACTAACTTAAATGACTAAGTTAGTCTAGGGATAAAATATATGACTAGATAATAAGTGACCAAACTAAACTCGACTAACTTAAATGACTAATTTAGTCTAGGATTAAAATATATGACTAGATAATAAGTGAACCTTTGTTTTTTTGTAGGTCATTAATTAATTAATTTTTTAATGATGTCTGAACCTTTGTCTTTTTGTAAGTCAATGTTCTATTCATGTAGGAAAAAATGAGTACATATAGCCACTTAGAAAATAGGTGTTCTCACCCTGTTTGGGTTTGTTGACAAAAATTTGCATGAGATGCAAAAAAATACAAAAGAGAGACTAGGGACATTGTCCATAAATGGTTGGGCCGGAGGCGCCAAAACACATATAAAACATAAAGAACACCAAATAGCATACTAGGTGTCCGATGTGATGGATGCAGGGTTGTGTGGGGTTGTTCCTAGATGCGGTGGAGGATAAAATTCACACTGTCGATCGTGCCCTTAAAAGTGCGTCAACCAAGTCTCAAGCTTTTCTACTTTCTCAGTGCATTTATTTGGGCCTCGTCAAACCACTACCAGTATCTCCTAGACTTGGCACTATAAATAGTGCATTCAATCCAATGTTTCCATCTTATCTGCATGCTCCTCACGACAGACTCTCTTAAATGTGTCCACTCTTTCCATCAGTCTGTTGATAAGTGCATGAAAATTCTCTAGGAAACAATGTTGAATAACCTACCCTTCATTTATCTCAGATCAATCAAACCCATGATTCCCCTTGCCACCACGACCTACTCCACCCCGACGACTCTGCTTCTGAATCCTCAAACCCCCAACTCTGTTATCCCCCCGCTTAACTCCTTCACAACCCCCATGCACACCCACACTAGCGTGCCATGCATGCCTTGCAGTCTTTCCACCCCGGCGTGGAGCCGCCATGATTATTTATGAGTTTTCCACCCCCACAGGGCTATTGACGACAAGGGAGTGAGAACACCCACACCACACCGGGGGCTTCATAATTCGCCAAGGTCAAGAAACCCCGCCATGTGTAGAGTCTAGATACTAGAACCCCCACCATAGAAAAAAACACCACGAGCAAAGGAGCCAAATGTCGCCACCCAACACGGTAGGGAAGCACAGAGAAACCTCCCACTACCAGATAAATACTACCACCACCAAGAAAACCAAATACCATCACCCACCAAACCAACACAGGAAATTGAAAAATAAATGATGAAAAGGTAGTTGACGCTTGAGTGTAACTTACCCCAGGGTAGTGAATAGTGAGCACACACCGATCCACCAAAAATTTTCGCACCCAAATCGAAGGGCATGAAGTTTGGAAAATAATCTATTTTTCCGCCACCACCCTCGAGGTTTCCTGGAATGAAAATTATACCTTCGTCTCTTAGCAGGAAAATACAGGCTCATCGAAAGCCAAGAAAAATGGAAATGAATGTGCTCACTTCCCTTCAACTTCCTATCCTCAACTGAGATGTAGAAAATGGCTAAGAAACTGAGCAACAGGGATCAGTTGAACACATCGCACTAGCAAATCCCCACGACAAGCACACACAAGCGACTCCCTTTGTAAAACTTCATGAGACGTTTACGCTTCCTCTCCGGAGGTAACCATCAGGACCAACACCAAAACAGATTAAGGAGTCTAATGTCGGGCTCCCTCACCTTCCACCGCCTTATCCTTTCACTACCCCCAAACTCCAATGCCCAGTTATTTTTCACACGAATTTCCAATGTGAAGCCAATAACTCTCCCATTGCATGTGTTATGGTGAATGAACCAGGAGTACCATCCCTCACACTCGCTCCACTTATATTTACTCATGCGAGACACCTTCCACATGTTGCTTAGACCTCACCACATTTGATATCAATTTGGAGAATTTTGACAATGCAATGAATACCGAAACCTGTTAGATGATTGGCACTAACTTTGATTATTTTTTAAGATTCAATAGTAGATCCTGGAAATAATAGTCAAATATCCACAATTCTTAGTTAATTTTCTACCGTACGAGAGATATTTCATAGGGAATAAGCCTAGTGATTTCTATTTCAATGGAAGGATAACAAATTTTTTTTTGGGTAATCATGGAATTTAATTCAATTTCAAATCATAGTGCGAGACCGAATTTGATGTGAGAGAAATTCTTCTGGTTGCTGCTCTGTAGACCTATCCGAAGTTTTGTTGGAAGTGGAGGACGCCATGTTCGGAGGAAAACTAATACCAATGTTTTTCAAGAGAAAATGAAGTATCATTCTAATGTGATTGGCGTAGGTGCTAGATTCAACCACATGATGTTCAATGTGAGTGCGAGCCAACTCTAGGTCCTAAAGATGCAAAGTGAGTAAATTTTGTACAACCTAGAGCGTGTCACCAATTCTTTGTCTCTCAACTACTTCTAGGATAACTACATTACGCCTAATATGCTGAAGGATGTCATGGTCAAAGAGAATCATGCGGTAATCGCACTATGGAGAGGCAAGAGGGTGACCTCTGCCCTTGCCACCGTGTTGAACATGGCCTCATTCCCTCACCATGATAGTGTGTTGGAGAACAAATATGTTGGGGATGTGGCCTTAGATAACAACAGTAATGGAATCATGGTAATGCCAACTTCCCTGAGCTTCATAGGGTTGCAAGGTGGAATGCAGGATATGTTGGTCGAAAAAATAAGTTAACATGGTGGCAAGCATTAAGTTACGTGTGAGGCTGGACATGAGAATTAGCATTAAGATGGTGCAGATGCAGAGGGCTCGATTTCTCTTTTCAACATTTAAGTTATTCACATGTTGATAAGGATGTGGAGTGATGTCGCATAACTGTCAATTGTTGATGGTGCTCATGTCAGCATTAAATTTCTTACTAAGATGCAGTTGGAAAGTGAGCACCTCAATCTAGGTGGAAATTTCACAATTTAATTGTTGAAATTTTTTTAATACTTATAAATTTATCCATACATTAAAAAAAAAAGATTCAACAATTTTTAAATATATTTTATTAAAAAAAATCAATAAAATATTATTTAAAAAAATAAATAAATAATATATATACATTAAAAAATATTCAACAATTTCTAAATATAATTCACTAAATAAAAATCAATAAAATATTATTTAAAAAATAAATAAATAATATATATACATTAAAAAATGATTCAACAATTTCTAAATACAATTCACTAAATAAAAATCAATAAAATATTATTTAAAAAATAAATAAATAATATATATACATTAACAAATGATTCAACAATTTCTAAATATGATTCACTAAATAAAAATCCATAAAATATTATTTAAAAAATAAATAAATCAAGGTTCTTTGTCCATACTCCCTCTGCGTGAGATTGGGCGCGAGTCATTTTTCATTGTGAAATATTCAAATAGGTATCAATATCAAACAAATGGTTGGGCGGGAGTCATTTGAAATTCTCAAAAAGGTAAACAAAGGGTTTTACATTGTGTGGTTTGTTTCATCGAGCTTGCCCTGCAATATCACCTGCGGCAACGATTTCTACATATCAAATGGAGTTTTGAGGGTGTGGAGGTAAAACCTGGGGAGGTTCACAGCTGTGATCTTGGAGATGGTATGGTAAATATCTGCACTTATCGCAAGCAGCCCAGGGTCATATTCGAAATGCATAAGAAAATGAGGGAGTTCTCCTCAAGGTTCCTGTTGATAACAAGAAAATTGTGCTTTGTGCACTTGCATACAGGAAATGTGGCTAGTTTTCGTTGGATATTAGGTTTTTTAAACCGTTCAAGCTTTCACACAATTGCACCACACGAAGCATCACACAGGTATATTTTGTATCAATTTTTCAAAGCTTTGAAACCTGTTTTTTTGCCATCAAGAATTTAATTTGCCAGATGGGACCAACATCTCCTGTTTTGCAACTAAATATAGTTGTATGTCTCTCCTTTGCAGATCCTCAACATCCTTGCAAGGGATTTATTTTTCTTTCTTTCCCAAAGACCTTAAATGATAAAATCATTGGAGGGGCTGGGTCACATGAATCTGAGCTCTAATGGCTTCTTCCAGGAAGCATCATCCTCCCAAAGCAATAAATTAGAAAAAAAAAAACACAGATGTCGTTTTCCTAATGCTGTGAAACCCCTAAATCCCAACTGCCCGTCCGATAAATATTTACTGTTAGAATTTTTTAACTACTGTATTTAGTCTACAATTCCGATGGAAATGCATTGAAGTAGTGGCCTAAAATGTATGATCAATACGGAAATAATACAGTACCGTGTGGTCTATGGACCTTACCCTTGTGAATACTGAGCTTACTGAGTCTCTTCTAGCACCATTGTAGATGATCTGTAATGATCCTAGACATCCTCAATACCCGGGGTACTAATTTGATGTCCAAAAGGGCCATCAAGATCTCTATCCCTTTCCCTCTGGCCACAAGATTGAGCCTCTTTATCAAGCATCTCCCTCTACTTTCAAGCACTTTGACCTTCAACTCCTTACGATGAATGCTTCTCCTCATGAAATGTAGGAGCGCAGGGTCGTTGGGATCCTCTACCTCTTGACTTATGCAAAAAAAATTCAACATTTGGTGTTGCACCAAACTTTTGTGCTTGTCAAACCTAACAAAATCCTAGAATATCATTATGGATTCCTCCATGATACTAACCAGCTAAGCTGCTCATATTTTATTTGCTTCTGTCCCTGCTTCCTTCATGGAGCCTTTGACCAAATCCTGGGACCTTCAAACTGATCATCTAAGAACCTCTGCAAAAAAACTTGAAACTGCTAAAACTGATCTGCCACGTGGTCATAAAACAAATCCTTCTCTGATCCATACAATGCCGCCTCCTGGAACTTTATGTATTGCCAATGCAGGGCCTCCCAAGACAAACAAGTCTGGCCGACATACACAGTCTCCAGGTCCTGTTGCATTCTCTTCAAGGATTCGTGGGAAGCATGTGTGACCGCAGGGCTTGTTTAGAGTATATCTCTTCCGCCTGGAAGCCACCCCTTTAGGCTTTCAGGTTTCATGGCTTTGAAAAACTCATAGTGCATAGGTCTACTGAATATTAAGATTATCCAAGCAATACATCCTGTCTCAGTATTTATTGTATAAATCTTCAATATTATCTTCTTCTGGCACTAATTTTTGGAATGATGATGGAGAATCTTCTATTAAAGCTCCACTCTCACTCTCCCAAACACTGGAATCAGCTAGATCGGACTATATTTCTTTAGGTCTAATAGACAGATTTCCCACCCTGAGTCTTCTTATTTCTGAATGAAGTTTCTCTATAAAAAAATCATAATATTCATCATCCTCATAGTCATTTAGTGATGGGTTACCCATCAGCAGAAGCCTCATGACCTTGGTTCTAAATTATTACATACTCCTCATTCTTTTTTATGCATATTCATTAGGGAGTTGTTTTTAGTTGCAGAATATTCACATATTTCAAGGTAATTATAAATATTTTTCAAACTAACGGTATAGAAGAAGATAATTCTAGAACCAATTAAATGACCGATAACTCTTAGTAATAAATTAATTTGATGCTTTCAAGCCCCAGTGATGGGAGGATGATATTGTGATTGTCTATATCATTATGCACTTGATCACTTTGAGTTTCTAAAATTGGATCTTCTTTTCTGTATCTATTGGAATGTCGTGGATGCTGTCAATTTATAGGGAGGAGAAGAACTATGAATAGTAACATCATGCCCCTTCATTAATACCGTGGGTGAATATGATGAAATCATAGGTCTATCTCCGTCAATACTGTGGTTGAATGAAGAAATGACAAATATATCTCTCTGATGATGTGGGCAAGGCGGGAAATGACACTGTTGATTTCATAATCGAAGTCATTCAGGTCTATAGGAGTTGATGTCACGGACGATGTCATTGGAGTCAACGACTGTTGGAAATACTAAGAAGGGGGTGAATCAATATTTCCCTTATTTTTCACAATTGGTTAGTTAATCCTTAAACATTCAGAGCATTAATCAAGATAGAATCATAAACATCACATCAATTGAACAATACACAGAATATGTCGTCCAAACAAGCTTTGCATTATGTATGATTACATACACAATCTACCAGCTATGCTGGAAGGAAGTACGAAACTACCAAAATCTGAAGATGTTTGCAGACTAAGTCTACAAGGGTCCTTAGCCTCCCTTACAATCAACCAACCAACCTCTATCCACTTCTTCTATCCACTATTAAAACTGTTCACTATTGTCCTCTGCTTTTGCACCTCCTGCTTCACCGCTTCTGGTCTACTGCACTTTTGTTACACAATTTCTACAAGGTCATACATCAATCAAGGTCAACATCAATGTCATCACTACAGTAAGGTCACGGTTGTCATCAAATCATTGATCCAGTAATGTTGCTACAACTTGACTGGCACAATACTACTGTCATAATGTCCCTATCTCAATGTCACATATACATCACAGTCACTTCTATATAAGGTTTCTATCGTGTCAAGGGTTACAGCCATTTTCCAAGAACATTTTTATTGTCATGTATTGAGAGCGTTGTCATTAGAATCATTGTCAGATCAAATGTCATGCTAGGTTCACCAAGTTACTGCCATATACCAAGGTTTCTCCCACATCAAAATATTGTTGTCAAGGTAGGGTAGAAGATAAAGGAAGATCGCTGCCATCAACAAGGTCACTTCAGATCACTTACAGGGTTACTGTCAAATATGTTGTTGTATCAACAGATTACTTCCAAACTAGGTCACTATCATATATTAAAGATATTGTCATGTAATCAAGGTTATATCACAACACCATTGCCATCATTGTATCAATGTCACAGGTGTCATCAAAATTGGTGATGTCATCAAAGTCATGTCAAGAGGTATCATCATTTATTGTTCAGTCACATATATCTGTTATGAATACTTTGGTATACATTACTGTCCAACTTATCACATAAGCTACTGCCCAGTTATCACAATCACCAAGAGTCCCTTAGAGTCATACAGTCAAGGAATAATTCTATCATGAGCTTACTAAAATTTCACTATTCATTCAAGGTTTCATTGCCATAATAAAGCAATGTCATTATACCGTTGTTCTTCACTGGCATTTCTTCTATCATGCATTTCACAATGTCAACCCTTGCAACCCATAGCTCTGCTTCAATATCAGCATATATTCCGTTGCAAACCCCAGCTTATCAATCAAGTCTTGGAAATATATCTACACCAGCATACAAAATGAATCTGTTCTACAACCAAGACATACTCATGTTGGCAACCACTTCTGTTTAGAACCTAAAATAGTGCACACTCCCAAACACAATTGTTTATGCACTGTTAATATGAGACCATTCTGCTGTCAATTGTCATCAAGATTACTTGTGACCTTAGGGTCACTGCACTTTTCAAATCCTAGCATAAGTTTCGACAACAACCTTCAGTGATTTGAATTACAGGACAATACATAAATATTGGTGTATCATGCACACTACTACTACTAGCAGTTCTCATTGCTCAGCCATGTATCACGCAGTCAAACAGAGGCACAATTGCCATATTGAAAATGCCATACAGGGTTACTACTACATCAAGTATCTATGAACCATAACACATCACTACTGCTTATTGTAGATAACACCCTACACATTCCGTAGTTCATTGATACTATTGCATCTTTCTAGTAGAAAAACTATTGTTGTATATGGGTCACGTTACTATCAGGTCACTTCAGGCTACGGTTAACAATGTCACTAGAGAGTCACACCTTCAGGTCACATGTCTTATACATTACTTGCTCACAATCATAAGGTTCCCTTGTCATATAGAGACAACTCTATTTCTTCAGATCTGGATCTTTATTCCAGGGTGGAACTTCTTGTATTTTATAACATTCGACACAGATCTGGCATGTTTTACAGGGCCGCAGGCTTATTTTCTACAAGGTGTCTTTGCTACAACTAATGCCAAACATCTTGATGTGTTTTAGCTCAGATCCTCTGTTAAGTCGCAGAAATAATACTAAGTCTCTACCACTTGCTGCTTCATTGAATACTTAAACTGCTGATCAACCCTTTTATACAAAGATGACAGACTTATACACTCAGAGACACAGTGATGTAGGCCGCATATATTTTGATGTTATCTCATTGGCTTTTTCGTTGGTTCTGAAGAATCATTAGTTTAGGCTTGCAGGGAATCAATAGCTTAAATTATCTCATTGTCCTAGTTTTGAAGGCCAAGAAATCCAATGCCAAACACAACTGCTCAGAACTATTTTGGCATCTTTTGGTGACTTGATCATAGGTCTACAATGATCAACTTAAAGTAAGGACTTACATTATTACCAGGTGTACAAAATGCATAGTTTTGCAATACTACTCCCTGTGATGAGTCTTTGACCTGTTCTTAATGTCAAGTGCCAAAAATGATTCTTAGAGTTGCTATTCCTGAAATAGATCAAACCCGAACAATTCTTCAGTGCCCCACGAAACCCTGTGAGGGAATGCTTCTACAACGGCACCTGCAAACAATCGACACCCAACAAATCCCAAACAAATGTATAACCCTTAAACCCCAATGAATGCCATAACCCCAAAAGTACAAATTTCAACCATTAACCCTCCTCGTCGGATCTATCAAAGCTTCCATAGGGAGGCAAATAGAAGAGTCGAAGAATTTTTCGATATTCATGGAGAGCAGGGGCACGCCATTTTATAGAGGTTGAGTAGCCCTTATGTTGGACCAACCTACTATAAAGAATATATTAATTTTTAGACCATCCACTAATCTGATTTTCAAACTGACCCTCTTAGTGCCATAAAATAATCACGGTCATATCCAAAAATTATTCCCTTGGACCATAATAGTTTTTAAAGTCTGGACCAAGAATTAATGTACATTTAATTCAGTAAATTATTCTCTTGCTTTTGGAACATAACAAATTCCTTTAACTACTAGAATTACCTTTTCAACCTTAATAATTTTCTTCTAAGCCCAAGAATTAAAGATAAACTACCATGTCACCTTAGTTAAATTAGTCAATATTATGCTGCCACATCATCCATGCTTTGGGATCAAAGTAAATCTACCACATCATCCGCCCTTGGGGTTTTGGACCATTGGTTGGGGTTTGCAACTTTGACCAAGCATATTTCTCCAACCATGAGGCACTAGGTTTTCCTTGGAGACCGTTGCTAGTGGACTCTCCCCGTCATCCATTGATATGTGAAGCGTCTCGGATGTTATAGAAGAGAAAAAAATTTGAGTTGAGTTGGGCTGTTTGCAGAAACTCTGCTATCGCTGTTATGTGTCTGAGACGAGATTAGGCATGAGTATCGGTGATAGAGGAGGTGGGATTTCAGATTTTTCATGAATTGATGAATGGGTATCCAGTTCTGTCTTTGGATTGTGAATTGCTGGGGTATGGGATTTCTCATTAATTGATGAATGGGTACCCAAATGAGAGGCTTAGATGCTCAAAAGGCCAACATTGCGATGGCAAGGGTCGTTGCCAGAATATGTGTCTGATTTGAAGCTGATACAATCTACTATTGGGGTCTAGGAGTTTAAAGTGTTTGTTTTTGTGAATATGTCAGGTGTTGCTTGTATAGTCTAGTTAGAAGTTTCTATTTTTTTAATGAGCCTTTCAGTATGTATGTGATTGAAATGCCATGGATGGATAAATTATTATGATCGTCAATCAGGAGATGGGGAATAGGATTGGATATATGAGGGTTTTTACGTATTAGAATGGGTGGTTCATGAGAATTGGTAGTCTGAATCATGTCATCTAATCCATATGTGGTAGCTTAGTTTATAACTGAAGTGGTTGGTCAAATTTGAAGGTTGTTGCTACCTTCTATTGTTGGTCACAAAGTTTATTTAATTTTCTGTTTTCAATTTGTTGTGCAAAATTTCAATTTATTTGCATGCAATTGTTGGGTTCAGAAGTCATTTTTTTATTAACCCTATTAGTGCCCAAATCATGTTACCATAAATGGAATGGCATGATATTTTTCCAAGATATGGTCAAGAAATAGGAGTATTTAAAAACATCTATAACATTTTTTTAGAAGTACCATAGTACACAATAACATTGAGTACTATCATGGGAAATGAATGTTTGGATGTAAGTTTGGTTGCATTGTAGGAGGAAGGCTTTAATTTAGAGTAGCCTTGAGCTGAGTTGTTGATTGGATTGTTTGGAATATATAGAAAAAAATATCTTTTACTTTGTGTTTATATTATACATGAAAATTAAAAATTCTAAAATTTAATAAAATCACAAACCTCACATTCTTTTATACCAATTTTTGTTCTTTCAAGATTCTTTTCCTAGTAGTGACTATTGAGTAGTCTATGGATGGAGGAGAATCGAGATTAGAACTAGAAGGTTTTAGTGCTAGGTGGGGAATTTGTTGCTGTAGATTGTGAATACTTGAAGATTTTTCATTGTATAATGCAAATTTGTCATGACTTTCTTGTAAATTGAAATCATGAAGACTCAACATAATGTTAGGATTGTTACCATGTCTTTTGAGAGGATGGATTAGAGCATTGACCATTAAGTGGATTTAAGATTTCAAATGGGAGGTTGGATGATCAAAATGGTAGGTAGAGATACCATTTCCTATCAAAGTTAAAATCCCCAAATATTTGTACTATGTGGAGTAAGGATAGAGCTAAACATTAATGACTACAACTATAGGTAGAGCCAATCCTCACTCGATTGGAAATTGTGCTTGATAAAATTTTCCAGACTTGAAAATAACATATTCAACAATATCATAGGATCATATCAACATATGTCAAAATTTCCAAGGATTATGGCATGAAATTGTGAACTAAGATGGAAAAAGTTCAACTTGTCCATTATTAAGTCAAATCCAAAAACATGTTTCAAAATATGATAATACACAACAAATATAATAGCTTAGGAATAAGTGGCAAAGAAGGCCCTCATGCTTTTGTGTAGTTTTGCTCCAATTGAATGAACTTATTTTTTTGGATATACTGGATATTGGGCATCTTAACCTTGCTAAGTAGTCCTTTTTAGGTTGCATCTAGGTTGCCCATGTTAATGGTATTAAGGTAGATGTCTAATATGTGAAAATAGTCATGATTTTAGTTTGTCTCGTCAAACATAGTTGGTTTTTTCTAGAAGTGATTGGGTCAAGCATATGTGAAAAACCAAAATTAATCCTTTTAAGATTTGTTTTTAATTTGCTCCCTAGGTATTGACAATATATACAAACACTAATAAATTACAAACTAGTATTGGAAAATGAGGACATGAAACCAAACTGCCATTTTGGTGACAGACATAGTGGTTGGGTTGAAGTGTGGGAACTGTGGGATAAAAAAAGGATCTGCTCTTCCCTAGAGAACCCTCTTTAAAATATTTTGGACAGTAATCCAGATAAAAAAATTGAATAATAAAGAAAACTTTGGAGTATAGATACACTTCATAGCAATTTTTTTTACAGTTTGAATAGATCCACTTATACAGTTTTAATATAGGTGTTGTGAATCAGACTTCAATGCATGTGATTCACAGAAAGAGAGAAGTTTTGTGACCTCTTGCTTAGAGAACTCTACCATTGTGACCTTTATAGCTTGGGCTCATAAGGAAACATGCACATTTAAAGTGCATGTTAATAGAGGACATTTATTTGCAACACGTTTTGTTGTTTTTTTCTTGACCCATTAATTAATGACACCTATGATTAATAACTCTTTGGTAATTTTAAATATTGTAAACTTGATTACAAATTATAGTTGTTGAAGTGGAGGGGTTTATTTGAGACCTTATCCTTGAAAGAAATAGTCTCTGAGGATGAAAACACACATTTTCCCATCGCTCCTTTTTCTAGGCACAACACCAAAATTAGAATAGTGTATTTGCATATGTTAGAAAATAGATGATGGTCATTAAGTTGATTTCCTACAAACAAATTTATTGTTGGTCCACAAGGATCATATGCATGAGCTCTAATTTTTGCTTTTTATTGACTATAAAATCAAGAAAGTTCACCCAAAATATTAAGGTTTTCCCTATGATAGACTTGACAATAATTTGAAAGCTTGCTTTGATTTCAAAGCCCTCTCAAATTAAGGTCCCCTAACATTTCCATTGTTACC
The DNA here is from genome assembly GCA_034641835.2 of Pinus albicaulis. Classification (NCBI taxonomy): domain Eukaryota; kingdom Viridiplantae; phylum Streptophyta; class Pinopsida; order Pinales; family Pinaceae; genus Pinus; species Pinus albicaulis. Next base: position 1,084,322,150 of record CM076581.1, read on the forward strand.
AATTTTGTTGTCAAATACGTTTTGTTCAAATATTTTGTTGAACACTTGCCATGCAACCTCAGGTCCAAAGGAAAGATTTTGTTTTTGGCCTAAGTGATATTGATTGAAAGGTGTTAACTACCGATCTATTTATGAGTACATCCAATAATATTACTTTATCGTACCCCTAAGAACACACGTAAGCCATTATTTTTTGTGCTTGGACTATCATGTTAGTCCCTAAAGAATAGTTTGGGTTCTTCCATTGCTAATAGAAACATTCATAGAGCTCTTTCCATATGAGCCATGTTGACATATTTTCAAGTTTCTTTATGTATGTCAGTTCCTTTGAGAAAATTCAAACCAACAATAACCTAAGTGCCTCTATTTGCACTACCTTTAATCTCTGTCACTTTGTGATTTCCACTTCAAGGCATTCCTTCATTGTGTGAGGCAAGGGATGTGTTGACTAGTTAGTGAATAGTAAACACCCCAATATTTGTGGTGTTCTTGGCCTTAATAGCTTTAGTAGAAGGCTTTGAAATTGACCTTCGCCTAGAGGAATAACCATAAAGCTCTAGGAAAGTTTTGCAGTCACTCCCAAAGTTCCCTCTATGGCTCGGGCTCATAAGGAAACATGCTCATTTAAAGTCGATGATAATAGAGTTCATTTCTTTGCAATAAGTTCTATGGTTTTATGTTGACCTCTTAATTAATGAAATTTATGATTAATAACTATTTAGTAAAGTTTAATATATTGTAAAATTGATTACATTAAACTATAGAATTGGAGTGTTAATACTCTAATATTATGCACTCGGATAATTCATTATATTAAAAGGTACCCCTTCAATGGTATTTTCAATGGTATTTTAGGGATGTCTTTGAGAAAGTGGCATTCATGGGACACCTACCTAGTGGTAAATATGTGTCCTTGACCCATATGTGTTTGTATGTGTATGTGTGTATTAAAGGGGGAAATATGAGGCTGAGTTGCATTACCCTTGAGATGCATTTTCCAGTCACTTATAAATAGGCACATTTAGATTGGGTTATTTGTTACATGGATGCATTTAGTTTGATCTGTAAATATTTTTATTTTCCCCAATTTTTCACAACTTCATTGTACTTTTAACAATTTTCATTATATAATAAGACAAATTTGTATGGTTAAACTATATTTTTTCCAAGGAAGAAATTGAGCTCTCTATATTCATAAAAATTTAATTGTGTACATACATTTAAGCATTTCTTGGGAGAGATCCAAGCTCTTCCCAATTTGTGACCAAAAAAGTTCAGACCGTTCTCATAGCCCCATCCCAAAAAAGTATGTGAATGTTTGGAACCTTCCCTTGTTCAAGGGAAAAACATCATATTGTTCATCAGCCTAGTGTAGAAACCACACAAAATTTAAAAGTGTTTTCTGGACCTCCTCTTTAGAGGAAAACGACCCAAAACATAAATATAGATCCTGATACAAGCAGCATAGTAACCTAGGTTCTCGAGCCTCCTATTAAGAGGAAAAACAACCCAAACAGGAACGGACAACCAATATAAAAATTTATAAAGAGGAGCAGTAAAGGATCTAATCCTCAACCAAGTTTTGTGCTACATACATATTATAATTTTCAGCAATAGAAAGTGAGAATTTCTGAAAGTACATTAACATATATAGAGAAAAAACAACTGAAGACCACTCAAGAAAATGGAGAATGGTCCAAATCCATAGAGCCTTCTAGCCCTATTTCTCATGTCCTCCAGCTTCTCGAATCTTGCTATAAACCCTCCTTAGAAAAGGGGTCTACAGAGGAATTCATTTCCCTGTAAATATGACATAAATCAATGTGAGTAGAATAGTCCTTCGATAACCATCATTCTTCAAGGATAGGTTGTGAAGAATAATTTTAAAAAAAAAATCCTTGTTAAATCATTTGATGATGTTGAGCGAGTCCCAAAATAACTGAACATAAGTAATATGCAGGTGTGAAAGCCAACATAGGAGGCGGTGTAATGCTTTGATCTTAGCATAGTTGTTTGTGCCCTGAACAAGTTTGATAGAGGCTACCAATCTTCAAGAATTGCTTAGGTGAATAACAATTCTAGCACCACACATGTTCGCCAGATTTGATGCTCCATCAAAGTAAGCCCAAGGGATATCTCCCTTGATTTTCTCAGGGTTATTGACCCTTTTCTCTATTGGATTTTTTTGTTTAGGGAGAAGGGAATAGATGGCTGGTCCATTATGAGCGACGATGTGGAAAGGGGTATCTACTTTCTTGAAAATAGCATGGTTCCTGGCAAGCTAAATTCCCCAGGCCATAATCAGGGGTACCGATTCTTGTTTTTCAATCTGGTAACCGTTCCACCAAGACTGCCATGCCTCCTTAATCGAAGGAACAACCCATTGATGTGTGCAACCAACCCTAATTTGGATCCCTTCCCATGCCTTTTGACATTAGGAACAAAAAAGAAACAAATGGGCCACCGATTCAGAGTCCTGTTTTTCATAAGGGGCATCTCCAAGGCCCCTCCTTCTTCCTTTTTTGAAGATTGTCACACAAGTGGATATTTTTTTCTATCAGGCACCAAAAAAATAGGCGACCTTTAGCAGGGTTATTCATCTTCTAGAGGGGTTTATGCCACCATTCGGCCTTCGGCCAGCCTTTCATCCCCATAAGATGAGAATACCCAGTCTTTGGTGAGTACAAGCGTGAAGGCATAAAACCCCATCTGAGGGTTTCAGGGTCATCTCGAATGCATATGTTTCTTATAAGTAGTTCATTAGTGTATAACTTCCAAGTTTTTTCCCATATTGGGTCAAGCTGGAGATCGTCTCCATTTTTCTAGCCTTGTGACCAGATGGATGCGGCTTTGGATTTTTCGGCTTGACTGAGGAACAAGAGACCCTTGTTCACAAGGTGAGATTTGCAGGGCTCCAGAAGGGAAAAATCTCCATTAAAACCGACCCAAGGGTCTAGCCCATGTCTAATCTACTGCCCATTCCCAACCTTCCAGGCCAGACCTTCCTCGATTAGGTCCATGGCTTGAAGGGTGGCCCGCCAAACCGGCGACCCACCCTTGGTGGACATGACAGGGTTCCAGACCCAATAAATAATGTCTCCAGGGTCAATGTACTTCCTTCTCATTACCATGGACCAAAGGGAGTCCTTGTTCAGCAGTGACCATCCCATTTTAGCCGCAAGGGACTTGACGAAGGAGTGTAGTTCCTTTATACCCCATCCTCCCCATTCTTTTGGTCGGGCTATTTTCTCCGGGCCACCTCAGGGTCCCGTGATTTGGCCAATTGGCTAGCCAAATGACGATGTAACATCAAACCAAGCTTTGGAGCCCAAGGACCTAGCCTTCCTGGACTCAGAGAGGGCTCTCTCTATAAGTGCAAAAGATGCCGGTGTGTTTACTTGCGATGTTCTGATATTAGGCTAGTTATGAGGTGTGTTTTTGGTTTTTTAGTTTTTAAGTTTGTGAGGGATGAAACTGATCAAATACATAAACTGGATAACAAGATGTAGATAAATTGGGCTATGGGGTCAAACAGGTCAAGGAAGCTATGAAGTGATGATTGTAAAGCTGCTGTAGGGCCGATTTGATTCAGAGTAGAAGGGATCTCTGGGCAAAATGGATTAAATGGACAGTAAGTTAGTGAAAGACAAGGGATTTCAAGTGCAAACTAGTTAATAGCAGACATAAACATGTAATAGCAAGCCATTAATCATGCTAGGAATACTGTAAGCTAATCAATACATAGAAATCAAACATTCCAGCCATACATAGAGGTATATGACCCTCTAACTTCGGGAAAAGGCTATCAGACTTTGGGGAAAACACATGAGACAAACTACCAACTCATAAACTATGCCGGAACGCCTAAACATAGTCTCTAAGTCATTGGGCACTTGGACAAATAAGTTTTCATAGTTTTAGGCAAAGGGCTAGATCGGGACTAGGCCTCCTTGGTTCAACAAAATGATCAACAAATCAGTCAAAGAGAAAGTTTTATGGACATAACTATGGGCAGCTGATAGGTAGGTAGGGAAAACCATACATCCTACTCAACATACATGGAACTGATGAATAAAACTTAGCAACAATACCTTAGATTACTAAAGAGCAGCTAAGAATTCTTTAGCATAACTAAGGGAGAAGAAAACATCAAGCTATGAAGATTCAGGGATTTTGAGGTGCCTCCATGGGCATGTCTCAAAATAAATCTTTACTGATCTATAGCAGCAATAAAAATGAAATATGAGTGAAAACTAGAAGACAAAACACATTAAGAAGCACTATACCATTCTACCATGTCAAGGAATCCATCAACAAGCCTTCAACATTCCTCAAAGCATCCAAGAGGCAGTCCAAAAATCATAACTCAAGTGTATTCTTCAAAGCTCATATGACCAATGCATTAATTCTTCTCTCAAGTTCAGCCTCTTGATTTACAAAGAGAACCATGGAATAAATAGGCTTGAGGGAGGAAAACCTCATGGAGCAACTAGCTATCCCATTGGCCAAGTCAAAATATCTAAACTTGTCCTTGAGGCTTTGCAAAGCCCAAGGCACAAAATATCTCATAAAATATCTTAAAAACTGCTAAAAATGGAAATTATAGTGACTTTACATGATTTTCCCATGATAAAAATAGCCTAACGCACATTTGGGAAAAGCAGATTTTTGGAGTTCAAAAATTACAAAAATACTTCATATTTATGCCTGAAAAAGGTCCCCTGACTTGCTGGATGCAAATGGAAGCCTTCCCAATGTCGAAATGAGGCTCATGATGGCTCGTTGGAAAGCTCTCTGTGTCTGCTTTCCAATGCAAGTGGAATCATCTCAATCTGATCTCTGAAAGTCCTTCAAAACTGTACCTGTGTGAAAAAACCCAGAAAATAGCAGGCTGCTGATAGGGCGGGCAGAATGTGCAAAATGAGGTTGTTTTTCGCCAATTTGGAGGGGCGAATGATCTTCAAATGCCCTGAAAATCGCTGGAGAGCTGCTCATGAAATTATGGAATCCATTGGTATCACCCTCCTCCCTTGACGACTCATCAAACTGAAATGGCGTATTTATGAGTTTTTGGCGAAAACCCCAAAAATGCCAAAAAACAAAAAGTTTTCGAAACAGGCCCAAAATTGGCATGTATGACCCTCAAGGGTCCATAGAGACATGCTCCGAAGCTGAAGCTAAAATATCGAGGGCTGATATGCTTTTTGCTTCTTTCCGTGCTAGGCGCCTCTCCTTCAATTTCTTCAATTTTTCTTGTGCCACCTTCAATTTGCGCCTGGCGAATTGGTTTAGCTTCTGAAAGTGAAGAGTTCTCTTTCTCTGTAGCTCAAGGTCCCTGTTTGCCTTTTCAAGCTTTGTCTCCAAATGCTGGTTAGCCCTCTCAAGCCAAGCTTCCTTGTTTTCCTCAATTTCCCGCTCAAAGAGGGTAGTGAGAGGAAAAGCTTCGAATTGAGCTTGTTCTTCAGCCTTCTGTTTCTCCAAGGCTCTCCTAAGCCCGATGGTTCTAGGCCTCTTTCGCCTAGGCTGGTCCTCCTCCTCTTCATCATCAAATTCGCCAATAAGCTCTTCAATTCTTACTTGTGCCTTTTCTGCCTCTTTCTTGTACTTGATCGCCCTTGTTTCATGGATAGCTACATGAAACTTCATTTGTTTGTTTTCAACCTCCAAGAAATGATTGAAATTTCTTGCCCTTTGAAGATCTTCTTGTAATACCTCAATTTTCCCTTCTTTGTGAATGAGGAGATTTTCAAGGAGGCGGGCCTCATTGTCACTGTCATCGCTTGGTATAGGGATGACAGCTGATTTCCCTCTATGCTTGGCACTTTCTCCAACTGCACTTTTGCCTTTGAAGGCCAATCTAGCGCTTTTTCTCCTTGGTAAGCTAGAAGTTGTCTTTTTGGGCAATTTCTTCTTCTTAGGAATAGTTTTGGTCACTGTCAAGGAGGCAGCTTCAGCTTGCTGTCCTTCCTCAACATCCTGTCCAGCTTGTGGCTCAAAAGATGCTTCAATTGTTTGCTCAACCTGCTGCTCTTCAATCTCTGTCTGCTGCTGTTCCTCTTCCAACTCTGGCTGCTGCTGACCAACCTCAAGCTGCTGTCCCTCTTCCTGAATTTGCTGCTGTTCATCAACCTCTAGCTGCTGTCCAATGATATCTAACTGCTGCTGTCCCTCAAAATCTGGCTGCTGCTGCTCATCATCCTCCTTTTCTCCCTGTGGCTCACTGCCCTCTCCTTCTCCCCGTTTACTTGGCTGCCCAGTGGTCATCTTGAGTTTTTTAGGGGTAGGCCTACTAGATAAAGGCACTGGGCGATGGATGGGCTGAGTAGGAGACACATGAACAGGAGGGACAGTGGCGAAATCGGCATGGCTAATGAATGAATCCCATGAAACTCCTTTCTTCTCTAGCTGGTGTAAGAAGATGATTTTGATCAAGGAATGGTGAAAGAGAGAAGGGATTTGCTGAGGTGGAGCTTTCTTTTGGACAGTAGCTGCCATTTTCTCTATGCTTTTGGACAAAAAGTATGGAAGGGTTAATTGCCTGCTTCTAGTAAAATGCATCAACAAGCGAACATGATAGGCAAAAATTTGGCTAAACCTCCCTTCACAAGTGAAATATCTCATTATGGCCTTCATCAGTGGAGCATAACAGCCAAGAAGATAGGAGAAAGGGAAAATAGCAGTGATGGTTTCCCTATGTTCAAGCTTGATGAAAGGTTTATAATCCTCTAGATCAAGATGCGCTTGTTTAAACCACTTTTCACCATGATACGGGATCTTGGTAGCTTTGGATACATACCTTGGAGAGATTTTGAAGTCAAGACCTGCTAACTCGAAGTGTTTGTCCTTGAATCTCAAAGCGCACAAATGTGTAAGTGGCGAGAAACTCTTGACTTCTTCTATCCTCTGACAGAATTCAAGACAGCCTACTTCATGGAAATTGAAAAGCACTGAGGGATGAGCATTGATTTATTCTATGGAGATAGGCTCATATCTCTTATGTTGTCCGCCTTTGTGATCTCGTTTTGGAGGCATTCTGACTTGAAACAGGTTTTGGAAGAGGCACACTGCCTTCAATGTATGAAGAATGCTCTGCTGGATTAAAACTGGCCACTACACTGCTTGGATAGTTATGGACCCTGTGATTTTGAATAGAATGCAACAATGCTTCCTTGAATAAGCCTCCTCTACACTTATTAACAACAGTTCTTCAAATCTGGATACACTTCAGCTATGTATCCTTCTTAACAATGGTACTATGTGTAAGAAACTGCTTTGTAGATTCTCTGTGCACAGTCTTGAACAATCACCCCTCTTGTGACTTTGTTAGAGGCCTGCTTACACTTGTATTTGGGTCTTCAATACCAAACTTCAAAAATAATAACCCTGTTCTTCAGATCATTTATCTTGAAAAATACCTCTGTTAGCAGATTTCTGTAGAGACCACACAGTGGAAAAGGGAGGAGACCTTTTGGCTATGTGAAAAATTAGCCCACAGTGTTAAGGAAAACACCTTCCACTCATGCAATTTGAGAAGTCAATCATCATCTTTGTACATCTGGCCTCAATGTAAACTTGATCATCAACAAATGCCCAATCACCAACAACCCTGCCTTCTAGAAAATAGCCTTGTTTCACCTTCAGAAAACTCTGTCCAACAATCTTCAGAATGATATAATGCAGTGCAATGAAAAAGCAGGCTTAGTTTAGGTGTAAAATCAGTGCAACAGTGGTTTTTAGGAAATATACTCTCTGTTTGTGAGTTTAAGAGATCAACATAATACCTACACCTCTGTTTTAATATCAAATGCAAACACCAAGCACTCTGCCCTTTAGACAGTGGCCATTTTCACTTGTGAAGTTTTGAGAAATTCAACACCACTTTGGTACCTCTGCCTTTAATGTCAAAATCTAACCATCAATAATCTCTGCTCCTCAGTGTACTGTGTACTTCTGTCTTCAAATGTTAAACTTGATCATCAACAACCGTGCCTTCTAGAACATGGCCTTATTTCACCCTCAAAATTACTCTGTTCAACAATCTTCAGAATGATACAATGTAGTGTAATGACCAAGCAGACTTAGTTTAGGTGTAAAATAAGTGCAACAGTGGTTTAAAGAACACACTCTCTGCTTCAATCCAGGAACTATTTTCAAATTTGTGAGTTTAAATAGTCCATCAACACCTATATATCCCTGCCTCTAATGTTTAACATTTATCCACCAACAACTCTGTTCTTCAGAAAAAAGGCCTCTTTTACTCTCAGAATTTTTGTCAACAAATCTTCGGAATGATGTAATATAGTGCAAGGAGAAAACAGACCTAGCTTGGGCGAAAAAATCATTGCACACAGTAGTTTAGACAATACATTCTTTGTTTGTGAGTTTTGAGATATACACCACTACACTCTATACCCCTGCCTCCAAGGTTTCAACTTCTTATCAACAAACTCTGTCTTTTCAATGTGTTGTCATCCTTGAAAAATTTTTGGTAACAAATTCACAGTGGGAGAAAATGGTGAATAAAAGGCAATCTGCTCAGGTAGTGTGCTGCTGTGGGGGACTGTGAGGACAGTTTCTCATTTTCAAAAACGGTCAAAAACCCCTTTAACCATGCACAGTTTCAAATCATGGCACATAGGTTTTAAACTTGATTTTCCGAGTTTTTCAAGTTAGGAGATGAAGTACCTTGTGAGTTCTTGAGAGGAAATCCCTTGGAAGGAGCTTGAAAAGCACCGGAACCCTTCAATACTGGCGCGGCAACCTTCGGAGCAAAGCCCGTCGCGCCAGAGAAAAGTGTCAGGTCGGCCTGTCGTGTGGTCGGGCGGCCACCTACAGGTACGTCGCGCCCACCTACAGGCACGTCGCGCCGGCGTTGAAATCCTGTGTAAAATGACGCCCAGGCACGTCGCGCCAGATCCCAGGCACGTCGCGCCGCCTCAGAGTGCAAAATTTTTAAATTTTCGCCCAGTTTTCTTGCTTGCTCGATGCTGTGGAAGCACGGGCTTTGATTCTAGTTTTTGAAAACGAATTTCCACTCTCACATCTCAACCTTATATCATTTTCCAAAAGAACATTCTCAACGGTCATTTGATCATTGACTTTTAACTTTGTTTTTTCTTTTCAAACAGTGGGTTTGTTAATTTAACATATATATACCACCTTTTAACCCCGAGCTCTGATCTTTGTGTTACCTCTTTTTGCCCACAGAACCATTTCATAACTGAAAAATGTTCACTGCTTCCCCTCTCTTGGTGATTGTTAGCAAAGAAGGGCTATTTCATAATGCACCAAAAATATTTGAAACACTGTAGACACCCCTTCTTGAAAGGCGCCTCTTTGGACTTTTGATATATGATATTGTTTTGATGCTTGACCCTTTCCTCAAGGAGAAAGTCTTCTTTTTGATATCAGTGGCACACATATGTTCAAAATTGCCTCTTTGTCTATTCATAGCATTGCATACCTGTCATCATGCATTTTATGACTCAACCTTGGTCACTGTTTTACTTTCCCAGTGATAAATTGCTGCTTCTAGGTGTTTCACAAGTTTTTCTCTGGACTGTCAATACACTTTTTAGGTTGCATCCTTTCACCCTAGACTTCTTTGTTTGCTCAGAAAGGATTTCCTTAGATTTCTGGATAGGTGATCATGGAATGTCTTTAACCCTTTTTAAATCAACTGCTCCTTTGGCATTCATAGCATACAATATGTTCAATACCTTCTCCTTTCCACTAGATGTACTGTCTGACAGATAGTTCTTGAAATAGGAGTATCAGTATCTTTACATTATCAGAACTGTCATTCATCTATGTAGTGACCTTGTTTCAGTCTTTGGTATCCTTCCACTGCTTTCTTGCATCAATCAGTTTCAGCACCCTGCAGTAGTTTTGGCCCTCTACTCATGCATGGAGGAGGCTCTTCATCAGATAAGGTGTCCGGAGACTTTCTGACCACTAGGCTCAACACAGCCTTTTTCTGAATGTAGTGGTAAGAAACCTTTTGAAAAACATCAGTCTTAGCATCTTCACTTGTAAGCATCATTGTGTGTCAGCAGAAAACCCTAGCCAGGGTAATACTATTTCCCTGTACTGTCCTAAGGCTGATTTTAGATATTTGGCTTGTTCATCTCATGATTGATTCCTTTGACAAATAGCCTTTGTGACTATGAAGGTCAGTGCTTTCTTGAAAAACCAAGACCTTTCTCCTGCTTGTGTAATGGCATTGGTTAACATCTGTTCTATTTGATTTTGAACCAACACAGGCCTCTTATGATTTGGATGTTTACTGATGACAGGTCCTTCTAGAGTTCAACAATCCATATGGTTTGCAAGTTTGAAATGAGCTCTTTTATCAGGCCAAACTCCCCTTTCCTTTGAGCTTATCATATTTCCACTATATTCCTGTTATGGTCAACAATTACATTCATGAAACCTGAAGATTTGTTTCATTGTTTCAGCAAAAGCAAACCTGGACTTTTGCAACCTTCCGAGTCAATCACTGGCCTGCGCCCTCTGCTTATGGATGAAGGAGGCGCCCTAACCCTCTGCTTGTAAATGAAGGAGGTTCTGGGCCTTGAAAATTTACCATTTTGCTGAGACAGTGGCGACCCTTTCTTACTGTGATTTTCATGCTGGAAAGAGCTGTAAGGTCCTGATGAGTGACTTTTGTTTTGTAGCTTCATCTCAGGCTCACAATACATTTAGAAGCAGCTGTTCCTCTAACTGTAAACTAAAACATTTACTCCATGAGATTGAAATATATTTCCTGTCTTTGTAGAACCATAGAACATAGTGAAAAACCTACTAGTCAGCTTGAGAATAGGCTTCATGCAGTGCTGAGACCTAGGGAATATGAGTGGCGCGACTTAAGGCTGTTTGTCAACTTCATTTGCAAATTAAGGGATCAGTCATGGTAGGTCTGCTTACAACCGACCCAAGGTTCTAGCCCCAGTCTAATCTACTACCCATTCCCAACCTTCCAGGCCAGACCTTCCTCGATTAGGTCCATGGCTTGAAGGGTGGCCCGCCAAACCGCCAACCCACCCTTGGTGGACATGACAGGGTTCCAGACCCAATCAACAATGTCTCCAGGGTCAATGTACTTCCTTCTCATTACCATGGACCAAAGGGAGTCCTTGTTCAACAGTGACCATCCCATTTTAGCCGCAAGGGACTTGACGAAGGAGGGTAGTTCCTTTATACCCCATCCTCCCCATTCTTTTGGTCGGGCTATTTTCTCCCAAGCAACCCAAGAGAGGGAGTGGTCCTCTTTAGATCCTGCCCATAAAAATTTATGACAAATTTTCCTAATGTGCTCCAAGATCCCCCGTGACATCCATGAGAAGAGTGCCCAAAAGACTGGAATGACCATTAGAACAGATTTTGAGTGTGAGTCTCCCCGCTCTGGAAAACCATTTGTAACACCAACACTTAACTTTTTTTTTGTTTTTGGCCACCATCCACATCCAATCAGCTATACGGTAAGAATCTGGCTTAATATGGAACCCAAGGTATCGAATATTATCAAAAAATTGTCTGACCACTAAAGGGAGGGATTCAATGGGATTTCTAGATTCCTCCTCCGTAAGTCCTATAACCATGATTGAGGATTTGTGATGATTGATGCGTATTACGGTGGCTTTTTAGAAATAGATCCAGGGAGGCTTTGAGATGGAAGGAGTCCCTACAACTTCCATTGCTAAAGAGAAGGATATCATCTACAAACAGTAGGTGTGTGATACTGAGATTTGTAGCTACCTCCACACCCCATATGTACCCTTTCCTTTTTGCCTCTAAAATCAGTTGGCTTAAGCCTTCAGCTGCCAGCAAAAAGAGAAGGGCGGAGAGGGGACATCCTTGGTGGAGGCCTCTTTCATTTAAAAAAAAAGGGGAAGCAGCCCCATTTATTAGAGAAACAAAACTAATGTCAGTGATACATCCCATCAACCATCAGATGAAGTCATAATGAAAGCCCAGATGGGTGAGCAGGAGTCTAATATACATCCAACTGATATTTTCATAAGCCTTTGAAAGGTCACTTTTGATGATCAACCCTTTCCATCTATGTCTCTTCATACTGCGGAGGACTTTTTGTGCCACCCCTATGGCTTCATGAATATGTCTTCCTTCGAGAAATCCAAATTGTTCCTTAGAGATATGATTTGAGAGGATAGGCTTGAGTCTTTCGGTAATGATTTTTGTAATGATTTTATAAAGGCAGTTACAGAGGGAAATATGCTAAAAATCGTCAAAAGAAGTCGGAAAGTACATCTTGGGAATGAGGGTGATGAAAGTGGAGTTCAGAGATTTCTGGATAACACCATTTTATGGTTAAAATTTATTGCACACACACATTTGTCATCTCCTCTGAATGAGCCAAATTTCTTGGATAATGATACATAGGATGGAATTGGAAATTTAAATGGAAAATAAAAATTGGCAGCATTTGGACATAGCTAACATAAGTTTCTCCGAGACATGTTCGGATTTGCAAAGAAAAAGAAGCAAGTGCCAAAAATGTTGTGTTATGTTATTTGTTATAACTTATTTTCATTTCCAACATTTGAACAAAATTTGTCAGCTGATAGGTACCCCAATAATAAATTGAGCACAACAACATTAACATTTTTAGATTCAACATGTATGATTAAAATTTTTTGCATGAGTCCTTCCTATTATCACTTTGTACCTCTTTTGATGCATGAGAAATAATTTTTATGTTGACCCTAAGTACCACCAATAGAACTACTGAATTTACACCATATGAAAATACTTGAATTATATTGATGGAAAAATAATTGCCTCTTTTATTATTCGAAGCATCGATTGCATCTATACACTATTCATAAACATAAAATTTTTATAAATATGAGTGAAAAAACATATTGCACAAAGCAATAATTAGATCATAATAGCAAGCCAAGAAACTTCAAATTATTAATGACACCATTGCGCAAAGATGCAGATATTGGGAATTTAACACACGACTCAATCTTGATATAACATAAAATTTTAAATGATTGGTTTCATGTAAATGTACTCCACAATATGCTATATTGTGATATGTGTATGCACATATTTTCTCAAGCTCCAAATAGAAGAAGGATTGAGAACTAAGGAAAAATATTTATGATGTTACTTGTTTACAAATTTGAGAAAGCCTCAAGGGTTACAATCAAAATCTAGAAATTTTGTTTCTTGGTGGAATGTGAGACACTCTTGGATTTGTATAAATCTTCAATTCTTGTTTAGGATCTAGGTAAGTGTGGATGAATAAAAAATTTCTGTCATTTTTCTATATTGAATTCCGATTCTCTCTAAGTTATCAAAGGCAAGTTAACCCTGATTAGACTAAGGGACAACATATTCTATTACCAAACTTTAACCTTACAGGGAAGTGCACTACACTTGTTTGATACTTCCACGCATTTTGAGGGCATGCCAATAGAAATGTCATTGTTGTTGGATACACTTGCGTTGGTTAGTTTTAGAAAAGTTCTCTTTGTCAAATATGTTGTTTTCATGAAGTAATATTTCCAACCAATAGGATAAATACTTGGCATGTCTAGGACATAGTGGTGTTATTTCTTGCATGTATTTGTGATTTATTAGTATTCCACCACTAATAACTTCATTACATAGTTTTCTATTTAGTAGTATATTACAACATTGATTTGTTAAAGGAAAATGATTCTAGTTTGTTTGAACACCATAAACTGGAAGGAAATCTAGCTTTGAATTAGAAAAATGGAATATATTCTGAAAAATATGTTTTTTGATCAAATATAGGCCCGTTGCTTGATCATTAAAAAAACAGTCACGACAATAAACAATGATTTTGGACACGATGAATTACACAACTCTCCAACTCAAAAACAAGTTAGCATATTCAGTTTTGTCTGGATCAGAGAAAAATGAATGAGTAACCTTAAGTTTTCTCTGAATATTTATAGAATCAGTTTAGAGATTATAAATGGAAATTGCATGTGCTAATCTTGCTCAATTAATTACAGGGAAAACAAGGGGAATACATAATTTGTTGGCTTATGGGAATTGGATTCATTTTCCCTTGGAATAGTACATTGATAATTGAAGATTACTGTATTGAAGCTATATTCCCGGTTAGTATCACAATTTACAAAGTATTGTCTTATTCTTTCTTAGTTTCTTGTTGTAATCTTGTGTCAGAAATACTTTGCTCCACCCATTAGATTTCTACTAACCAGTTTTATTGTTGAAGGGTCACTGCTTCTTAGAGATAACTAGAGGAAACAATACAACTACAAAAGTGGAGCATGAGACATTCTTAGTAGAAATTGCTAGCTCTGTTGTGTTTATTTGGGACATTTTATTTGCTTTGTTTATACAGGTAATTTGGCCACATAGTGGTCACTATTTCCCAACTAAAGAAAACTTGTTTGAGTTTCTTGCTTTTATGCGAAAAAATGAAATTAACAATATTGCTAATGTTGAGGTATATATCGTATAAATCCTTTATAGTCTACTTCAGTTTATATTCCAATTTTCATCGAATTTCATGTCTTATAATCTGCATTGTAACTTTTTTTGTTTTCCTTTTGCAGAAAATGGACTCAGTATTGATGGTAAGAAGCAAGGATTGAAGAAATAGGGGAAAAATAACACTAGAGTGACAAAGAGAGAGAAGTGTACTGGTCTAGTGGTACCCGTAGAGCCAATATCCTACAGAAGACATACACATAAATACTGATGGTCAAGTTTTTAGAGTTGGTGAATTCACTTGCAATTCCTTGGCAAGATAATGATAATGTTTTGAAGTGATGAACAATATTTTATCTGTAAATTTTACTCCAACCAATATTAAATTGGAAACTCATATTTTAATACTTGACATTTTATATAATATAATTTATGTGGTTGGAATTATTTATACTTTTACTTGATATTACTTGTATTGCAATTAACATATGTAACTTTTTGTTTTCATATTAGATGAACATGTAAATTGTATAACATTTTTTTATTTTATTTTTTATTTTTTTGTTTGCAAAATCATACTAATTAATTTATGTTGATTAATAATGAACACATAAAATCAATCTAAAATTATTAAAATAGTAGTTTATATTGATTAATGATGAACACAAATAAAATGAATATATGACTAAATTAGTCATTTATGATGATTATTAATGAAAGTAAATGAAATGAATATAAAATACTAAATTAGTCGTTTATATAATGAATAAATGACTACTGCAAATGATAAATGTGTGACTACAAATGACGACTAAATTTGGCATGTATACGACTATTAGTAGCTAATTTATAGTATCTTATAACACGATTAAAATTTAGTCATATTTCTTCAGTCATTAATTGGTTTCAAACGATGACCAAAATTTGCATATATATGACTATTAGTAGCTAATTTACAGTATCTTATAACACGACCAACATTTTGGTCATATTTCTTTGGTTATTAATTGGTTTTATCGGGTGATCATATAGTAATATATTTTGTTGTATATTTGGTCATTAATTATGACAATTAATGAACAAATGAAAGATTAAACCAATGATTAAATAAATGACCAAATCAATGAACAAATTAAGGGCCAAATCAATGACTAAATTAATGATCAAATCAATGACTAAATTAAGGACTAAATCAGTAACTAAATTAATGACCAAATATACAACTAGACAAAAAAATTGAGATAACCAATTAATGACTAAGCTAAAAATGACCAAAAGTTGGTCGCGTTATAAGATACTGTAAATTAGCTACTATTAGTCACCGACCGACAAATAGTCGTTTATATGCACATTTTAGTCGTTTTTTTAGTAATTAATTAGCCATTTTGTACTAGTGAAAGTTTATGGAGAAACCAACAAACCCTCCAACCATTGGCCATTTCAGAAATGACCTGCTTGCGTAGATCAAAGTTTCACCCGAAGAAGTATCGGGGGGTGGTGGAACTAGGTTTCTGCACCCTGACAGAGAAGATAATGAAGTGGTTGTAAGAAAATCGAATGCAGAATAATATCAATCATAAATAGATGTGCACAAGAGAGTAAGGAAGGATTGCAGAATGTGTGCAATCCTTAAGAGAATAACACACAGCTGCAGATCACTTCAGCATACATAATCACAACATAATGAGATATAAATCTAAACAATGTAATTGCTTAAGAAGATTTATCGATTATCAATAAGCATGTATAACCATAACTGATATCTTTGTGCAATAATAAATAAGAAACACAGAAACAATGTGATCTCAACATAACAGAAATAGTAAATAACTGAGATAAATCACAAAAAGTTTGCAAAAATATGTCCTTTATATTATTTTAGATACTTTGAATACATATAAGAACCCCCCATACATAACCCTTCCGTGCACACAACCAGCAGAGTTCGCACATAGCCAGGACTACGTCTCCGCGCACACAGCCAGCAGGAGCCTTTCAACCTAACCCAAACAAAACCCTTACACTGTATTATAGACACATAAACTTACCAAACATTGATAATAGTCTTATCTACATCCCTTAGACTCGATCTATCTATTTATAATATTTTTCGTGCATAGATACTATTGTCTCAAACAATTTTTTGAGGCCCACATTTTCCCCTTAAACCCATTTACATCAAAAATATGGACATTGACCCACCCCAAATCCCCTTGAATTATTCATGAAGTGTGCATATACAAACTTAAACAAAATTATATCAAAACGTGTGCCTCAGCAGACAGCACTCCAACATCCTCCCTTCTACCAAGCATGGTAATGACTGTGTATTTTTTGTCGTGCACATTTTTTCTAAGATGGCGATAGTGGTGGCCTACAGGAAGAGTATCACGGAAAAGGACACTTCCAAACTCTTCTTTGAATGAGTGTGGGTACATTTTGGGGTCTTGTAGAATATTATATTAGATCGAGATGGCAAGTTCCTTACAAATGATCATATCATGCACATTCATATCAATAAAACTTTCTAGGAGAATATCCAACTATATCGAGTTGTCAAAGTCGTCCATCTCCTGCACCAAGGCAAGTTGCTCACCAAGGACCAAGTTCAGCATAAATTTCCTCATCTCATGGAGGAACTCAATGCAACGATGACCATTACTTCCTAAGGGGGTAGGAATGATCCAGGATGATATTGGTTTCCACCCACCTATTCCACTTGGACCCCCACCATTGTTTCTTTCAGTTCTTCAGGTTCCTTAATTGTAGCACAATTTACTAACTTTGGCAGTTTTTTGGGTCATGAACTTCTGGAGCCTTTTTGAGGCCCTAAAAAATGGTTTTTTGGGACAATTGGGTCCACCATATTTTATTTATGGAACAAGGTGCCCCAGCTGCATTTTGATATATATTTTAAAGCTGCATTTTTTATATAATTTGGTACCAATTAGCCTAGCGATGGGGCTTTGGGGCAGGTGAAAGCCCCAATGTTTTGTAAAATGGGTCAAAGGGTAGACCTAGAGTCCAAAAACCGTGGTTTGCAGACCATAGGATAGCAAAGGCTACGATGATATAAATATATGGATAGTTTGAGTCTAAAATAACAAGTAAGAAGTAAGATTGATGCTAGGTGCGAATTGTTGAGTTCTGTTTTGGGTTGTTTTGGGTAAGGACTCCGGCTGGCTGTGTGCGCGCAGATCCTCAGTCATGCTATGTGTGGACCCTACTAGGATGTGTGCGCGGGTTGTGCTTTGGGTTGTAAGTGGGTCTTTGGGTACTAATGAATGCAGAATATATTTGAAGTATCTTTATTCTATCTAGATTGATTGTGTTTATTACCGAAATGCATCTGAGTGGTTTGTTTAAGATGCAAATGTATCTGTAATATGAAATGAGCTGCAATCATAATTTTCCATAATGGTAATTGTTGATGTGCACATGGATGCGAATGTATTGGTCAGATCTATTGATGATAGTAGCCTTGTTGTTATTATTTGTTGATTATATTGTTAGAAGCCTACAAATAGACTCCATTTTTGTGAAATTGATAGTTGCAACCGTAGATTTGCCTTAATTACATGCTCTCTCCCAGGGTGCGGAAACCTGGTTCCAACACCCTCCCATACTACTTTGGGTGAGACCTTAGCCTTCGAAAGTGGTTCATTGTCGAAATGACTAGTAGTATATGGGTTGGTTGGAAAACCTTAACCTCTGAACCTGGGGTAGGACCCCTCGAGCCAACAGATGGTTGCGTTGCCGAGACTAGGAGCATTTTTAGAGAGAGATCAAGTAATGCCATGAGGCAGTTGGAGACCTGAGAAATTAGAGCTTCAAGACTAGTTCGAAATAAAGATTCAAGAATTTTCTGTAAAGGAGAATTGTAGCACGAAGTTGAAAAATTAGAAGTGGAAGAATAGATATATTTTCACCGAACTATATGAAATTTTCTTTGTAACTTTTGCGCACAATCTCCAGGAGTGGATGGAAAGGCTTGTAGAATTCCAGACGTGTTGGAAGGAAGATTAGGATACACAGTGGATGCCAGAATTGATTCAATAGTTGGAGAAGACTAACAACACGATCACCCATACGATAGATAATTGGGTGGACAACGTGCTAGGGGGATTTGTAATGTAATTCATAGTGGATCAGTTCGTATCCTATTTTGAAGCAAAGAAAAGGTTATTCAAAGGTTTTTGAGGTAAGTTCTTACGAACATTGCCATTGATAATTAAAATATTACTGTACAAAAAAGGCGTTCTTTGTAGCCACACTGAATGAATGACCTCTGATCAGAGAAAAAGTACAAAACGAAGTGGTAAGAACTACCGAACCAAATGAGAAGGGGATAGATCCATCTACAGTCCATTAAGAGAGTTAGCTATGCACACAGGAAATATTCCTCCAGCTACACCACCTTCGAGTCAGCATAAGGGAAAGAACTCCCCCACACCTCTCCCATCACAAGAAGAATATATGGCCACACACATGAAGCTACCCACGTTCAATGGTGTAGGAGACGAAGATATGGACTGATTTTGGTTTGTAACAGAATCAGTATGGACTGAACAAAATGTGGCTAGCGATGCTGTAAAGAGAGCGTAACTATCCCTCGCCTTTGAGGGAAGGGCCCTGGACAGGTATATGGGATACATAACCCAGCATGCAGACCCGTCTATTAAAGAGATAAATAATTATTTAAAACAATAGTTCCAGAAGCCTAAGTCCTACTCGGAGCTAGTAACTAGCTTGAAAGAATTTAAACATGGACCCACTGAGTCGATATGGGAAGTTGATTAGTAGTTAAAGAAGGTTATTAGAGATGGGTAATTTTAGTATGATGATAGACATCACAAGAAATGGTTCATTGCCATGCTATTACCTCACCTGCATAGACCTATGGGTCAGAAAGTGATTGAGACGCAAGAGAAATCCTTGGAGATTGTTATGAAGCTAGAAGCTACACTAAAAGATGATGCCTAGTTTGGGGTACAACACGTCCAAGGACAACTAGAGGAAATGCACCTCGAAATCCATAATATATGGAAAGAACGAGGGAAAGAAGTTATCCTAGACGTGTGGTGCATAAGATGCAGGGTTTCCGGCCACACCAAGGATCAGTGCCCTCTACTGGCAGACTACTTGTAGGCTGGGGGACCCAGCCCATTGTACCCTAAATAGGTTATGGGGCAAAGTGGTCTAACTTGATGGTGCGCTAATTGTCATGTTTCCGGACTACGTGATACCAACCACTGTCCTCGTCTTGGTGCTTATGTTCTCGAATTGAAGCAACAATTGTGCCAATTTTTCTCATCTATGGGACATGATGAACATAATTGTTAGACATATGACTTAATGATAGACAAAGTAAACTTATACAGGGTGCAGGCTGACCCTTCTTCACCACTATCCCCTTCAGGAAGAGGAGGCTCCCCATCAAGAGGCAGGGCAGGGGGAAGGGGTGGAGGCACAGTTCGGGGAAGAGGGCAATTGATTTTTTACAACTGTGGAGAAATAGGGCACTTTCTAAGGGATTGTATGAACCCTGCACTATAATATTACTGCTATTATTGACAATTGGACCATGTGATCAAAGATTGTCCAATCGTGATAGCAGAAATTCAAGAAAAAGAATAGACACCTACGCAGAATGTGTAGAGGGTTAAGGAGGAACCGCATGATGAGTGACCAAGTATTAATGTCATAACATGCAGTGGCATGGCTACTAGAGGAGCTGAGGAGAAACCCCCGACTGAACCCCTTATTCAGAAAGATTCTATCAAACAGGAAAGCTTGGACCTACAAAACGAGAAATAAACCTTCATCGCAGCTCATAAAGAATTTACTAAGGATGAGGTGTCTACCTCGAAGGCTCCAGCAAACCTAAGAATGGACGATGAAGTTAAACCATTTCTACAGGAATGTATGAAGCTGCTACAAAACTAGAAGGTAGTAGAAAATATTGAAGCACTGATAGATAGCTGCGTAGAAAGAACTGACCCTCAAACAGAAGTTAAGTATGTTCACAAACTATACAAGCGTAAGAAGCACACTGGTCGGGAAATGTGGCTAACGATGAAGATTGCCGATTATGAGATGGATCGGGTCATCCTGGATCTGGGATCGAATGTGAACATCCTGCCCAAGAAAACATGGTAGTGGATGGGAGAACCTAAGCTGGAATGGTCCACTATATAGTTGGGCATGGATAACCAACAGAAAATCATACCATTGGGGAGGCTGTCAAAGATTATTGGTAGATATCGCAGGAGTTAACGTATGTGCAGACTTCGAAGTAATTCATATTATGGAAGATGCAGACCCTTATCCTGTGCTCTTGGGACTAGATTGGGAAATAGACATGAGAGGCATTATCAAATTAAGGAAAATGAGCATGGTTTTTGAGAATGAGGGTATGAGAGTGATAGCTCCACTAGATCCTATGGAAGGAGAGTGGTATATAGAACCAGTGTGTGAAGAAGATGACATGGATCACATTTATAAACTAACCACGTGGGATGAGGATTGGATTAAACCTACAACTGATGGTGTGCTTTGTTGGGAGAAAGACAGTGAATGCATCTCTGACTCTGATGGGGATATAGAAAATTGGAAGAATCGGTTACATGGCGTATCTGTGTTGCAATGTCTTAGGATCACGAATATCTTCCAGCATATCTCCTCAGAGGTAAGAGAAATGCCCTACTTTGATGGTTTCGGTAGTATTAGGGAGTTTTTGCAAACATTTGAAGCTGAAGTCCCAAGGGAGCGAAGGATATTGGCACTTAACCTAGCCACATGCGCAACCCCTAAAAGGTGGTGGGAAACTCATAAGGGGGTGTTCCAGGATTGGGAGGAATGTTTTGAAATAATGATTCTATGAGTCGAACCTCTGACTGGACCCTGTGTGGAGGCTTTCCTTGGCCAAGGAGATCCACACAGGCATGTGGCCGCATGAATGGGGGCATGGTGTGAAAGGACCATGGATGAATAGGTCCACTTTTTTATCCATGCCTTGGGCTGAATTCCCATTGCATGGTATCTGGATGCAGAGCTACACCAGCGCACCCGCCAATGGGAGACTATGCATAGTAAATTTGTGGGGATGTTCAGGCTGATAGGCGTAACTAAGGCATTGGATGAAGCTTTATAAGGCATTGATGCCTTGGTATTTGATGAATCACACCCTCATATCGAGTATGGGGCGCCATCCTGGGATATGCAGATGCAGGATATTGTCAGCTACCACAATTTATCAATGGAGGAATACGATTAAGACCCAAGAAATATCACTATCCCAGAATTGGAGGGACAACATGCAGTTGCTAGAACCCTATTGTAGACCGTTGATGTGAACAAGCCTCTTAAGCTAAGGGAATTCAACATTGGAACATAGGAGCAACCTAAGGTAGCTAAAATAGGGGAGTATTGGGATGACGATACTGTTGGGAAAGTCGAAAAAATCCTCCAGAGTACCAGGACTTGTTTCCTACAAAATTTTTGGAACTCAAGAGGATTACAAGGGACCTAGGGGTCATGCACATCACCTTGAAACTAGATGCATGCCTTTTTAAGAAATGACCTTATCGATTAAAGCCCAATTATAAGTAGAAAGTAAAGGAAGAAATTGAAAAAATGCTAGCTGCAGGTATCATCAAACCAGTCGATCAGTCAGATTGTGTAAGCCTTGTGGTGGTTCAAGAGAAAAAGACTAAAGGAGAAATAAGAATCTATGTTGACCTACACAAATTGAACCATGCCTGTGTGCTTGATCCCCTCCCTATGCCATTTTCTGATGAAATTTTTGATAGTGTGGGAGCATAGGAAGTGTACTCATTCACTTATGGGTTTTCAAGATACCATTAGATCAGGATCTCACCTAAATATCGTAAAAAAACTACATTCACCACTGAATGGGGATCCTTCCAGTACACCATCATGTCGTTTGGGCTCAAGAATGCCCATGCCAACTTTTCGCGGGTGGTGGTTGCAGTATTCAAGGAGCTCATCCACAAGTTTTTGGAGGTATATTCTGATGACTGGACCATATTTGGGTTGGTAAAGAAGCACATCTCAAACCTGCGCATGATGTTGGATGCCTGTATAAAGCACTAGATTTCCATGAATATTAAGAAGTGCATATTCTGCGTACCGTTCAAAATCTTGTTAGGCCACATAGTCTATCAAAAGGGACTAATGGTTGACCCTGCCATGCTGGCAGTTATTATCAACCTAGCAGTCCCAACAACTAAGAAGTAGCTGCGCTCTATCCTTGGACATACAGGCTACTATAGGAAGTTCATTCAAGGGTACGCATTGATGACAAGATCCATGGAGAAGTTGCTAAATAAGGATGTTTCATTTTTTTGGGACACGGAGTGTCAAAAGAGCTTTGAGCTACTCAAGGAAAATATGGTTTCTACACCTATCCTCATATTTCCTGACTGGGCGAAGGTTTTCCATGTCCATGTAGATTCTTCAGGAATCATCCTATGATTTATCCTTACACAACCCGGGGAATGGGACATTGACCACCCGGTTGCATTTTCTAGTAGAAAACTTTTGAGTGCTAAGAGTAACTACTCCACCACTAAGCGTGAGGGGTTGGCCATGGTATATGCCATGCAGAAATATCGACATTATATATTGGGAGGAAATTTTAAGATGTTCACAGACAACTCAGCTTTGAAGTACCTATTGAATAAGACTATGTTGGGGGGAAGATCTGCCGATGGCTACTGCTATTCCAGGAATAGGATTTTATGATCATCGTGAAGCTGGGGAAATTAAATGCTGGGTTGGACCATTTGTCCTCAATCAAGAGTGGTGAAGAACCAACCAACCTAGAAGAAGGGTTGCGCGATGTGCAATTATTTTATATGAAGGTGTTTGATGTGCGCTTTGTCGATATCATTCATTTCTTAACTACAGGGATGGCACCTACAAAATATTCGGTACAATAGAAAAAACGGTTGGTAACCCGTGCAATGGACTTTACCATAATAGTAGGACACTTATATAAGCTAGGAGTTGATGAGGTACTGAGAAGGTAGATTCTATAGCATGAAAGACAAGCCATCTTAGTAGAAGCCCATGGTGGTGTAGCAGGAGGTCACTACGCAAATAAATCGATGACGCAAAAGATATTGAGAGTTGGGCTATGGTGGCCCACACTGCATAATGACTCTCATTCCTATTGAAAAGCTTGTGACACATGCCAAAGGACAGGAAGACCATCGCGAAGGGAAAAAACACCCTTACAACCATATATGGCCCTGCAAACGTTTGAAAATTGGGCCATAGAATTCGTGGAGCCCATCAACCCACCAGGGAAGAAGAAAGCTGCTCACTACATCTTTACTGCAACTGATTATGTAACCAGGTGGTCTGAGGCACAAGCTATGAAGCATTGTATTGCAGACACCACTACACACTTTATTTTTGAACATATTAGAACCATGTTTGGCTTTCCAAAGATGTTAATGAGCGATATAAGTATGACTTTTTCTAATAAAAAAATACCGCCTTTGACTGAAGAGTTTCAGATCCACCACGCAAAAAGTACCCCTTACTATCCATAGGGAAATAGAGTAGTAGAAGCTTTTAATAAAATCTTGGAATAGGTGTTGACCAAGGTCTATAATGCCAATATAAGTGACTCAGACATGTGCATCTTGTCAATCCTCTCGTCCTATCAAACCACAAGCAAGAAATTATAACATTACCTCGCTAAAACCATTCGAGAAAAGTATGGGGTCAAGCATAACAAGCAGGGCTTCCTGATTGAGACAATCAATGACCTCAGCACCTGTTTGGGTACTCCAATCCTTGCCTACAAGGTGATGCAGAAATTTCAGGCAACAACCACCCCTGCCCATGTCATTCAAGTCATGGGCTGGTTTGAGAAGGGCATCTGCTTTAACTGGTCTCAGTACGTGGTAGAATAATTCCTCGATAATGTTCTTAAGGCTTAGGAGAGTTGCAAATAATTCTAATACTCATGGTTGATCTTGCTGATTGTATTAATTGTTTGGGAACTCCCGAAATATGTAGTCCTTCCCTATTGAAGTGCGGCATGTGTCAAGGGGCACGGTTTTCCAACCTCTGGGACTCCAAGGACCCGTATAGTATTGAGTAAAATAAGACCTTCTGGCTACTCTATGAGGGAAGTATCTTTGCAACCATTGATTCCCAACTACGCCTATCCCCAATGGTCTATGAAAAGTACAAGCACATCGCTCCCTTTCAGGTCATTATGCACAATGCGCAAATTCGAGCTCATAAGGAATGCCCTTGGCATAATCTGCCATACATGACTATCGAGGATGAAATTGAGTGATTCATAGATGTTTGGAAAATAGAATGGAGGGTCGCCACCTATGCCATAGCCCCACTCAACTTAGTAATGGTGCCAAAGATTCCTCCCATCATGGCATAGGAAACTCTTAGTAGTCATACCATGCCACCTGAACCAGACTCCCCGCCTGACCAAAAAATTGACAATGAAGAAACTGTAGGTACGCCGGTCCTACAATGTCTCAAACAACTACAGATCATCGTACGGGCCTCGCAAGAAGCGTAACTCCATTAAAATTGGCCCCAACATGGAGGGTACCCTAATGGAGAATGATCTAGACAAAATCACTGATGTTTTCACTACCGCGGTTGCTGAGCAATGGACTGCTTAAGAAGATCAGAACAAAGCTGTGATGGAAGTGTTGTATATGGAACTACAGGCCCTTCAGCTCAAAGTTGACACCCTTCAAGCGAGCGTTGATCAAGCGATGTATAATCAAGAGAGCCTACGGCAAGCGAGGCAGAATCAAGCGAGTGTAGGGAAAGTGAGAAAGAATCAAGCGAGCGAAGATCAAGAAGGGTAGTTGGGCTAGCAGGGCTCTTTACAACCCTCCCAAACACTATGGACAACTGACCCTACCATATTCCAGGTGCTGCCCTTAAAATGGAACCCACCGACCTCTTCCACCAAGTCTAGGGAGGCCCAGTCACCCTGGATGTTAGTCGAGATGTTATTTGTTTGACCAACGAGTAGTTGTGTGGGCTATTTACCACCATCATCAGTGAATTACAGAACTGGGAACTCCGAGCACAGCAATGCCTCAGCGAGGCCGAACAGACTATTGTGACCCATGTTGTTGAATCTGCCCAAATCCAGGCCGCGCATGTCGCCATTATCGCATAGAAAGCTACCTTGTAACAGCCGATTGATCAACTATGTGAAGATATGCCTGGGGTGATTCCTACTTCTACTAGGCCCCAGGCCAAGATTGAAGGTCTGATAGCTGCTTTGAAGGCATCCCAGGTTGAGGTATCAATTTTCAAGACCGAATTCAAACTTCAAATTGTGTCATTGCAGGCCAAGCTCCAGCCTGGAACCCCCCTGGAAGAATGTGCCCAACGAGCTCCACTATTTATAGAGGCCACTACTACTATCACTACGCAAATCAATCATGGTGTTTCTCTGCTTGAAAATGCTATGGAAATTTGGTCCTTGGTGTATCACGACCCTCTCCTCCATGAGATCGATCATGAATTGATCCAGAAGGAGCAGGACTTTGAACAGCTGGAAGCTATGATATCCACCACTTTTGTAGATCAACGCTTCGCACGCATTCAAACCAGCCATGCACTTCACAGTGACATTGTTGCGCTCCAATGGAAAAAGAAAATACTTAAAAACCATTTGACACAATGATGGGAGGACGCCCTCAAGCTCTCGCAGGACATAGATGGTTATTTTTCTAGTTGAACCAGGTTCTTGACAGTGACACTGCTGCCTCGGAAGGAACAACATCTCAAAAACTAGTGGAGATCGAACAAACAACCGTTGTGCAGAACTGATGAAGATCTCACCACAGCTGTGACTCAGGATGAGTCACAAGATTATGATGGGGGTATGTTGGAACAAGGCCCACCAGCTGCATTTTGATATATATTTTAGCCACGGCGATCGTTGCTTTGTTCATCACTTAAAATTGCGCACCCCCGTAAAAAGGAAGTAAAAACGAAAAAGGTAACTTCTGGAAGCCTAAACTAGAAGCCTATAGAGTCGCACTAGTTCGAGCGATAACCCTCTACTCATGGAGATTATACCTTGGCTAAAGGAACCCTCATCCCTTCATTGCAGGATGTCATCCATTTCTTCATGGATCTAAAAATTCCTCGATCACTCTAAAAATTGAGCTAAAGTTTCAGGTTTGAGGGTACTGGTGGTACTGGTTGATACTAAACTGGTAGTGGTGAGTTCATAATAGATTCTGAATTAGAAATTTTTTGGTTGTACATTGAAGATTGCACCTTTGTGCACAAGAATTCATGCTGGTCACTCTAGAGAGGAAGGCTTTTCAAAGTGAGGAAAACGATTGCGCAGACACATGGGAGAAATATGTACAAAATCAAGGCTTAGGTTGTAATATTTATGTTTTTTATTTCTGATAATACATATGGATATCTTTTTCTCATTGTTTTGTTTTTGAATTCATTGAAATAATATCAATACATAGATTCCTTAATCACTAACTTGAACTAGTATTTATGATTATTATATATTGCAGGTTCTTTGATCCTTTTCATTGTTTGTGATTGCAGGTTGTTCTCATCATTGAAGCATTTCTTTGGAGCGAAAGGAAAAAGGCTACAAAAAACATCTCAATTGAAATTTAGGAGCATAACCTCCTTATTTCTGAGTTATAATAATCTAAAATTAAAATTTCATAGAAAGAGGCATTCAAATGTTTGTTTGTTTCTAGTTACCCGTTGGGGTACTAGGGAGATTGATATTGTCCTGAAGAGGGATTAATCCACAAAAATATTGGCAAATTCATTGGGGAAGACAATTTTAGTTTTCTTTCGTTATGTTTGGTTTGACAGTATAGCTTTCATAGTTTGAATTTTCTGAGTATGGTTGGGTATACAACCTCTTAGATTCTCTGAGTTAGAACGCCTTATTTTTTTTTCCAACTTTTGTTTTCCCTACATAGTTTTCTATGGAAAACAGAGCATCAACCTCTACAACTTTATAGTTTAGTTCATTGCGCATGGGAACTTGTTTGCATTGAAATGCTACGCACACCCTGTGAAATTTTGAAAAAATTAATATTTTCTCTTCCAGAGTCTGATAACAAAATTCTTAAGGTTTAAGCCAATCTATACTAGTTGTCAGAGTCAATGTGTGAACTCTTCCTTAACACCTAAGAGCCTTTTTTGATAAATCATCCTTTTTTCATAATTTAGTTAGGGTTTGCCCTAGTTTTCTATTGCCCATTTTGGAAGATAGATTCATTTGCCAAAGATCACTGGTTCTTTGTTACTTCCTTCTTGAGCCACCAAGAATATTTTAGCCTTACCTATTTTAGTATTTTTTTCTTACTTTATTGAAAAAGGGAAAAGCTTCTAGATCACCAAAGAATTATTTGTCTCAAGCAAGTCTTTTATGATTTCATTTCTGCTAGTTCAAGTGGAAACATTTTTAGTTCTTTTACAACTAAGAGAAATCATTAAAATATACTCATAGGTATCTTAGTTAGGATTGATAATCAGAACTTTGATTATATTTGAATTTGTTTATACTTTTTAGGGTTTTTAGAAGTCGCTTTGTTTTGAGATTTATTTGGTGATGAAAATTGTACTTTTTGGCTTTGTAATCAAAAAAAAATTTCATCACAAAAGAGATATTGGCTATGCTTGAAAATGAATTTTTTTTCTTGATGAAAAATATATTTTATTTGAATTTTTAGGAAGATTGTATTTGTTGAGTTCAAATATCCTTCAAATTTCTCTTAAATAGAATTCATGGAAATAAAGAGTTTCATTTTCATATTGATGCATTTAGAGTATTTTGAGTCATTTCAAAATATCATAAAGTTTCATCTCCATACCCCTTTGCGTAAATAATATAAAAGTCAATGCAACATTTAATAAAATCAATATAGATATTTTTTTCATTTTCTAGGCTCATTCCACCAATTAGCTCAGGCTATTTCCTTGGAATAGGTTGTAATTAACATTCCAAAGCAATTAAAACAAAAAGCAGCATCTTGCAGTAGGGAAATCCTCTCAGGGAATCTCTTCTTAAAATATTCAAGCACAAGGTCATGTCAAACCCAATGAGGTAAGTGTACCTACTTCAATGGAAAAGATAGAAGACGTGCATGTAATACAAACGGTAAACCTAGGATTAAAAATTATCGAGGAGCTTGGGACCACTTGTTATAAAACCCGAGATTTACCATGTCGAGGAGCTTTCAAGGGGATTGAGCTTTGATAATATATCCTTGAGCGTATATCGAATCACATACTGTTCCCCTAGGTGCAATTATCTCAATTGGTGACCTTAGTGGCCATAATATTTAGGATTTTTCCTAAGCTGATGGTGGAGGGAAGGTTTACTGTACCTAGAGAAGACATTGACTAGACTCACTTAGACTTTTCGGAGGGTTCTCTTAACTAATATGGTATAGTGAAGTTACTTGCACCAAACTGTTTCATTAAGTAGGTTGTCAAGGTAACTGTTCCAACTGCCAGTTTTTCACATTCATTTCCATAATGTTGGATTTCATCACCAGCTACTGTTTTTATTGTGGAAACACATTGTTTGTGAGTGGTTTATCTCTTATATTTTGTAGGCGCATGTTCATTTCTTTGATTTTTATAGACATTAGGTGTGTTGTTTTGCTTTTTTTTAATTTTTTTTAATTTTTTGTTTTAAAAATATTAACCATGGCTAAATTACCAAGACATTCATGTAGAATACAGGGGAAACCCACTGAATATACACCCATTCAATTGGAAACAATCAAAACTAAAAGTGTTCTACAATCAGGACCTGGGTCTACTAAACAAGGAGAAAAATCCATTGTAATACATCATGATTTCGAGGTTAATCAACCTCAGATAATTGAAAAAGATAAAGAACAACCAGAAACTCCCTAAGTAATTAGAGTTTAATATGTTACTGGTGAATTGTCACATACACAATTCATTGAACCTGAAATATCTGAGCATGAATCTGAATCTACTTCCTTTTAGTCACCTTCAGATCACATAGCCTCGACTCCTGGTTGTCCTAGTTCACCCCGCATAAAAATTCTCATCACTGAGAATCTTCCTCCTGACCTAATTAGCATTGAATAGATATCTCACATGGAAGAAGAGATTACACTTAACTCTCATCAAAAATATTTATACCTAATGTATAGTGAAAAAAATTACCCTTTCATTCCTTTTAGACCGAATCCTTGGTATCACCAATTTACCTATTTTCTACACAGTTCTAGTTACACTTAGTCACCATGCTGCATACAATTCTACTCTTTAACCAGAGGTAGTTACGTGGCTTCTCAACGCATGTCTACTGAGTGACATATGTTTTCTTCATCACCAACAACATTTTTATATGGCGGTCCATATATTCTTTCTAGGTTTCAATCACTCTCTAGCACTTTCTAGGGAGCATCTCCATTTCATGAAACTTCTACCCTATCAACTAGATTGTATGATTCTACCACCGAACCTTTGAAAATGGAACATGTTTATATGTTTTGTGGGAATATCCCTCAAGATGGCTGACGAGGTGGCTATATAGCGCTTGGGCGGCATAAACCTCTCCAAGGACAATAGCCTTTCCAAGGGCATCAATCCTTCCAGGGGCAGCAACCTCTCTATGGGTATCAGCCTTTCCAAGTGCAACAACCTTTCCAAGGGCAAAAAATTTATCAAGAGAAGTCATCCTTTCAAGGAGGAAAACCTTATAGTAGAACCTTTCCCTCGGTTGTAGGGAAAAATATTCCTGGCAATTATCAAACTTATGCTCCAATGCCCCAAACTGGTTATGTTCGAACTTATGCATCGCAACATTTGATGGGAGATCCTTACCCAGACATAAATACTATGTGGAACCCTTTATTCAATCAACAGTACCTATGTTACAAGTACCATATAATAAACCTGCTCAGCCAGCTGGATAATTTGGTTTTACCCAAATCCAACAGCCTGTTCAAGGTGTGCTTCAAATTACCCCACATGTATCTGTGCCAAGTAGTCAGCAAGCTAGCCTGAGTAATCCAAGTACTCCTATCCAATATGATGTGCAAAATTATGTTTAAAAAAAAGTACACCTATCCCAAGAGTTTCTCAAAACCCTATTGTTACAACCCTTCAAATTACAACACCAATTGTTACAAAGGTGATTCCTCACATTACTGCTCATCAAACTGGACCTATAGTTTAGTTTATTCCTAAAACCTCTACAGGACAACCTAGTGCGACTATGTTCAAACAATTGTACTATGTTCAACTAATAGGACAACCCTTTTTTGGTCAATATATTCAAGGGAAACGTTTTACAGGACCAAAAATTAGGGAAAACCTTCAATAAGTCAAATTTTTCAAGGTCTGTTTGTTCAATGTCAGCGATTTCAAGGGAAATTTCAGTGTGGAAAAATTGGAAAAAATCTAGTTTACCATAACCAACCATAACTTGGTTATACATATCAAATACCATCTCGACCTTGGTTTGGTATGGCTAACCCTATATACCCTGGAGGTATACCAATTATGACTACTAAGGCTATACAAAGTTTTCCTGTATATCCTCCTACGGGTATTAGCATTTTTCCTCAAGGTTATCAGTTTTCACAGCAATAACCTAACCGAAAATTACCCTTCATTGCAATTTTAGACTTACCGTACTTGTCTTGGATAACGAATGATCCAATTTACTATCTTCGGTTTTGTCCAAAAATTATCGTTATGTTTCCGAGTGACATTCCCAAGTATGAAGGAAAATCAGGAGGAGACCCCTCAAATCATGCAATGACTTATCATGTGTGGTGTGCATCCAATTCCTTGGTCGATTATTCAATTCGTTTAAGACTTTTTCAAAGAACATTGATCATCTTAGCCACAAAGTGGTACATTGAGTTACCATGAGGCTCTTTCAACAATTCCAACACTTTAGCAAAAACCTTCCTGACTCATTTTCAGTTGTTATTCCATTATGATAATGCCACAGAACTTTTGGCTTCGTTAAAACAAGGTACGTCTACATAGCTTTTAGATCACATACATGAATGGAGATATAGACAATTCTTAGTCAAATTTTCCATTCCGGATCAAATTCTAGTTGAATGGTTATTCAAATCATTACTTCCTAAAATTACCAAAGATGTAGCTAAATTACGTGTTGTAACGGAATAGCATGTCATAGCTCAAGAACAATACCTGGACCTTGTTTACACACAGTTCGGTAATTTGTATGAGAAAATTACTGATTTACCATGCCCAGGTCAACTCACTACAATTCCTTCCAGTTCTCATGTTTCAGACGGTGTAATTGGTATATTAGTATCATAAAGAGTAAGATGAAATCATATAAATCTACTTTTCCAATCATAACTATACCAGATTCACCTAAAGGAGATCCTTCCGTACAAACTTCTGCTAAGATTCACGTTGTAGACTCATGTACAAACAAATCTAAATCATTGGGAAATAAGAAGAAGGGAAAGGGTAAAAATAAAAATAAAAACACTTCTCCCAATGAGAAAGTAGAAAAAACCAAACCATTATATGAAAAGCAGAAACCTCATTATGCTTTCCGTATCTGTGACAAGTATCATTGCACCAAAGAGTGCCCACATGAGGCCGAGGTATCCAAATTTTTCAAAGGTTCACCCACACCCAATGTCCTGAAAGATCCTTTTCCATCACAAGATAGCAAAATTATCAAATATTCTTCCAATTCATCGGAAAATATCTTGATGATGTCCCAGGTCATGGTCATGACACGATCTCAACACTATGGATCTAAGAGTCCTATAACTGTTAAAGAAACTAAATCATCCATTAAACATCCAATATCAACTCCTCTAGTTTCCAAACCATTGCAAATCAAGAAACCTAATCTTGATTTAGTGATTAAACTACCTACCAAAAGTGTATTTCGAAAATCGGCTTTCAATCCACATGCGAGAGACAATCAGAATTACAATATTGTTGAAGATTTGGAAATATCCCCTTTAGAATGTTGACCCTCAAAGTGTTGCAATCTTGTCCAACTGAGAGGAAATTACTATTATCAACTATAGGAGTGATTGATCCTCAAGACTCAAATCTCGTTGTCTTTGATCTTGAGAACTTTGTTCCTAGACTCCAACATCAAATGGATTTTCAAATTCAAGTATTATTTAAATATAGGTGAGTTTCTCGCACAGTAATTTATGGGGGAGCATCTACGTTCATTATGTCCTTAACTTGTTGGAAAAATATTGGTTCTCCAATAATCAACCAATCGCCAAAAATTCTTAAAGCCTTTGATGGAATAGGTTTTCACCCATTTGGAATACTCCAGGATCTTCCTATAGAATTAGAAGGAAAGACCGTGACACTTGAGGTAGAATTTGTTCATGCCCCTCTTGATAACAACGTTCTTCTATGTCAAAGTTGGTCTTATTCTATAACCGATGCCATTTGATCAATATTTCAGATGATTATGTTTCCTCATAAAGAAAATATTGTTAAAATCGATCAATTATCTTACATCGCTTCAAAACCTACCGCTATAGAAAGTATCCAACATTTGGCAAAAAAGTTATCCCTTATGAAGATGTTGGGGTAGGACTAGTTAAATATTCCTCTCTCATGGGAACTTTTGCTATACCTCCTCCTAACGTACCACAAACTATTGACAATATCAATATGATTACATCAAGCACAATGTCATTTGATGACACATGGAAAGTGCCTTTAGAATTTGAATTTGACTTCTATGGTGGAAAGATGCCTTTAAGTCCATTTGAATTGGCATATGTAGCGGTAGAATCATGTTCTGACAGTCCATCAACTTATATTGATCAAATGAATGTTGTCAGTGAAGTGTATTTTTCTTTATCAAGCTCAACCATGACAGTATTTTCAGCTCCTTTTGAGCAAGTGCTTTCAACTGATGAAAATATCTGATAAATTTGTTATCAAATGATTACCATGGGATGATCTTCATCATCGATCTTATTTTTTACCTGAAATTGATAGACTCAAGAATGAATTTTCATCCATATTTTCAACTGACTATGTTGATGAACCTCAAAATCTTATGTCCATTATTCATTCGGATTCTGAGACAAATTTGGGAAATATTTCCTCCACTATTCCTATTGACATACCAATTAAACCCAGGATAACTAAGAACACTAATATAGGTGCTTCTTGCTCGATTGAATATATCATTTTATACAAAGCCCTATTTCAGGAATTCTGAGACATTTTTTCCTGGTGTTATGAATAAATTCCATGTATTGATCCTAAGATTATTATTCATGAAATTAATACATACCTAGATGCTAAACATATTAGAAAAATATTACGTCCGATACATCCGCGGAAAGATGTTGCAATTAAAGATGAAGTTGAAAAATTACTGCATGCGGGATTTACTTATCCTATTCCTTTGACAGATTGGGTATCTAACATAGTTCCTTTAATCAAGAAAGAAGGGACTATCAGAGTATGTGTCGATTATCAGGATATTAAGAAGGCTTATACTAAAGACAATTTTCCTACCCCTTACATCAAGAAAATTGTTGATGATTGTGCTAGAAACAAAATATTCTCGTTTATGGATGGATTTTTGGGCTACAGTAAAATAAACGTACTCCCTGTTGATCAGCCTAAAAAAACATTTATATGTCCATGGGGAACATTTTCATACTGTAAATTACCATTTGGACTAAAAAATATGGGTGAAATTTTCCAAAGAGCTATGTGTTATGCATTTCATGATATCAAACACATTGTACAACCTTACTTGGATGACCTACCCGCTCATTATCTACACAAACAAGATCATCCTGCAAATTTGCATGTCATCTTTATGAGTTGTAGGCATTACAACATTCCTTTGAATCCATATAAATGTGTATTTTTTGTACAATCAGGACATTTACTTGGGTTCATTATTTCAAGAGAAGGCATTTATGTCGACCCGTTGAAGGTTGAGGCCATTGTCAATCTACTTCCTCCTTCCACTCTTCGTCAACTACAAAGTTTGCAAGGGAAAGAAAAAATTCTACGTCGTTTTATCCTGAACATTTTAGATTTAACTAGAGGTTTAACTTGGTTGTTAAAACATGATGTTCTATTCATCTGGGATGGGCTTACCAATAAAGCTTTCGATGCACTCAAACATGCATTGAATGATGCACCATTGTTACATCTACCTAATTATCACTAAGATTACTTTTTGTATTTTTCTATGTCTGATTCCATGATTGGAATGGTTTTAGTTCAAGAGGATGACTCCAAAATTAACATGTGATTTATTACCTAAGTCGAAATCTCACCTCGAAAGAATTAAAGTATTCACATGTGGAGAAATTGGCCTTGTAAGCTATTCAATTTGTCCAACAATTTCGTCATTACATATTGTGACGTACAACCACAGTGATATCAAATTGAAACCTGATTATGTACATTTTGACGAAACAATTTCAGGGGGGAAAATACTCTAAATGGATCGTTATCCTACAATAGTTTGATTTGGAATTCGAGAAATCCAAGTCTAAGAAATCACTATTTTTTTTTGAACTTATGTGTGATTTTCCCTATACTGAATTTGAAACAGTGGCAAAGGATAATCTTGACGATGAATCTCTATTTCTAATTAGTACATTAGATTCCAGGTATGGAGATATCATTATATATCTCCAAACCCAAACCTTTTAGCAAGAGATTTCTCAATCAGATTGACGCAAAATATGATACCAATATCAACAATACAATATTGTTGGAAACACTCTTTATTGTCATGGTGCCGATTTAGTTTTTCGACGTTGTATAACTCATGAAGAAACTAAAATAGTTTTTAATGACCGCTACTCTGGAGCATTTGGTGCTCATATGTCTGGGTTTGCCACAACCCAAAATATATTGCACGCTGGATATTTTTGGCTGTTACTATTCAAAGATTGTATTCTCGTGGTTAGAAAATTCCACAATTACTATATTTTTTATCGAAAGATGCATGCATCTCTAGCTCCTCTTGACCCAATCATTTCGGTTGGTCCTTTCTCCAAATGGGGCATCAATTTCATCACATGTAACCCTCACTTGGCTGGGGGGCATGGGTATATTATTCTCAACATAGATTACTTTACCAAATGGGCCAAGGTGATGCCTACATATGTGGCTGATGGAAAAACTGCACCAATTTTCATATTCAATCACGTGATTTCTAGGTTTGGTGTCTGTAAAGATATCAATATGGACCAAGGGATTCGTACCTCTACAAAAACATCCAAAGAATTTTACTCCTTTTCAAATTATTTATAGTTTGGAAGTTGTGTTACCCATTGAATGTGAAATCACGTCACTCAAATTAGCCATCAAATTGTTACCAACTACCTTTGAAGAGGAGAAACACTCCCTATACCTAGCATAGTTAGATGAGACTTGTCGCACCACTGCATTATTTGCCAAAGCTCATAAAAAGGTATTAAGGCTCAGTATGATGAAAGTGTTAAGCATCGTATATATTCGGAAGGTGACCTAGTTATAGTATATGATCAAGCTCACGACAAACTAGGTGATGGTAAATTCGAACCAATGTGGCATGGTCGCTATATTGTTAAGCATGTACTTGAAAGAAGAGCCTATGAGTTAATTGATTATGATGGCATATCTTTAGGTAAACCTAGAAATGGCCTTTATCTCAAGAGATACTATTCATTATTTTTCATGTGAAGATCCCTTTGTACATTGGTTACATTTTGAAACAACATGCCTTAGATTATTTATTTTTCTTGACAAGTTTTCACTATTTTCGATGCTTATATTTATTACTCTTGATACTGAAAATGTCAACGTTCCTTCAAACTTACATTAGTTTTACTGATAGCACCTGTCATTGTACACGAAACATTTCTTCCGCTGCTTGGGTCATCTATTCACCCACCGATGAGTTAGTCTCCATTCATGGGATTTTCCTCGATCAAACAACGAACGATATTGCAAAATATAGTGCAGTCATTGACCTATTATCTGCTGCCATTGCATTTTCCGTTCAAAATTTGATTGTCAGGTTAGAATCACAACTCATTCTATTACATTTAAACGATGTTTATGTTTTCAGAAATCCAGCTTTGATAAGAATGTTTTTAAGGGTTCGTCTCTTGGAAAGAAAGTTTGAGTACATTGAATATATTTCAAGAAAATTAAAAACATTGGTTGATGCATTATTTAATAAAGTTTTAAGTAGACATCTGCAACATTAAAAGTAAAATAAAAAAATATTTGATCCATATTTAACAAGATACTCAGAGATCAAAAGTAGTAATATCTTTAGTTTAAAACATTTGTGTGTTAAAAAATATTACATCATCTATGATCATAGGTTTTGAACACCTTACAATATCAATATACTGATACAAAAAACAAAATTGATATCTAGATCTACCATTAGCTTTCCATGATGATGGTCATGGTAGCATACTGTTGTACATGCCACCCTGCGTAGATATATCCTGAATGGGCCTGGAACCCCAGTCACATGTCTCTAGAGCCTGAGATGTATATCATCCATCCCTGTCTCCAAAATGTCAATAGTAAACCTCTATAGGTTGTGCTCTAGCTCTGCAAGGGCCTCTATTTCATTATTCTGTGGTGGGCCTATTGCTATAGGTTGCATATCTAGCCTGCGAAAGTGATGAAGAGTTGATGATCATGATGGGCCAACGTCTGCATTTTAGTATTTTTAATAATATTAGATGATATAAAATCAAATAAAAATTATATATAACAAAAAATTGAGAATGAGATGTTTTACCTGATGCATCCCATTGTGTCCCCAGAGAGCCATTAATGACACCCAAAGCAACATACGCAGTTCCCTAGGTCCTATCGGATCCACTAGAAACTGCTGAGGTACTAGGAGTGGAATCCTTTCCAAAGAGAAAGACACAAGAATGGATCCATAGCCAAATTTTTTCAATTTCCCATTCTTCTCTCTCGTAATTTGGCCTTTGATGTTGACCAACACTCCTTCACACCTTTTGAAATTTTTTCCCCGGGAACATTCAACTTTATTCTGCATTTCTGCTTTGGTAGTCACATGTGGAGTTACACTATCACACAACCTGGTAAATATAAATGCAATTATCTTTAGGTTTAGTCACACAATGGTTTTGATGTCAATGTGACCATCCTTCAGCTCTTACTCTTGGCTGAAATACTGAGCCCTATAAGATGCAGTGGGCAGACCACCTGGTCTTGACCTTGACAAGGAGATGTATCTTCCTCTGCAAGGTAATCTAGTGACGAAATATTTATCCTCTGGCTCGATCACAGGCCTGTGGTCCCCAATGATGAAGCATTTCTCCCAAATATCCCAAGGATTGACTAACGAGGTCATAAGATCTACATGTGCCTTCATTCCTTGGATCGCCCAAAATTTATACAATCCAG
This sequence comes from Pinus albicaulis, assembly GCA_034641835.2. Classification (NCBI taxonomy): domain Eukaryota; kingdom Viridiplantae; phylum Streptophyta; class Pinopsida; order Pinales; family Pinaceae; genus Pinus; species Pinus albicaulis. The sequence goes on from CM076581.1 coordinate 1,084,360,079, forward strand.
AATTATTTAATGTGTTAATTGTTTCCAGGTCATGCATGGATTTTTTATCATGTAGCTCATTCTCCTTTTCTCTCAATTCCAACATGATTGCTAGCCTCCAAGCAATCAAAGAAGAACATTAGAAATTATTTGACATAATTTGAACCATTTTTTATGAATGGAATTATGATTTTGAAAACACCACAGTGGTTGCATGGGTTTTATGTATACACAGTGTGTTTTTGTGCATGGGCTATGCATAAAAACCATGACAGTTAGATGATTCAGGGTGCCCGAGTTTCGCCACAAAAATTCGCACACCCCTGAGGGCGGATTTAAAAACCTCGTTTCCCCCTAAAAATGACCTAAAACCTTAAAATGAAAAAAAAAAAAGATGAAAAGAATGATAATGATGAGGTAGAATACCTCGAGCTGGCATTTCTTGAAATGGCTGATTGGTTCTCCTGATATCTGCTGAGGAAGGTTTAGGGAAAAACTCTTTTTTCTTTTCTCTCAAAACCGGAAGGTAAAAATGATTTGTTTTGACATATTTTTATAGTTTTTAATGAATAAAATAATATTATTTAGTTTATTTTAACTTTTAGGAGTCATATTTTAAATATATTTTCATGTTTGAGAGTAGGTAATTGTAATTTTTTGAGTTTTTGTGCAGGGAATAGGTTATGCTTGACAAGAATCATTTTGACAATGAGTATACTTTTATCACTCTTTTGGGAATTTTTAAAAATATGAAAAAGTGAAACCCTGGAGTCCTCTTTTAAGCCCTTTTCAGACTCTCTAAAACTGAAAATATCGTCGAGGACTTCACTCAAAATCGTTAAATTAAATGAGCAGTCATCTATTTAGTATAAGTTTACCCCTTTTTCGGACTGAACTAGGCTATTTACAAAAAAATTATACATTGACTAAGCATGGTCAACAAAGTTCTATCTTACATTATTTTATCCTTTTTCGGGTTTAAGAGACTAAATTTATGAAAAATAACACTACGAAGTTTACTTATGTTTTTATTTTGACTCCCTAAAACTATAAAACATTGAGCTAATCCTATGCTGGACTCGTTAAAACTAAACAGTACAGGACATGTCGATTACAATAGGACCGAATCACTCCTTCTTAGGGTTCATTAAAAATACTGAGATGAAATCATCTAATGGATTAGCTTACTGAACAAGAAAATTTTATCCTCATCAAGCTTGACAAAAATAAAGAGGTACTTGTCAGTAATGGTGGGGGGGAATGAGAAAAATAATCCATTTTTTTATTCTTGTTTTAAAAATTAGCATGTCGCTCTTGAACACGAAACTTTGTTGCACTACTGTCCGGGTTGGGTACTCATTTTGTCTTATAGTTAATCAAACCACATTGAAAGTAATCATCCATTTTTGGGTATTATATTTGAGTCAAATGCTGACAATACATTTACACTATTGTTGTGTGTTCAAGAGAAAGTGACATTTTAAATTCACTATTCAATTCAAACATTTTTATCCATTCACGTTCACCATCCCTGAGTTAATCCTTGCAAAAAAATTCTTAAAAACATGATCTAATTGTTTCCTCTCCTATGATTTCTTGTGATGGATCACTTTATATCGACATCAACTCATTATCTAGAAAGTTGATTTAGAATCCTATCAGTACCTTGGAATATGCATTCCCTAATGGCAGGTTTCTCACCTTTGATGGTAGGTTCTCATCATTGATCTTTGATCAAATGATTCTATGAGTGCTAGATTGCAACTCACTCATTCACACTTTATAGATTGTGTTGAAGTACTTTAAGATCCATTTTCATTATTGGTGTTTTATCTCATACTTGTTAACAGTTCTGATCATTGACCAGTAATAAAGAGTTTTCTACTATGTTTGACTTCAACACAATAAATCACATGGATAGATTCGTACTAGTTTTAGAAGTGTAAACCAAGACCTTGGATCTAGTTTCCATCATCCAGGCTGCGAGGAGCTATGTATTCATGATAAAGTAGACTTCTTATGACATATGGTTGTGCCCATAATGTGTCTACTTTTGATGTAATACTATAGCCATCTCTATACCAAAAAATCTAGTTAGTTTTTCTTTGAGTATGGTAGTTCCTACATCAGTGATGATATATATTTGCATTGAAATTTCCTTATAGGTTTTTGTCCATTTTCTCCAATCCAATCCTTGGAATGATAAAGCACTTCACTCTCTTGAAAAAATTTCTTAGACTTCACACTTTAGGTGGCAATATGCTACAGATAATTTTGTCACCATGACATTTGGTTGTCATTATGGGTTTATCACCATCCATATTATGCTTCCTTAGAGGTAAAAAATAATCATGTTCCTCAACCAAGTCTTGGAAACTAGAGAAAAACTCTTTAAAACCTTTAAAATATTACCTGTGCACTTTTTGTGACCATTACATGTGCATGGGCTGATACTTATTCTATTGGTTTGTGACGATCGCCACTTTGTTCACCACTAAAAAATGTGTACCCCTGTAAAAAGAAAATAAACAAGAAAAGGTAACTTCTAGAAGCCTAGTTGGTCGATTATTCTCCCAATCGGAAGCCTCTAGAGTTGCGCCAGTTTGAGCTATATCCCTCTACTCATGGATCTTATCCCTTGGCTAAAGGAACCCTCATCCCTTCATTGGAGGATCTTGTCCCTTTCTTCATGGATATGAAACTTCCTCAATCACTCTATAAATTGAGCTGATGTTTCAGGTTTGACGGTACTGGTGGTACTGCTAGATACTAAAATGGTAGTAGTGAGTTCATAATAGATTTTGAATTAGAAAGTTGATGGTTGTACATTCAAGATCACACCTTTGTGCACAACACTTCATGTTGGTCATTCTAGAGAGGAAGGTTTGTCAAACCGAGGAAAAATATTACGCAGACACATGGGAGAAATATGTACAACATCAAGGCTCAGGATGTAAGATTTATCCTTTTTATTTCTGATAATACATATGGATCTATTTTTCTCATTTTTTTGTTTCTAAATTCATTGAAATAATTTCAATAATTATATTCCTTGATCACTAAGTTGAACTAGTATTTATGATTATTATATACGGTAGGTGCTTTGATCCTTTGCATTAATTTTTATTGCAGTTTCTTCTCATAATTAAAGGATTTCTTTGGAGTGAAAGGAAAAAGGCTACATCAAACGTCTCAATTGAAAGGTAGGAGCATAACCTCCTTATTTTTGAGTTATAATAATATAAAATGAAAATAGTTTAGAGAAAGAGGCATTCAAATGTTTGTTTGTTTCCAATTACTTTTTTGGGTACTAGGGAGATCACTCTTGTCTGGAAGAGGGATTAATCCATAAAACATCTATTCTGTTTAATTATGTTTCAAATTATTAACTAGCTATATTTTTCATTTTCAAAATTACCTACACTGATGGTTTGTATCAAGAATCATAGATTTGTCTTAGTAATCCAAATCAGTAGATACTCTCTCATTGGTTTGTTGAAACATACACTCCAATTCTTAAACAAGAGACTCATAGGATCCATAGGCATTGATGTCCACTTTCCTACGAATGGGAAAACCATCCATTCTCACCTTGACATAGAAATAATTTCCCTAGCCCTACACAAAGCTTCCTACCATGGCAATTTATTGTCAAATTTCCATTGGAAGCAAAGTGATAAAGATGCTCCTGTACAATCAAAGTGTAGGCCAAGCTATTACTTTATCCCTGTAAAAATTACCATAAAAATTAGATCATCTAACAATTTATAATGTTGGTGTCTCATACTAGAGTAACCCTCGTTATTGTTCTTACAACTTAAATTCCTAAAAGATATAACCCAAAGTATTACAACTTCTAGAGGTGACAATAATATCCTCATGCCTAAGATATTCATTCCTTAGGATCGTTGGTAAAATGAAATTTTTGCATCAATGTGGGGATAAGAAAAGGCCAAAAAATCCTTCAAATTGTGCTCACATTTGATGAGGATGAAAGGGCTAATATGAAATTATTCCAGTGGCCGAGATCACAGTTCCAATCCGGTTGTAAGTAGGGTAATCCTCTTTGTTCCAATGACTATTATAAGTTACTTATATCTACGGAAAGATAAATTATTTAAGTTCACAGTTTCCCTCAAAGAAGTAACCAGACAATTACAAATAATGGGAGGATTTTTTACACTCAAGTTGTCACTCTTTTAAATACATGTTGCACATATGCCCAATAATTGATATCTATTTCAAATTTTTGGCCATGAAATAGTTTTTTATATTGCCTTGATCAATATGTCCTTCTTGCAAAGTATCCCGCACAACATTCCTTATAGGGAGGAATTCCTTTTTTTTAATTCCCACTACAAATGAATCTTTTGGGCAATGAGGGGAGCTAGAACCCTTGATTTCTAAGTTTATCTTGTCAAATTTGCTTTGCAACATGAGTTTGTAGTAGTAGTTGATACATACTAGAATGGGCTTGATGATACATCTTTGGACCCACCAGAGCCCATGCTTTTCTTGTTTATGTCATAGATAAGTATTTCCACCTATGTGTTTGTTAAGACCCTCTCTCTAGCAATGTAATTATATACTGGTTAGTAATGGTAGCAGAAATGCATGTGAAATAGGTTTCAACACATATTTTTCCAAGTAGATATTCATATTTGTCATGAGGTAATGGAGAGATTTTGTAGTGATGTTTCAAACTATTTATTGTTCTTAATTTCAAACCCTCATCATATATCATATATCAATAAGATCATATTCTCTCCAAGGCCACCTTTAAAAAATTAAGGGGTTGAGAATCAGGGAGTGTTCTCCAAATATAATTGTTGACCTCAGAGTGTAGTGTAACACCCTCATCCCACATCTACCCAAGTAACCGTCCAACCAGGGTAAACATGTGACGAATAGTTACTATGATCTGATTCAAATCCCTAGGTCACCTCAAGGAAGTGGAACTGACACCACACAAAAATGAAACTTATGCACATGCTACAGGACACCTGAGATGCATCCCAACATTCGATGATGAAATCCCATGATCCAACCTGACTCTTTCATGCTTAAATCCCCTAGTCGCTAAGTCTTCCATGTTCCACCCGACCATATACATGGATGAGCCAAATCTATCTCCATCCAGTCACCCCTATGCCATATTCCAAGAATGAATGTGGGATCTCATAAAAAAAATCCATCAAAAAAAAAATCAAGGCTTCTAGATGCTAAAGTACCTCAACCGTCAACCAACGGTTCCACCTCATGGTCAGACATGACAACCATCACTAGATTTTCCTCTACCTAAGTTATCCAGGGCTCTAGAGTGTTTGTTCCAATGAAGGCTTCCAAGAATAGTAACATAACCTACAGATTCCACTGGGCTTCTAGAGTGATTTTCCAACCAGGGCTTCCAATACTAGTAACTCAACCCATGAAGGGATTTCAAACTATTTTTCCAACCAAGGATTTGAAGACTAGTAGATGAACCCAAGCTATTACAGAGCTTCCATAGTGTTTATCCAAAGAAGGCTTTGAAGAACTAATAACTCAACCCACAATCAAGGCACAAGAAAACCAACCAGAAAAGAAAAAAATGAAATGAACCAACAACACCATAAATATCCACGAACTTGCAAGGTTAGGAAAGTCCATCGTCAATCGAAGCAATTCTCCATTCCAATGAAAAATTGTGACCAGGAAACCACATGAATATGCCATTCATTCCAAAACTAGTGAGGGAAACATACATGCAACTCAGTAACTGCAATCATAACCCATTTTAGTTGTTTATACCAATTTCATATTACACTTTCTTTCTCTTTCTTTGCCTTGTTGCTGCAAATCTCCAAGTGTTCCACAGTCTCTAAGAGCTCTCCAAGAAATATAAGTATCCAAAAGTATGAAAGAGAGAGAGAGAGAGAGAGAGAAAATATAATGATATCTTAAAAACTGAACTAACAAAAGGTTACCAAGTGACCCTCATAAGCCTTTTTATTAATGAGGACTCTAATTTCTTCAATTTTCCATTATTTTTCCTTAATTTCCCCCCTCCTATGCAACATGTGACCTTTCACCTCCCTTGTCTCCCAATTTCCATTATTCTCATAAATAAAAGCCAATAAATTCCATTTTACCTTTCCAAAGCCTTAGCCATTACCGTTGCCAATCTCCAAAGCCATAATAAACCATATGAACACCCTCACTAGGATGTTTTTCCCAACATTCAACTTGTAGTATGTGTGCCATGACCTTGGTTATTATTTTTCCTTTGTTAATTTTTATTACATGAATTTTTCACTAGCATTGTTACAAAACCCTCCCCCTTGGGGGAACATTGTCATCAGTGTTCAAGTACACCTACAACCAACAAGTTTGTTGTAAGAAATCATATTGGCCATGGAGCTTTATAACATATCTCGTTGCAGTATTTACAATGATCCAACAACTTAGAAGAAAACCAACATGACAACATCACAACTATAACATCATAATGACATGACACCATACCACTTATTGGAGCTTTATAACACGACTCATCATGGTATTTACATGCATATACCTATGTACATATATTAAAACATCATACCAACATATACCAAAAAACATGCCAAAAAATTCACACAACCAAAGAATAAGGGCAGATACATAGCCCGCATATGATATAACATATCCCATGTAGCTTCATCTAGTGCAAAGTTATTCCATTTCACTTTAACCTACTTGATTGATCTATTCTGGATCATGAGCATCTTTCTCTACAAAATTAACTTGGTTCTAGCTGGAATTATCCTTTTGGCTTGACCTCCAGTACAAACCAATCAATCAGAGGATAACCATATTTAACATACTTCTTAAGCAATGACACATGGAAAACATCGTGGACTTTCAATATCGGAGTTAGTGAAATTCGATATGCTAATGGCCCAATCCTCTAAATAATATTGAAAGGTCCAAAAAAATAAGGTGCTAGCTTGGAACACGATCCAATATGCAAGGAACTCTTCTCGGCCATAACACAAAAGTACACATTTTCCCCAACCTAAATATCCTTAAACAACCTATTCCAATATGCATAGCTCTTATGCCTATATCATGCTTCTTTCAAATTATTCTAGATTACCTACATTTCCTGTTACATTTCCACCAAGATGTCTGCTACAATGAACACCGTATTAACTAGATCACTCCAACTGATTCTACTATTGCAACTGCATCAATACAATGCCTCAAATGTACTCATCCTCAATGATTTGTGATATCCATTATTGTAACTAAACTCTACCTGTGGAATATATGCTTCCCACTTTCACTGTGGATACATCACATACACCCTCAACATGTCATCCAATATCGTGTTGACCCTTTTTCTCTGTACATCTATCTGTGGATGATAAAATGTACTGAAGGCCAACTCTATGCCCAAACTTGAAAACAAGTCCTTCCAAAACATGGAAGTGAACTTCACATCCCTGTCTGTCATAATTTTCTACAGAACAACATGAAATCTGATCACATCCCTGATGAAGACCTATGCTATATAATTCGTTAAGTATGTACACTTCATTGGAATGAATTGTTCTATCTTCATGAACTTTTCCACCACAACCATGATGGAATCATGATGTCTATATTTCTTTGGTAAAATTGTAATAAATTCCATGGAAATGGCCTCCCATTTTCACATTGGAATCACGATCGACTATAGTTGTCCACCTGAGTGTTTACACTCTTCCTTCAACTATTGAAAATCCAAGCACCTAGCTGTAAAATCTGCTACATCTCTCTTCAAATTCAGCCAGTAGTAAAAAAGAATCATCGTTGTCAATGTTGTCTGATAGCCTGGGTGACCTAAATATGGTTGCACATAAAAATCCCTCAAGAACAACTTCTTGATTTCACATATATCCTATCTCTAAGCCTAATCAAGACAACTATGGTGAGACGAAAGTCCACATCCTGCGCTCTTTGTACCTCTACCTGTACCTATACCACTACATGTACCTGTACATGTATTCTACTACAATATGTGCATAAGCTCCATAAACTTGACATCCTAATGACCCGCCTACAATATCCCATCCTCTAGATCTCTACTATAGGAACTCATAGTTGCTAGTATATGGTTCACATGTATACACCTGCTAAGGGAATCTGTAACCCTATTCTACTTACCTTTACTTTATCTGATCTTCAAATGAAACTCACGGATCGTGGCCAACCATATATATTTCCTACAATTGAAATTTGGTTGGTTAAATATATACCTCAATCCATTGTGACAACTCATCAATACGGAACGTCTTCCTAGAAGATAATGCCTCCACAAATTTAATTCATTAATGATCGCTTCCAACTAAAGATCATGTGTCAGATAGTTCTACTCATTCTCATTTAATTTCTGTGTATCATAAAATACCACCTATCCTTCCTACATAAGGACTCTACCAAATCCTCTCTTGCAATCATATGTACATACCACAAATTCTTCATTTGTATCCACAACATTTAACACGAGATAATGTGTCAATAACTACTTTAAATTATCAAAAATGGTTGCACATTCCTATTTCAAGTAAAACTTCTCACGTTTCCTTCGTAATGATGTAATAGGATAAGAAATATGAGATAATTTCCCACTGAACCTCTTATAGTAACATGCCAACTGCATGAATGATCATACCTCATTTGTATTTCTAGGAGTCACCCAGCCCATGATAGCTCTTATGTTTTTTGGATCCAATGTTATGCCTTTCTTGAAACAACATGTCCCGAGTAATGTACCTTTGTATGAAAGAAACTGCACTTGATGAGCTTAGCATGCAACTGTTGATGTCTCAACAATATGCTCTTCTTCATTTTTAGAATATACCAATATATCATCAATGAATACAATAAAAAACTTGTCCAGATAAGGACACAACACACTATTCATAAATCACATAAAATAATATGGAGCATTAGTCAAATTAGATGGAACTATAACAAACTCATAATGTCTGTACCTAGTTTGGAAAGTTGTCTTGTGAATTTTATCCTCTTTAATGCGTACCTAATGATATATAGATCTCAGATCAATATTTATGAATACTACTGTTCCCTCCAACTAATCGAAAATTTCATCAATCCTCAGCAACAAATACTTTTTCTTGATGGTCACCTTGTTTAAATGTGTGTAATCAATGCATAACCTAAGAGTACCACCCTTCTTCATCACAAACAATACTATTTCACCCCAAGGTGATACACTTCACCTAAAGTATCCGTTGTCAATAATTTTCTTGAACTATAGTTTAAACTCTACCTACTCTGATGTTCTCATCCTATAAGGTGCTTTTGGTGTTATCTCTTCCCGTGGTACCAACTAAAGAAAAGTCCACTTCCATGTGAGGTAGAAAATATTAAATATCTACAAAAAATTCATTGTAAAATTGTTGTATAATTGGGTACCTTCTCAAAATATTTGCATCCTCAACATCCTTACCTTTGTCACTAATAATATGCACTACAAACAACACACACCCTTTCCTGATACTGCACTTGGCCTGCATAATTGTAACCATTCTCACCAAGGTTTCTTTCTTCTTACCATGTGAGACTCTTTGTTCCCCATTGTCATACAAGCACTCAATAGCCTTGTCATAATAATCCACCTTGGTCCTATAAGTATAAAACAAGTATATAATAAAAATAATGTTATACGATCCCAAGAGAAATACATTCATATGTGTTGAGGTAGACATACCATTCAGGTCAAATGCAAAATCTATTACCCAATAATTAAACTCTATTCTTGTTAATTGTAGCCAACTACCCTAACCAAGCTTTTCCATGCACATATTTATTCAAACCACACTTATGCACCAGGTCATGACTAACATACCTATAATTATATCCAGGGTAAATCAAAATAGAAACAAATTGATCGCAAGTGTTACCTTCCATATCGATAATTGATGTTGCTGATTTTCGTGCCTGTTATCCAACGCTACATAGATCCTGGGAATACTTTGTCTAACATCCCCCACTGTATTTACCTCCTACGCAATGTAGATATACGGTATACCACCATAATGTTGTGTAAAGTATATCCTATGATGATCTTTGCCACAAGTCAAACATTGTACAGGCTTCCAGCCTTCATCCTTATTCTTCTCCTCAGATTAAATTCCCTATCCTCTACCAGATGTATAGAAATTATTAACTGTTGCAACATTATCCTTATTACCTATATCATGAGGTCTTACTCGCTTCTTGTCCCATTTAACTTTATTCTTATCATTACCCTTCCAATCCAGCTTAACCTCATATCTGCGCTTTGATTTCTTGTAAAAAATATTTAGTTTCTGGATCGTCACCTCCAATGATCTAAGCTCATCAAACTCAATCCTATCCTTAAATTTTATCACCAACCCCCTGATGAATCTCTGAATATTGGCCTTCTCCTCCTTTAGGTAAGGCACATACCTCAAAAACTCCATAAATTTGCTAGTGTACCTCTCATCGGTCATAGATCCCATATTTGGTTCATCAAACTCTTTTTCCATATCATCATAGTATCTCTTCGAAAAATAATTCTTTTATAATAACGTCTCAAACTAACTACAATTCATTTACTCCTCATGGATATCGTTCACATTCTTCACTTCTTCCCATAAAATATTTGCTTTACTTTTGAGGCTAAATGTAGCTATTCTAGCTTTCATGTTTTCTAATTAATCATGCAACCTTAAGAACTTCCTCATAACAAGCAAAAATGCTTATTAATCCTATGATTTATTCATATCTCCATCAAATGTAGGTTTTTTTGCTTCCCTAAAATCATATGGAAAATATCCTCTGTCACTCCTCCTATAATGATTATAATTTTGATGAACATAATTCCTATCAGAACCAGAACTGGAACAATGCATGTGTCTATAACCTTTCCTATCTGGAGTGTCCAAGAACCTGCCATCTCTAATTGTGTCATATTTATTTGACATGTGAACACCATGAGACCTAGTTCCATATGCCCCATTAGTCCCATCCTCCTGTACATAGTTGATGCAAAGTGGTCCATGTTTCTGTAATTCTGACAAACTCTTAAGGATTACTGCAAGGACCTCTACTTTCTTCTTCTATGATTGTATGATTCTATCATTATATTGTTTGTAACTCATTATTTCTTCATTCAAACTTCTCAATGTATATGCTAAGTCAAAAGTGTGCCCAACATCATTATGCTCATATGAATAATTGGGATAATCTCAGTACTCTACCATCATGCTATTCATCTTTGATTTCTTCTTGCAAATCGTCTCATGTTATCTACACCAAACCATAATAAATCAGCGTACCTTAGCATATTTAGGGTAGGATATATCATCTACAATATCAACCAATCAATGAAATGCATGTATAGATATAATCATAAAAACCATTAGGGGAATTTTTAGGCCTAAAATGGGCCTCCTAAGAAAATTATAAAATAATGGTGGAAATGATAAAACAAGATTTGATTACATCATCAAATTTATAGGGAAAAAAGAGAAAACAACTTTTTCAACTCATATTTTGAACTTATGTCCCTAATGGTTTACTCAAATTTCAAGTGGGAATACTCATTGGATGAAAAATTTAATTCCTCATCCAAGGAATACCCATGTTGCATACTTTTTATAGACTTTGTTACACGAAAAATGAGAAATACATAAAAAAGTGATTGCAATTACGCTTTTTTATGTATTTCTCATTTTTCATGTAGCAAGGTCCATCAAAAGTATGCAACATGGGTACTCCTTGGATGAGGAATTAAATTTTTCATACAAAGAATATTCCAGCTTGAAATTTGAGTAAAACTTCAGGGAGATAAGTTCAAAATACGAGTTAAAAAAGTAGTTTTATTATTTTATTATTTTTTAATCTTTTTACTTTTTTACTCCAAAAATGGTGCTTCAACCCCCATGGTTGACATCATCATCTTGAATCCTATTGGTCCTTATAAAGTTTATTTTACTTTTACATTTTTCTTAGGAGGCCCATTTTAGACCTCAAAATTCCCCTAATGATATGGACATATATCATATAGTTATATGAAGACACAAATATTATTATAGCTAGAGTCAAGTCATCAATGCATGACCATATCAACTACACACCATGACCTCGTGCATGAAAACATCAACCATACCAATGCACACTGAAGATATATAAGAAATTGATATGTATAAACAACACATACCCAGTCATACACTCATGATAAAAAATTTCGAAACAACATCGTCTCTCCCATGGTGACATTACTGCCACCATGCCCAACACCATGTAGATGCAACAAGTAAATATAACATAAATATGAGAAACACATATGAAACTAAAATAGATTCATGAACAAAAAACCTCCCATCCACTTTCAGGGGTGAATCATGCCTCTGATACCACTATGTAAGACCATCTTCCCACATCTACCCAAGTAACTGGCCAAACGGGGTAAACATGTGACGAAGAGTTACTATGATCTGATTGAACCTCCCAGTTCACCTTAAGGAAGTGGAACCAACACTACATAAAAAATATACCTTTTTCACATGCTACAGGACACTGACGAGCCATCCAAACCTTTTAGGAGGCTAGCCCCTAATCGAAACTGACCTTTTCATGCTTCAATCCCCTAGGCGCTCCATGCACATATGAAAGAGCATGACTGGAAACCTCTAGTCGCATACATAGCATGGGTATTCATGTGACCTAGGACATTTCCTAGTAGTTATAAGCCTGTGAACCCAATTTTTGTGCCACTTTTTTAGGCTCATAGCTAAGGTCCTTGCCCAGAAATACATGAAACTTTAAGAACTGAAATATAGTGATGAAATAATGATGTAAATGCAAAGATTTAAACCAGGAATTGACTGGAGACCTACTAGCCATCACATGAATTTCATCAAACATGCCACAAATACACAATCTAGAGCCTTTAACAATAGATCCAAGCATATGTGTGTCATACTTATTTGATAATTGTTAATAAGAATTGTTTCCTCATCATATCGACTCCATTATCATCTATTTGGTCATATATACATAGTTCATTAATTTACAAATCAAAACATTATGAGAGTTATATATCATTACTAACATAGAACACATCCATAACCAACATAGAAACAAAAAAAATTGAAAAGCATATTTACCCATCAATACAAAAGGAAAATAGATATTATTTCCATAAGAAAAATACAACCAAGTCTTGGACTTTCACGTTCCACTCAACCATAGATATAGCTAAGCCAAATATCTCTTCAACCAGTCAACCCCGTGTCATATTCTAAGCATGAATGTGGGATCTCATAAAACAAATCAATCAAAGAAAAACTAAGGCTTCCAAAGGAAAAACTACCTCAACCCTCAACCAATGATTCCACCTCATGTTCGGACATCACAAACATCACTAGATTGGTGTCTACTAAATTGGTCCAGGGCTCCAGAGTGTTTTCTCCAAAGAGGGCTTCCAAGACTAGTAACTCAACCGATAGCTATCATTGGGCTTCTAGATCGTTTATCCAACCAGGGCTTCCAGGACAGTAACTCAACCCTCGAATGGCTTGTAGATTCCTTTTCCAACCAAGGCTTCTAGAAACTAATAACTCAATCCACAACCAAGGCACAAGAAAACCTAACAAAAAAATAAAGAATGAAATGAACCCAAAACACCATGGCTATGCAAGAAATGTAAAGGCTAGGAAAATCCATTGTCAATCTAGGAAATATTCCATGCAAATGAAAGATAATAACCAAGAAAATACATGCATATGCCATGCATGCCAAAACTAGTGAGGAAATCATACATGCAACTCGGTATCTGCAAGAAAAACATATTGTAGTATTTTATCTCGATTTCCTTTTGTGCTTTCCTTCTCTTCCTTTCCCCTATTGTTCTAAATCTACAAGTATGTCACACTCACCAAGAGTTGTCCAATAAATCTAAGTATCCAAGAGTATCAGAGAGAGAAAGAATAGAATGAGATCTCCAAAACTGAACTGAAAAAATGTTACCAAACGATCCTCATGATCCTTTTTATTAATGAGGCCTCTAATTTCCTCAATTTTCCATTATTTTCCTTCATTTTCACCCTCACATGAAACATATAACCATTTAAATCCCTATTCTTATAATTTTCATTATTTTCATAAAGAAATGCTAATAAATTCCATTTTTTCTTTGCAAAGGCTTAGTCATTTCCTTTTCCAATTTCCATAGCCATAATTAACCATATGAGAACCTGCACTAAGATTTATTTCCCAAAATTCATCTCTCAATACATGTCCCATGACCTTGGTTATTAGTTTTCCTTTATTATCTTTTACTACATGCAATTTGCATGAGGGTTCTTACGACAGTGTGCCATTTGTGCTTTCCACATACTCTTGAGGTGGTTCATTCCTTCAACCGATATAACAAACTCTTCAGAATAGAAAAATATGAGAGTATGGTAGATCTCCTACAAAAAATCCATCTCTCTTTGTAATAAGTTCATGGTAAGCTCATTAGGTTCTACATATAATGGTTTTTCCAGCTTCCACCTCAAGCCTTCACAATGCACTTTCTAAATTCAACTCTTCTGGTAATCCTCTCAATATTGCCTCAATTCTGGTGGATGTTTAAGTGTTTAAAATAGGTCTAGACTCATGAATTTCTGTAGAGGTTTCATACTTATTCCCCAAAATATCTTTAATGTAACAAATTGTGCATGAAAGCATGTATGCATTCATAGTTTACCTATGTTATAATCTCTTACATATTTGAACAACTTGTCCTATTTAGATTGCAAATACAACCTCAATATTTTCACACTAACATAAGAAAATTCATTTTTATATTTACAATTCTAGATAACAATTGAATTAGAAACAATATGAACATGCTTTATGCCTCTTAGTTTGAAAATTTTCATGTAGTGCTATAGGAATCTTATTAATGGTAAAATTATAGCACTCGAAAAACCACATATAATTTTTTTTAAAGAAAACCCCACATTTATGAATTTTTTTATTTATATTACTTATTTTGTTATCATTTATTTTATAAAATGACAAAAAAATTAACTGAGAATGTTATTTTCTCAATGATATCTGGATCAAATCATATTGAACCATTGCTAGAAATTGTTGAACTTGACCCTGTTAAGTCGACACAAAGTTCAAATCTAGGATAGCGCACTTTCATCACTGATGGAACACATATGAAATGCCTTATGCTCCCAACATATTTCAATGACTTGGTTGAAACATTAGAGGAAATTTAAGCCTGAAAGTGACCTCCTAAGGAAAAATAATAAAATAATAGTTAAAATAATAAAATAAGAGTTATGAATTTTTAAGGGAATCTAATAAAACTATTTTTTTAATTTTATTTTTGGCTTATCTCATTGTAGGTTTACTCAAATTTTAAATGTAGACACTCATTGGATGAAAAATTAAAATTTTCATCCAACGAATACCCATCATGCACACTTTTGAGAAGAACCACATTGATAAACATTGAAGATACATTAACGAAACTTGTTCAACACGTTTTTGAATGTATCTTCAATTATTATCAATGCAGGTCTTCTCAAAAGTGTGTATGATGGGTACTGATTGGATGCGTAATTTAATTACGCATCCAATGAATATCTACATTTTAAATTTGAGTAAACCTAGAAAGAGATAAGTGAAAAATACAATTTAAAAAAAAACAGTTTTTCTTATTTTCTCTCGAAAATATTTACATGTACCTCTTTTTAAATTTAAAGAAGTTTTATTGGTTTACATATTATGACATGGAAATTATGTGAAATTTTCACGAGTACTTTTAAGTTAAAATTTCCTCTAATGAAAGCTTGCTTCAAAAGGGTTCTATTATACATGTTAAAAGTTGGACTACTTCAGTTATTATTCCATCAATTTAAGTGTGTTACAAAATTCTTATTTGAACTTTACATATTTTCTTCATACCATTGTCAAATATAATAATTAGTCCTATGACTATCATTTACCGTGTAGGTATATAAGACTAATAGACTTTGAGATTTCTGCTACATCTGCACCCTGAATTGGAAATCCAAAAGATTTGAGTATCCGGATCACTTCTCAAGAAGACACTCCCTCCTCATCAAACCAAAACCCTTTATCGAAAAGGAACTACCCCCTTCCTTCTATTCCAATCGCATCCATGATGCCAGTCCATATTCCCATCAAAGAAATAAACCCTTACTATTCAAACTGGTGCATAAAAGGCTGCATTCAAAGAAAGACACATTTTCGATAATTTCAAAATAAATACAGACCCAGTAAAGTGTTTGGATTTGACCTATTCGATACCAAAAGTGGAGAAATACACATTATTTGTTTCAACAATGTTGTTGGTTATGTTTTTGAAAAAATCCAAGTTCGAAATGTTTACATTGTCTAAAATCGTAGTGTGAAAATGACTAATAAGAAACACAACCATTTAAACAGTGACATGGAAATTTTTTCAAATGGAACATCTACCGTAGAGCATGTTTCTAGTGAAAGAAAAGACAACCCAATGGTCCATTTCAATATAAAATCAATAATTTAAATTAGAAAAACAATCGTCAACTTGATTGTTGATCTTCTTGGTATGTTTACTGAAATTTCCAATCCGTGCACTATACGTAGAAAATAGGGCTCTGGAGTTACTAAAAAAACAATACACCTTCAATACATGTCTCAATATAACATAGATTTGATCTTTTGGGGAGGAAATTTTGATTTTGTATCAAAATAAATTTCCTCCTTTTTTGTTGCAGTAAATAACCCCATCATTGCAATGAAGTCTGCTCATGTTGGAAAATGTAATGGAAAACATATCAATGCTACGAAAATATCCACTATTCTTGTAGATCTTGACATTGAAGAGCCGCACATGCTAAAGTCATGGTTTAAAAAAGAAGGTTTGACTACAACCTATACATCCTTAACAACAATATATTCAACTTCTTTTGGCCATCAACATAAAAAAATAATAGTTGTTGATATTTACAATATTGATTCCTCAGAGAAACCTGCATTCTACCAAGTGAAGGGAAAAATAACAAAACTTTGGATGCAAAATTTTTACTACCTTTCTTGTCCATTTATCATTGATGGGAAAAAATGCATGAAAAAGATATTCCAAAAAATACAAGTACATGGAATTGACCAAAATGAAACACTAAAGTAACTGACTGTGATTACAGATACTTACTTGAGATCTATGAAAAGGTCACACTGGTGAGTTAGTTTCAACAATTTCTTTAAAATACGCAACATATACAATTATTGGGATGAATTAAAAGGAATTATATTTGTTATGCTCAAATCCATATCTAATTAAGGAGATTGTCTCCAAATCACTCTGGACAAATCACATCTTCACACTATCAGTGAAGACAAAAACATTTAGAGGAATGAAATGCTTGAAATGTATTATCATGACAGAAGAAAGCCCACAACACACAACAGAATGCAAAAATATCCTTCGAGCAATTGATAACATCTCTATATCATAGATAGATATCGCTACATGTATTTTTTCCTTTTTGGAAATTTGTATTATTTTAATTTATGGATACAATTTTAGACCATATAATTTTTTATACCTTTTCGAAAATTTCTCTTATTCATTATTGAAATATGTTTTTCAACACAACATGAAATTGTATGCAATTAAATATACCCTTGAACTGTGTACACACACATATTCACATTGTTTTTACTTGCTTTCTTTTAAAAAATTAGGGAACTCGATGCATTACACATGTAGTTATATTCACCTATAGTGGAAAATTAGTGAAATTTTCTTTTAAAAACAATTCTCTAATCATAAATTAGCATAAAAATATTCAAAAATTCATTTTTTCATTTTATACAATAACATGTTTGTTTTCTCTCTAAATAACATTCATGGTTTCCCCTCTCTTTCTTGTAGGAGCCTTGACATGGGCAAATGTCTATTACTTGTAATGGTGAGTGTTCCCAAAGATACTATGCAGCAAATAAATAAGGGATAAATTCATGTCGATGTGAACTTTCTCATGCTAAAAAAGGTATCGTAGATCCCCAATAAAACAAAATGCAAAAATAAAACCAATATTCATCGTCTAAAATACATGATGTAAAATCACATTTTCCATCAACCCTCTGCATAATTAACACTTCTCACCCGAAAGAGATCCTATTTTTCAATTTTAAAACTCTCAATATCTTGATAAAACCATTAAAACAAATTCATCAATAGCTCATTCACGCCCCCCTCCATTTCACATGCTTTGAACAAAGTTTAACACTACTGATGCACATTGTGAATTTTGTGAAAATATTGATAAAATTGCACCTAAATGTCCATGCTAATTTTTTCTTGAATATCCTATAATATATATTCATAAGTCAAACAAAACATACTACTACTCTAGATGCATATTTCAAACAAAATTTCATCGCTTCTCACTATCAAACAACATGGACCCTGGTCCTCAACCACCGGTCCTGGCTTTTCTTTCACAAATAGAATGAATTATAATTTCTATGGTTAACCATATACTCCAAGTAAAATATGCATGTGGTGAGCAACATAAATACACTATCCACAAAATTTTCTTTCCACAGGACATTACAAAAATAACAAGCATGTTTCCACAACATGTTGAAGGCTTGGGCATTCTAATCATTACCCATCATAGTAATGACCATTTTTATTGTGATTTAATTGTAAGTAGACATCACGTTCTCACCACATTAGAATATAATTTGAAAATGACCTATTCTATAAGAATTCTCGCATTGATAAAAATGCACTAACATCCTTACCAACATTCCCCACCAATGTCTCCTCCACCCTTCGCAATTCCAATACCACAGATCCAACTAACCAAATAGCACCTGAAACACCACTTGACCTCACTGAAGATTTTGTGAACCCATACGCACAACAAATATCATCATTTATACCCCTATTCCCAATACAAATTCAAAAATCCAAGAAATATGATAATATTTACATGCCTACATCTACCATTATGATCCTACAATTGAACAACCACCAACTCACCAATCCAAAATCAATTAATAAAAAGCTAAAGGTATCCTCTCTATGGATTTCCCACCCTTTTATCCATTCGAATTTCAAATCCAAATCAACCAAGAATGAAATCAACATGCTTACATGAATATGCAATTCATCTGATATGTTATGATGATAACAGGTTCGAAAAGCACCCACGATTTCACTACTACATATACAATCTCATGATGTGCCATCGTAGTCTAGAAATAATCTCCATTTTTGTAAAAAAAATATATCGCAAATAAATTTGCAACATCTATCCACAATCTCAACGTCGGATTAGAACAATTTATATACGAGAAGTTGGCAGAACAAGTCATTCAATTCAATTTCTATCTACCTGGAACAAGATATTTTTGACACAAAGCTAAAAATGAACTAATATACATGATATATTAGCTTGGCTACTCGAATTTTACATTATATTAAAATGATAAAAAATGGCATGATCCTCATGAAGTCGTTCTAGGATGTGATTTTCCTGATGCCACAAAAAAAAAATATTGAAAAATTTTAACATTATCTCTAACCCCGATTTAACATCACTGTATATGCACCATATATTCATAATATTCCATGAATTTGTATTAGAGGAAAACTGGCATAAAAAAGACTACTAGTATAGGTACGCACTCTACCACATTACTTTTTTAAATCTCTAAACATCAAACTTCATGCAGTGCAAATTGTCTAACAAAAATGCATGCTTCACACGTATGAATGGAAGAATAGATGATCCTTACACATCCATGCTTACCTTTGGATAGAGAATGAAACTGATATGGAAATACTTAACTACGATGACATAGAAGCATTTCATAATGCTAAAACATTCTTCGACATATACATATCATCTTGGAACCCTTTCCTTTTTACACTTTCAAACAAACCCATTACTAATGAAAATTTAGAAGACCCTTGGCTATTATCCATGCTAGATATTTTCAAAACCAACCCTTTTAACGATTATGAGAAACTCATCAATTTCATTAAATGACAAAAAAAATGCATCGAAAGCACATGCCTAAGAAAGAAAGTCTCGTCATTTGAATGTCTCTATAAATCACCTTGGGAATTACATCCAAAATAATCCTTTTCATTAAATACAATGGAAAAAATACGTACACCCATGCTCGCAACAATGATAGCATTAATTTCCAAAGCCCTACCATCCTATCTATTTGTTGTGCAAATGTTGACTGCCAACCAATAATCTCAATCCATGTCATACAGAAATATATCGCAAAATATGCATCCAAAGAAGAAAAAATATGAAATATTCCACCACATGCTATGTAGAATTGTGCTCGCTTCAGCTAATGTTGACTTAGCCAGATCTGCATTTTGAAGGTTCCTTGTAGAAACTAGGGAAAATTTTATGGATGGAAAAGTATCTTCAAGTTTAAAAACATTAACGAATATCAGAAGTCCCTAATATGAAATCTAGAAAATATTTATTTATGTATTTATAAATCATTTCAAATGTATAATGATCATATATATTCTCTCTATATAATATTGGAATGTTTAAGTTAAAATAATTTATATTGTAAAATTTAGGCGATTCATATTTATAAAAAATGGAAATTAAGGAATCATTTTTTTGGAAAATCCTGGAAAATTAGCCCACCTGTGAATATTATCCCCTAAAATTTTCCATGGCATAAACCCTTTTCGATCATGACATCGGAGTAGAGGAAACATGTCATATGCTGCAAAAATACCATATACATTGTGTAGTCGGTCCTTTCTTTTCTTTAAATGTAAGCCAAAAAAATGTATATGCGACTTCCACAAAATAACATCAACTCTTCTCCATCACCACACTTCATAGAAACATACATCAAATGCCCATATGCCCCAGAATCCACATTCCTTATAGAACTAGCAAGATACTATTCATATGATCCTCGTCGAAAGACAAATAAATTAAACTTAGATCTGAACAAGCAATTGTTCATGTCATACCACACTACTCCTCAATACGATCCACAATGGAATATTTCTACGCTGAATTTTGTCGAGTTTAACTTATACTTCTCTAACCATTTCTTAATATTGTTCACGATATATGATATTTCGCAGAAGGATTCATCACAAGCTTGCAAACCTTTCGTCTTTTATACAAACCTTGGAATCGACACCACACACTATCAGATATTGAACCTATTTTAAATAATAATTCAAATATTGATCAAACCCATCCTCTAGACACCATGGACCTTGACATGCCTGGCCTTCGTGATTTTTGTGACAACAATAATTGGACTCATGCCACTATCCCCTTAGATATACAAAGAAAATGAATACAATTCATTATTTGTAACCACTTTGTCCATATCATTCTTTAAACACATAGAAATATCCTGATGAACCTTAACTCATTATATCCAATGAAAAGAAAAGCTCTGAATATTATTTCTAATAATTTTTTAAGAAGTATGTTTTTCCTACTCTGAGAATGATAATATAAGGCACTATTGGAACTAGAAAATCCTACCTTATAAATTGCAACAGAGAAATTCTCATAACCCTTGCCAGCTCAACACCTTCATTGATAATGCCCCTCGCCCCTACAAGATTTTCAACCTTCAACATGCAAGCATCAACAATCCATGCCTCCTTCCACCTTCCCAGAAATGATATTCTTCCCTCAGAATGAAATTCTCTTGGAAAATTCCAAGAAGAACTTAAGCATATCCGATACATAATAATGAATGAAATGAGATTCATTGGGCTAAAGATTCTCATGAAGATTGAAGAACATCTTAGAGAGGAATTTACACTACAAAGAAACACTATGTTCACTGCTTATTCTATTATATTAGTTGGTGATATCGACAAGTTACCGCCTATCAAATAAAAACCACTATATGTAGGCACAAGCCACAAAATCGCATTTTGGAATGCATTCAAGAAAGTCATCACATTAGAAAAAATATTTTCTTCAACACGGTGATAACATCACCTAAATTAATTTCATAAATATGCTCTAGATCATTAGAAATGAAAATCCAATAATTGATGGCTTTAAAATCCTCATGTCATGAGAAAAATCCTTGTCAAAAGATTAAATACATTCTTTCCATGATTCCATGCATCTATTTCCAAGCAACGCTCAAACATTAGTCCATAATAATAAAATGGTAAAATATTTAAACACTCTTGTCACAAGATCCATTGTATAAGATGAAAACACATATTATATCCTTTCCTCAGACAATGAGCAACTTGAGTGAATTGTATTGCTATGAAAATACCAAAAATTGATTATAACTTCCAACCTTTGGTTTTTAGCCGGAATTGTTAATCCGTCCATTAGGAAAATTATATCATTATTTTACAAAGAATCAACTGCACCTCCACAACTTCCAAAATTTGTTGTCGTAGCTTTTCCAGAATACATTGGTCCTCATTGGGATGAAATTAATCTCACTCACTTGATTATTCCATCAATAAAAGGAAATGGATGTACACAAATTCCATTAAATATGGCTTGGGAGTTAACTATAAAAATTTATCAGGATATGAAATTGGAAAAAGGAACAATAGAAATTGGAAAAATTGAACGTCTAGGTCTCCCATTCACAATAATTTCAAGAGTCCCTTCTCTAAAATATTATCTAATTTTCCTCACATTCACTTTTGGTCGTTACATGAAAATGAAAGACAACAAAAATGCTCATATAAAACATGCATAAGAAATTCTTTGTTCAATGTCTCTTCCAGATGACCTGGTCCAATCCATATGTTAACATCTCCAAAATGTTTCCCATAATTATTAATATCAATCTACTTTTATCGCATAGCTTTTCTATATATTAAAAATAGTCAAATTTACTCATTATTAATACATGGTTGCAAATATGACATTTTTATTATATTTTTTAACTAATTTATTCTAACATTCTCAATTTTCTGGAACAATACATATGAAATAGAAAATATCAAAACTATATTGTTACTGCAAAGAAATAGAGGCAACAATAATTACTTTCCACAATATAGCAAAATATTTCTACTAGTGCTAAATCCAAACTTACCGCTATACCGCCTTTAACCAACTTTACAATTATTTCTAAAAATAAAATTTTCTTTGAAACATATAATCCACATACATGAACGCAACAACATGCGAAAAATATGAGCATACTGGAAATCAAGAGATAAGCATCTTCAATTCCACATAAATCCTCAATGGTGTCTGATATGTCATCGTTCCCCTTTATTTTTCGACTACAAGTATTCAATATCCCATGAAAAAGGTAAGTTCATTTTCATTATCTCCAATTTCATTATAATATAATTTGCATGAAAAATCATTATAGAAAATTTTAACAGTTAAATTCCATATTTAAAATAATAATATTTCTTCTATATATTTTGAACGAAATATTCCTTTTGCAGGATCGTTACTGCTTCTTCGACTCTCTGATGTCTTCAACAATTTTTCACGTAAATTTAAATGTGGAAAGATAACCATCATGTTGTTCACAATTTAATATTATTTTAAGTAGCTCTTCCATTATAATATACTACTTGTAATTTTCTATTGAAACTTAAAAAGGAATCTTCGAAGATCAAGAGCCAACCTATGTTAGAAAAATTATGCATTCTGTGAATTTCACATAATATAAATCATTGACCATTATCTTCTACCCTTGCATGGAATATTTTTTAATAAATCTTATCTTCAATGATCATTTACATGTCACGATTATTCTTCAATTTATGCCTTATAGCATTTCATTCACAACATGTGGTGCAATTTCTAGTTTGATTATCTATAATTATTAGGTGAGTGGTAGGATTCAAACTTCATAATATATTTTAAAATATTCTTCATAGGAATTTAAAATATAAAGTTTAAATCTATCTCGAACATAGTTATTCCATTTTAACCATTTTAGTTAAACCAATTAATTAAAAGAAAACTTTCAAATAATATTTATAACAATATTATTGGCTAAAACTGTGGATTACAAACACCACAGGCCCAAAAAATAATAACTCATTTTTATCTTCAAATGACATATTTTTAAATAATTCTCAAATGCCCAACAAGGTTATAGAATAACACCTAAGAGACTATTAGGTGTAGGTAAGTGGTGGACCAATTGGGTACAAGTTGATCGGGGCACATGATATAATGTTGGAGGCTAAGGTTGTTGGCATTGGTACTTTGGTCGATAATTGTTGTATGGTAATTCATGTATAGATCATTTCACATGGATTTGAGGCCCTAGAACGAGGGTGACCTACAGTTGGTAGAGGATTAAACACATGCATTATGGTTCAGCCGAACGTGGAAGGTCTATAGCTAGTTGGAGTTTGATTTCAGGTAAGTATGCATGTGCAATGATTTATGTTTATGTGGCATGTTTTTATAAAACTGAGTTTGGTTATTGTACCTATTATTATTTCCATTATGCATAATTTAATTAATGTGGAAAATTGTTAATTAATGTGTGTTGTAATGGATAGGTATTACAATAAATAATCATGTATTTACACATTAAATAATTCACAGTTTAATGACAAGTACATGGTGTTTCTTTTATGCATCTGTTGAAAACATTGTAGTACACAATTATGGTTGCGTGGTAGTGTTTCCGAGTAGGGAGCTGGGGATGTTACGTGATTGATCATTTTTCAAAAAAATGCCATAAATTACAAAGTGTAAAAAATGCACACGTTATCATGAAATATGTGACAACTTCATAATTAATTTCAAGGTCTAAAAAAACACATTAGAACCTTGAAGCTTAGGCTTAGTCTATTAAAATGGATTGAGTTTGTTAATTCTATTTTCTAGAGTGTGTAATTCATATGTCTTGGTTCTATAAAACATGAGTGAAATCATTAGTCCTTAGGAACTATATTTTGCATTTATTTTAACTTCAACTTATGTTCCTTTTACAATAATATGACATATTATCCATATAAAAACTGCAACTTCAATGTTTGTAAAGAATAAAACTAAAATTATAATATTTATATTATTGGTATAATGTATTGAATAGAAATATATAGTTATTCGACATCTTGTTGTTCTATTTCTATGTTATCATATTAGTTGCTACCTAATATTAGTTTGTATAGTAAAATAATCCAATATTAAAACGAGAAATTTCTTATATTTGTATTACTCATATTATGCACTGAATAGAAATTTATAGTTGTTCACCATTTTGATATTGTACATTTATGTCATCATATCATTTGTTACTTCATCTTAGTTTGTACAATAAAATAAGAAAATTCCTAAGTGAAATGTATAATACGAGAATAGAGAAAGTTAATTTTATTGTAAATCTAATAAAAAATTGATCTGATATGATTAAGGGCCTAATATTCAAGAATTGATGGACATATGTAGCAAGAATGATTAAAAAGGGGCATAGTAGATAGTAATATTTACATTAAAATTTATGATGAAAATTAATTGATTATTTCTTCATATCTGGATGATAACATTTTTGGAAGTGATGTTGATCAAATGGGTCAATATTTTGTAGCAGAAATAGAGGAGTTTGAGATTTCCATGTTGGAAGAGCTGCAACTCTTTCTAGGATTATAGGTTTCCCAATAAAATAATGCTATGTTAATCTTTCAAATTAATCACCTTAAGGAAATGTTGAAACAAATTTTCATGGATAATTGTGTACCTGCCAGCACTCCTATAGTCACAGGATGAAATTGGAGTGAAGATGATTAATCCCATCATGCAAATCAATCTATGTATAGGGAAATTCTTTTAATATTAATACATTTAACATCCTCGAAACCTGATATTATGCAAGTTGTAGGATTAGTTTTAAAATTTTGAACAACCCAAAATAAGACTCGTGTGCATGCAGGAAAAATAATCTTCATATCCATGAAGTGATATATTGGTTTTGGCTTATGGTAATCAACAATCAAGGAATTCACCCAAACAACATATGAAGATCTAGATTGGGTAGATAGTGTAGATGAAAATAAAAAAACACGTGGAGTAAAATTATTCTTATGAACTTATATAGTATCATGGTTGAGTAAGAAACAAACCTCCATCTCTTTATCTATATTGGAATCATAGTATATTTCAATAACAACATGTTTCACTCACATACTATGGATGAAGTAAATTATGAAGTACGTCATGGTAAAATATTATCACCTTATCTCAATGATGCCCCCTAATATAAGCGCAGCTAATATTTCCAAGAGTCCCATTATTCATTCCAGGACAAATCACATTTCTATCAAATATAATTTTCCTAGAGAATAATTCACTAATCAAATTGTTAGCCGGAGTATATTTATTCTAAAGAAAATTTAGAAAATAGTGAGTCGTAGGAGAATAATGATGAAAAAGAAAATTTATAGAATATATTTAGTAGCTCAAGGGGAGTTATTTCCTTCTCATGTTATCTTAAAAATGGGAAGAGTTCATCATTACAAGTGTTACACCATTTTTTGGTCATCTAACCTGTTACTATTAGATGGACCAAAGTACAACATGTAAGACCAATTTTACCCAAAGTAAAATTGCTTTCACTATGAAAAATAACTTAGTAAAACCACCTTTATTAAGTTTTTTATGGTCTAAACATGAAACCCCGTGAGGAAATATTAAATAAATCTACATTTGTTTGATTTTCCTCGAGGAAAAAATAGTTAAAAATCAATTTGATTAATATTCATAGTCATATTTAACCCAAACCAGGAAAATTAATTAGATAAATCATTATTTATCTTATCATTTTCTAGGAAAAATTATTTAAACCTTATTTAAATAATATTCCTTATTACATTTGACTAAATCACCCTAAAATAATTAAATAAATCATTATTTATTTGATTATTACTCAATCACATCCTTAAAATGATAAATACATCATTTATTTATTTATTATTTACAATTAAAGGGATTTGAACCAAGTCAAATTCTTTTTCCCTCCAACAAATATAATGAAATATTCCATACAAGTTGGATCTTGATTTCATTAATAATATTTTAATTATGCACCAATATCTAGACTAACTCAATATTTTGTTATAAATAGAAGGGTTTTTCCATTCATTCACTACCTTTTGTTGCCTAAAGATCACTCTGGATATATACTTTTGGTATGACTTTGATACACCATCATTGTCATATTTTTCTATCTTTTTGCTTGTGAGCTCCCTTTGAGTTCCATTTTTGTCTGGGTTTTCTACACCATCAAGAGAGAGGAATTTTAGATATGAAGTGCTGAGGACTTACAAGAACCCATCCCATTGAGGAGAACTGGTAACATCCTTCTATGTTTTCCTCCCAGGCGCCCTTAATATAGAATTAATTCAACATATTCTTGTCTTTTCTATTGGATGCATGGAGTAAATCTCATTTTTATTTATTGCTTAATGTCTTTTGATGCATAGATCTATATTTTTGCAGCATTTATCTTGATCACCTAATTGTCGATCTAAAGATATTGGCAGCCATATTTTTTCTCAGGGTTGTTTATTATGCACAGCTAAAGTGGTATTTTTTCGTACATGCAATTAAGATTCATACTAACAACTGGGGACTCCACATGGGTTTACCATTACGACCACTGTCATTTTTCAGATCCCTGCATATCCAACTACTTCAAACCATAGGATTTCTCTTCAGTTTCTTGTTTTGATTTTCTTGATGTTTTTTTTAACCCATAAAACCCTAAAACATTAAAAATTCTAACTTCTGTGTGTTTTCGGACCGATTGCACAGGTGACAGACATCAGTTGCAGCTGAGACGACACATTCTGTTAAAACCTACTCTCACGATTGCCAAAAGTGTAGGTTGCACTTTTTTTCCCTAAAACTATAAACTGGAGCTTCAAGACGTGGAAATTTACCCAAACACTGCGACCTCTACAAAACACAGGTCAGAAACTATGAGTTGGAATTTTTGCGGGAGTTTTTTTGAAATTTTTCTAGGTTTTTCTGGGCCTCTGTTCAGGGATGTCTGACCTCCATCTCCACCTTTTTTGGAACTATGCTTTTTTTATTTTACTCATATAAGCGAGAACATAGCCCTCTTGGGCTTCAGTACCCTCCACACTTTGTGGAAGAGTTTTAACTGCTTTAGGTTGTCTAAAATTTTCAGAGTGTTTAGCCATTTTTTAGATCTGATACCTTACCTTCAGATCCACTTCAGATTGGCTATTTATCCATCCAAATCACCTCCTTTAGTTTTTTTTGGGTTTTCCTTTAGGGTCCACTACATTTCCCTCTAAGATACTTGCCTATCTGATCATGTCCAGGAATGGCAGAGAAGAAAGAGCCTATGTCGAGCCCCTACCTTCTAAGACCATGTCTACATGGACTAGTTCCTTAGATCTCTCTTGCCTTCTATCACCAAATATGTTGCATCACATTTCCCTCAAACCGAGAGGCCACACTCCAAATTCCATTAAAATATAACCTAATATTCCTAGACCCAGTGGTGCCAACACACCAGGGCATCTCATGCCACTAACAGTATCGTTGGAGCTCTCTTTCATCCATATGCTCAACCTCCCATGGGCTATGGGTTTCCTTAGAGAGGGGCTAGCACCTCCTGCACTTATCCCCCTCCTTCTAGCATGTATCTAGGATACGGCATGCCTCCTCCTTTTTCCCAACCTCCTATTTACCACAATGTTATCCAAAATTCTTATTATCCATATCCGCAGCTTGGTGCTCCAGCTCCTCTAGCATTAGCACCTCTGCCTTCCTTGCCTTCTCAACCCCTGCAACAACAGCAACCACCCCCTCAGGGGTAGGTTTAAGCACAACAGGGCACGACTAATCCTCCTCCTTCCAAAAAGAAGAGGAAAGAATTTCAAAATAAATCTTCCTCTGGTAATCCTAGACCTATCCTCAAAGTAATGCTCCTAACATAGCTAACCAGCAACAGGGTAGTTAGCCCAGGTAGGACAGGCCTATTCGCATGAAAAAGCCTTGTTCTTTTTGTGGTGTTTATGTTCATTACACGCATGATTGTCCTCTTTTACCATAGATGAAGTAGATGTGGGAGTCTCAAGCAACATTGCAAGGACAAAAAGCCTCCCCTTCCATCCCTCCCAGCGATGCGCCTATTCAACTGAGTGTGTTAACTAATCCTTTCCCTCAACAAGGATTTATGGATACCCAACCACCTAAAGTTCAGGTGGATACTTAGCCTCTTCCATCTGGTAACCCCAATTACTAGATTCTCATGATGAATTTTGACCAACCTATAACCATATACCTCAACCTTCAAACTTGGTCCCATCATTACAACAAGTCTCCTGCCACATCTTTCCTCGAGCCCCCTTCAAGTTCTACATAGCTTCTTTCGACACCTAATGGTCCTTTACAGATCCCTCAGCCTAAGGCAGAGTTTCATACCAATATCCCTAAGGGACTATTACGCCGAAATGTTGCTTGTGGAAAAGATTCCAATTCATATAGCATAGTAGATGATTTGGCACAATCTCGTGCTGCCATCTCAATGGTGGAACTCCTCCAGTCATATCCTCCACAACGAAGAGATTTATTATCTGCCATGGGTGTTGTAAATCCTTCAAATGATTGATTGATCATATTTGATGTTGACTGGTTAAAAAATCCTCCTCTCCTTTCTTCCGTCACTTTCCAAATCCCAGTCAAGATCCATAATGCCAACATTTCTCAGTGTATCATTGATTATGGGGCATCCACTTGTGTGATGTCCACTTTGGTGGAAATAACCCGGACCACTTGAGTTGGCTCCTTTCACAATCACTCTCTGAGCGTGGGATGGCCACACCTACCATCCGATTGGCCTATTTCGCAATTGTCCTATTACTCTTGCAGGCAAGATTGTTTGCATTGACGTAGAAGTCATAGATGCCCCCTTAGATTACAACATTATATTGGGTCGTAGCTACACTTATGTGATGTCTACGGTTCACCAAAACATGTCCTTCTCTCATAATTGAAAGATAGTCATCATTGACCAGTTGACATATTACGAACCGAAGTCTAAGACCTCCCCTGAGTCCATCATCTCTTTAGTGGCCAATAAGCAAACTGTAGATCCATTGACCAGTGTCTCACCTGGAGTCTAAAAATATTCCTCTTTTCTAGGTACATTACTGGTCTTCCTCCTCCCATCTCTAATCCCAGCTCATCGAATGTTTGCATGATGAAATCATCTCGAGCCTCCCTCAAGCGGCTCGGTTTGGCTATTCAATAGCCTCTCCCTCCGCAACCTACTCCTAGCCCTTCAATTCAACCTTATGGACCTCCCCCTCCCAGCCCTTCACCTACAACTAGTATCCATGAGCCTCTCTACCCTCATGGCATGGTTCCTCCAAGCCTTAACCATCTCAGAGCCATCCCACCTGGCCATTACCCCTCTGGTCAGATACTGCTCCTAGCTCCCCCTTCTGGAGTTTACATGGTACCTATCATGGCTACCCTCCCTCTTCCTAACTTGAACTTGGGGATTCCCATCTAGTACCTTGATCCTCCAGCCACCACCCCTTCTAGTCAACCCAAACCTTATCTTGCTTTGACCCCAGTTCAACCAGTCCCTATGACATCTCCTACTGCTACAGTGCCTCAACCACCTCAACAGGAACCATCTCCTGTTGCGACAGCTTCGGGTAAGGATGAAAAAACTCACAAGAAGGCACCTAAGGACAAGGTTGTCCTGACAAACCTTACCCCTGCTTAGCCACCAAAGCGTACTATTCAGTGTGCTTTGTGTGACGTTGTCGTTCATGGCATCCATACCTATCCAGAGTTTCCTCACCTAAAGCCCATGTTCAATGAGATGTTTCCAGAGTCTGACATCCCTGAGGTATATGTCACTATACCCGACTCAGTCCCGAAACTAATGTCTTTGCACAAAAATCACCCTTGTGCTTTATGTGATTTCCATGGCCACCATACTCATCTTTTTCCTCGCCTTGAACAGTACCACTCCTATTTGGAAGCAGTCCGCCAATTCGAGGTTGAGCGCAATGAGCCCATTGCTCCCTTATTTGCCATTTTTTCTTCAGAAAAACTAGAGGACACATTCACTCCTATTGAAATTCCCCCTCCGAATGTTGAAATGATAGAGCCTTCAGCCACTTTCCACTACCTGTCATCATCTATGAGATCCTTGATGGAAGACCCCATGGGCCTTCCCTTCATGTTTCTCCTGACCTCCTTTCAGTGATCACCTTGGGCTCAAAATTTGTGTATCCTTGATCTAATTATTCTTCCGTCGCCCCTTGTGACGATGCGCATGTGAACCTCTCTTCTCATGATGATGAGTTAGGTAGCTTTGCTGCGTCAGGTGGTCTTTCTTCCACTAGTCACCCCATCTTCTATTATGATGACGACATTATGGAAGTAGTCACCACCCATGACTTTATCTATCCCCCCTTACATCAAACCCATGCATTCGAACCACATACATATTGTGGCCATTACATTGACACCCAATGTTTTGGTAAGGGGGCACCCATATTCGAGAGACCAGGAGAAGCACTTATCTACAACTCTCCTAGTGTATCCACTCGTGTCGACTCTAGCACCATCATTACTCCCTGTTTAGAAGAACCTCCAGAGTCTCATATCACTTCAGATCACTCTAGGGATGATATCCCTCATCATTCCTTCATCTTATATCAACAACCTAGTCCCTTCAACATTGTTGTTGACCAACCTATGGGCTTTCTAGGAGAGCACCAGTCCACTAGCTCCAAATCCACTCTTTGGAATAGTGACACCATGTATGCCAACCTAGAAATTTAGTCCATTTTCGTAATATATGTAGTACAAAAATAGTTTTCTAATCTTCCATTCCCTTTCTCAAACTGCATAACCATAACGCAAATAAATGGCACACCACATAATTTAAATGTGTTTATATTCTCCTTTTTCTAAATATGTTTTGGCATGACCATAACATGCATGGGGTCACCAATTCCCCTCAACCATAAAAATCCAAGATCTCATCCAAAAACAACATTGAAACTCCCTTTCTTTGACAGGTCGCACTTTTCAGGTCATTTCCTCAGACAAGTCTCAGTTTTCTACCTAGTACCTACTACCCAGGTCACAGAACAGACCCAAGAAAGTGAAACCTGGCCTGTTCATGAGCTCTAGGTACCTAAACTGAACTTTCAATCCACTGAAATGAAAGAGTAGGGTTAGGCCTCTTACCTATAACTAACGGATCTCGATTCCAACAGTAAATTTTTCTACTACGATCACCGCAAGATTTAGGGCCTTCCCTCCTCTCTACATTCACCACAACAACACTTGTGAATGAGTAAATTTGGAGGGAAAATGCCTTATTAAAAGAGAAACACATGATTTTTCTTTCGCCTGCTACAGCCAAGCCGTAGCTCAGTTTGACAAACCATCTGCACCGTTGGAAAGCTCTCAATTAGCCCTCAAATGGGTATCTATTAGCTTTGTGTGATTTAATACCTCGCTGGGACACATTTCATCCAAGAAGGGTCACTTCACCACTCCTCAAAATCAAATTTATTCTCTTGAAACACTTGTACTTGGGGCACCACTTTTCCTCCATTCTTTTCCATGCTCATGTCGATTTTCATCCTGAATAACCATCATGTACTCATGTATTTATGGTCCCCACCAGAAATTTTCTCTGTGGCAGCATCGTCGAGTGCCCTTGTTTAGAGCATCTGTTTTTAGTCATCATTGCATTCATGGAGTCTATCTCGAGTCCCTTTATATCCTTCTATAGTGGTCCATCCTTCAGTGCCTTGGTTCCTCTCTCGTGCCACACATTATGGGCTTCAGTCCTACTGTCTCGTATCCCTCATGACATTGTGTCAGTCGCTACCAGGTCATCCATGCCCTTTATTCTCTAACAAGGGAAGTCATCCGTCCGCTACTCAGTACCCCCCATTTCATCATCATCCCTGGTTTCAGTCTGTCAATCACTCTACTATTTTCTCTAGTGCCTTAGTTGAGGATCCCTTATTGCCTTACCTATGGTGGACCTTCTTCTGTCGACATTAGATCATTCATTCTAGAGGATAGGTATAGAGGGCGGTATACCTTGGTTCCAGCTTCCACTCTTGTTCGGTGCCTCAGATCAGGCAAAGGGACTCCTTATTTCCCTCTGACTTGATTCTTTCTCAGCTCCAGGTCCTTTCAGCATGATCAAGATCTATATAATTTATGGTTCAGTGATGCAACAACTAATACTGGTGATTCTCTGGTGTGTGTGAGATGTTTTCAGCCCTCACGAGGGGGTGGCCCTACAGGTAGCCCCCCACATGCCCGGATGACCTCTTCATTATAGCCTTTGATGCAGCTCCGTATATTTGATGATGTCAGCCTCAGCCGCTTGCAACGCCTTTTTATTTGCATGTATCAGTCAGGTTTTCAGAGCCCTTTCCTGTTTTTAGGGGCATTTGGGTTGTATTTTTATCTCATGTACTCAGATATTATTTTATAATTCCTAGCTTTTATCCTAGGCAGAATATGTATGTGGGATTCATTATCATGTTTTTACCTGGCTCATGTTTATGCCAACATGTACTATATTGTTTAGTCCCCTATTTACTGGACGAATTATTCTTTGTAATTTGTATCGACGGGCATAGGTATGCCTCCCCCGCCGCCTATCGAACAGGTACTCACTCATAAAAGATACTTGTCCTACCTATAAGTCGCGCCTACTCAGGGTCTAGTCCTTTAGCTCTTCAGTCTACCTTATATTTCTCTATCTTTGACTTCCCCTTCGGTGTCTCGTGATTGAGTTCTTATGACGTACTTCGGTCATACTATTAGCTCCTAACGCTCGCATGCGGGGGGAGAAATTGTTACACCGTTTTTTGGTCATCTAACCTGTTACAATTTGATGAACCAAAGTACACCATGTAAGACCAATTTTATCCTAATTAAAATTTCTTTCACTATGAAAAATAACTTATTAAACCACCTTTATTAAGTTTTTTATGGTCTAAATAGGAAACCCCATGAGGAAATATTAAATAAATCTACATTTGTTTGATTTTCCTCAAGGAATAGTTAGTTAAACAACAGTTTAATTAATATTCTTGGTCATATTTAACCCAAAACAGGAAAATTAATTAGACAAATCATTATTTATCTTATTATTTTCTAGGAATAATTATTTAAACCTTATTTAAATAATATTCCTTGTTAAATTTGACTAAATCACACTGAAATAATTAAATAAATAATTATGTATTTGATTATTACTCAACCACATCCTTAAAAAGATAAATAAATCATTTATTTATTTATTATTTACAAATAAAGGGATTTGACCAAAGTCAAATTCTTTTTCCCTTCAACAAATATAATAAAATATTCCATACAATTTGGATCTTGATTTGGTTAATAATATTTTAACTATGCACCAATATCTAGACTAACTCAATATTTTGTTATAAATAGAAGGGTTTTTCCATTCATTCACTACCTTTTGTTGCCTAAATATCACTTTGGATCTATACTTTTGGTCTAACTTTGATCCACCATCATTGTCATATATTTCTATATTTTTGCTTGTGAGCTCCCTTTGAGTTCCATTTTTTTCTAGGTTTTCTACACCATCAAGAGAGAGGAATTTGAGATCTGAAGTGCTGATGACTTACAAGAACCCATCCCATTCAGGAGAACTGGTAACATCCTTCTATTTTTTCCTCCAAGGTGCCCTTAATATAAAATTCATTCAACATATTTTTGTCTTGTCTATTGGATGCATGGAGTAAATATCGTTTTTATTTACTACTTAATGTCTTTTAATGCATAGATCTATATTTTTGCAGCATTTATCTTGATCACCTAATTGCAGATATGAAGATATTGGCATCCATATTTGCTGTTAGAGTTGTTTTTTATGCACAGCTAAACTGGTCTTTCTTCATACACTTGCAATTAAGATTCATACTAACGACAAGAAGTGTCATTTCATGGGGAGTTGTGAATTAGAGATAAAAATTATATTTTCTGCAAAGTTAGGAGGTGTAATCATTGATGTGACAAGGGGAGATTAAGGGTAATCGAATGAACTAAAAAATTACATACAAGCTTCAAACATGGCCCTTTTCATTTATTTCAAAGGGAGATAAATTCTAAGTTGGTGAAGATATTGCAAATAGGAAACAATGCTAAATTTTTTGAGCTTTCCACAAATGAAAAAGGGGGGTACCATTTATGATTGTGTTTTTATTGGTGTCAAGGTTAGTGGATGTGATTAGTACATATATGACCAAATTCAAAGTACCAGCATGTTTCATGTAAAAATAGGGATAAATGTATTGTATTTATTTCAGGGTCGAAACATACTCATTGCTTAAATGGTTAAGGGGTTCGATATGATGCCCATGTGATAAAACTATAGGAAATGGGGAAATATATAAAAATAAGGTTGAAAAACTTTAATGTTGCTTTATTAATCATGTTCACCAGTTTTTTCTTAAACCATTGTTAACTGGTACCAGATATTTTTAGAGGTCTTAATAAAATTGGGTACCACATGCCTTATTGATTGAGAATCCTAGTATGATGTGGTAGAAATATGACATGACTGATAACTGGTATGATGGATGGCACTATGGCCTGAGGAGGTAACATGTGGAATTCGATTTTTTCCTTTTTGGATAACCAAATGGATAGTGTGTGTGAGAAACATGGTGGAAGTAGATCACCAGCCATTAAAATGGTGGGAGGGAGGGGGCAGGGGCATACTAGGGTATCAGAGCATTTGGAACTAGATGGCATGCTATATAAATGTTGAAAAGGATAAGAGAGATATTTCTTATGATAGGGCGGGATATGGATTTGTACCACATGGAATATATATGAAATAAATGATGACGTGGATATAATAGAAAGTGATACATGGTGGGAAAAATGTGGTTTTTATCTAACTATAGGGCTCTGTAAAGTGACATGTGGAAGTGTTAAAATATGACATGGAAGAAGGACCATGTATACATAGAGGTTTCATGACTCATTTTAGGATTGAGTATTGTAAGGCTTTCACATGTATTTTTTTTTAGACAAAAATGATGAAATAACATCATTTTAGGCCTTAGTTAGAAAGAGCCAAGGGCTAATACCTTAGAGCCCTATATAGGGGTATGGGGGTATTAAAATGGAAAATAATCAAGAGCACTCTGGTATGTAGTGTTCCAATATGATGAGAAAAATTCAATCAATTGTATATCATAAAATGTTAGGTCAATATATTACTATTGTAGTCCCTTATTGTCGTAGTGTATCCCCCTTATTTTTATTATTGGACCCCTGTAGTCCCCATATTTTTATTATTGTGCCCCATAAAACCCCAATAATTCTATTTTTGGCCCTTAGATTATTATTGTTAGGTCGACTAGGATTATATTGTGACCCCGTGGACTCCTATATATAGAAAGGACAATTTTCCATTTGAATCATCTAATAATTTTTCATTTATGTAATGTAAAGGAGGTTTTCCCCTCGATGTGTCTGATTTCTAAGGAATTTATATCTATTTCCTTCTATTTTTGGAGCTGGTTTCATAACATACAGTTTGTGTGAAAATTTAGTTATTAAATATGAAATGGGTACATGTGTATCTGGATACCACAATGGAGAAACATGCTAGAAAAAAATTATATTATGTGTTCTGGTATGACAAGAAAAGTTCCATCAATTGTAGTCCTTCTCACAAGTATGGCAGCTAAAAATCTATCTATAAAGTTCCTTTATCATATGGGTATCAAGGTATTTGTAATTAGAGAATATAAAAGTGGTGTGCTTAGATTGATGCCACAAGACAAGGTCATGGCTGATAAATATTTTATAACCTAGAGCCAAAGGGTCATGGAAAGTTATTTGGTATTCATGTATCTAGTGTGCTAAAAATGTGACTTCAATAAATTACACAGACGCCATATTCATTGTATTAGTAAACTAATACAATGGTTGCAATAAATGGCCACATAATTAATTGGTTCAACTCCTGAGTGATAGGAGATAAGGCTTATCAAGTGATTTAAATATACAAGTAGTGTATTCAGAATGTGATGCATGAAAAATAGAATGACCATGTAAATAGAATAGTTGAACTCCAATTGAATCGGTGGAAAGTGAAAGATCAAAGGAATTAAATGGAAGAACCAAAGTAAATATGTTATGCATTGTTCAAGAAGATTGTACGCGAGGAGATAAAAATTGAAGTGTGGCATTATGCAATATGGGAGAAAAATGCTGGTTAAGAGAAAAAAGAATGGATATCTAAGTAGAGTTTTGATGTGAAAAATAGAACCAAATATTACAAATAATTTCATACAAAGGAATTCATATTTGAAGGATTTTTTTTATGTATTGAGGTCCATGCACATGTAGAGATAGACGCAGAGGAAGTCAGTGACGCGAAACAATTTAGAGAGAATTAAGACATTGTAGAAGGAGAAATATGTATATAAATAATTGTAAAAGAGAAAAATAAATTAGAAAAGCAATATTAGATATTAGAAAGAAAGAAGGCCACTCAAAAAAATTGCTACAAAACATACTAAATCAAAAAAATTAGGGATTAGTCTCTCCTGCAAGTCGAGGCTTGGAAATTTGAGGGTATTGGTGCTTCGTAAATGTTGGTGCGCTTAAATATAAGGGGAGTAGTTTCTCCTACAATTTGGTGATTGCAAAGTTAAGGGAATTGGCTTCTAACTTAGGTGGTTGCCTACATATATCAATCAATTAAAATAAGTTTTGTGATTTTGTTCGATTCTATTCTATGTGGTTTATTACATTTATAATTTTTCAAAGCAATGCAATGTAATTTAGCTCATGAGCTATGGGAAAATAAAAAAACTTATTATGAAGGGGATACAAAAGTAGAATAGTCCATGCTACCATCTCTCAGAACCAAATTTAAAAGTTTAAAGATGGAAGAATATGATGATTCTACTTCATATTCTATTTGAGTAGACAATGTTGTCAACTATATTACATGTCTCAGTGAAGAAGTTAAATATGGTGTTGCTCTTGGAAAGGTATTGAGATTTCCTCCATTAACATTCAATACAAAATCATGAACCCTTTAAGAACTAACAGATGTAGACAAAATGACTATGGGTATGCTTCATGGAATACTCTTCAGATATGCATTAAGGAAAAGAGAGGATAAATCCAGAATCAAGGAACCTACATTCTAAGATTCCAAATAAGATAAAAGCATGAAAATAAAGCAAACTCCAACTCTGCTCAACAAGAAGCTAGGTTTTTTAGAATGAGAAAAAGAGGAACAAACAAGTTCAAATGTAAGATCCCTTTTAAGTGCTGTGAAGGTGGAAGGGTAGGAAATTATGTTTATAAGTGCCCTTATTCTAAGATGAAATGTATTGATGCTCAGAAAAAATTCAAGTCTAAGAAACTAAAGGAGAAGAAATCAAACACGAATAATTTATACTTAAAGGAAGAAACTGATAATGAAAGAAGTGGAATGAAACTAATGATGAAAGAGGTGAAATATTGTTCATCATTGAAAAAGATGAAAATAAGGAAGAAATAGATCATGAAGGAGAAAATACAAGTGCCTTTAATGAAATAAACACCCTAAAAAAGATGGAAGTACAATTAATGCAACCAATCCAATACAAATATTTGAATGAGGAAACCATTATTGCTCTCATTATTTAGTTAGAAGAAGATAAAATGAGAAAAGGAGTTTTTTCAGAACAACTACGTGAGAATTTTTTTTTTTTTTAAATATTAGAAGAAGAAATTATACTCTTAAGATAATAATTGGATCATCTAAAATACAATGAAAAAGTTCATAAAGGGACTGTAATTGTAGATCACATTCTTAGCATGAAAATGCCCTCCCTAATTAGAACAGACCTTGGTTATTAGTAAAGTTGTGAGGTACCCTAGAACGAAGGGATCCTAGGCACATAAAAAAAAATATCCCAATAAGCTTGATTAAACATTCATTTCATCTAGTAGGAACTCCCTTGAAAGTCATAAGAAAATAATGAATCATCCCAAGCATGTTTATTTCAATAACTCCCGAGATGATAACAAGAACAGGAAAGGTACATTCAATTCACAAAAAGAAAGGAATCATAATGAAGGAAGGGAATCTCTTATAGCAAATAATCTTCATAAGGGATCTACAAGAAGAATGAAGAAAGTGTTATAAATCAACAAATTAATGAGGCTCCTCTAAGGAATAAATTAAAAATACAATCACCTTATACCTCTAGGTATCTGTTGTGGCTAGCAACAACCCCCCTTCTTATTTAGTATTTTCACTACTACTAAATAAGTGGGAACCCTTAGTCAAAAAATTTTAAAATTCAATTAGTGCTTGTATTTGCTTTTTCAATAAAACTTACTATCATAAACTTAGGAGAATACCCCTTGAAAAATCTAAAAAAGCTTAATTTTTATGATAAGGTAGGATAAAATCATTCCTTAAGAAATATCGCATCGCAAGAAAGGTAATGGATACCTCCTTACAAGCGGAATTCTAAGATTGCGAGATCGTAATGTGAAACTACGCACTAAAAACATTCATCGCATCACATGCCTCAAATATCACTTATGCTGAAAAACCTCAAACCGCCAATATGCGATGGCACATATCGCAAATTGCATTTCACAGAAAAACATTAACGGATGATTGTCATATGCTACGCTCCAGCGATTTTGCGATATTGCGATATAGCGATTTTGTGATTCTGCGATATTGTGGTATTGTGATATTGCAATTCCACGAAATTGCGATCTGCGATACTGCGATCTGCGATATTGCGAAGCAAATCGCAGATCATCTTATCACAGATCTTTAGGGCTCATTGTACAAATTTTTTTTTTCCATAAATCGAGACCTGGTGATGCGCTTTAATGTTAATCAATGAGTTAGTTGCCAATCATTAATGAAATATGGTTTTGTTCTGATCGAAGAGCCTTTTCATGTAAGGTGGTATATTTTATATGTCTTTGGCATTTAAAGCTTTCCTGTCACCTTTTTCTTATCATTATTCTCACCTCATTTGTAAATTGCAGGAGTGAAGAACAAAAAACTATGCAAAGTAGTATTCAGGATATTATGTGGAAGAAAGGCAAAGCTCCGAGTTCTGAACACAAAGAAATGACGCCCTTGTATACAGACACTACCTGTAATAAAGATGTTGGTATTACTACTTTTGAAGGCATGTACAGTCTACTTGAGGAAGAGAATCCCAAAATAATGAAGGTTACAGCTACTACAGGCTCACATGGGTCTTCTTAGGCGTCTATTACAGAGCTAGCTTGCTCATTATTGCACCGGATAGCGGTGAGGCCCAAAATTCTTCCATACACGGACATGGTTAAATGGGTACTGGACAGCGCTGACATCAAGAACAGACAATTTAAGACTCTGGGTCAAGGAATTATTGGCTTATTCACTCCACAAGATTTGAGACTCATGTATCATTTACCAGAGCCACAGGCGACTTATAACAAATAGTTCATGGAGAATTTTGCTAAAGAAAATGAAGACTTGGAAGAATGCACCAAGGACTTGTCAAGGAGGGACAAACCACTAAAAAGGGATAAATATGGTATGTATAGTACTAGTTCTCTCACCTCCCCGTATTTCTTTGCTGCTGCTATGCTCTGTAGACTTTTTTGGAAGCTAGACATTAATAAATTTTCATCTGAATGGCTACCATTATTGAATGCTTCCATTAATGCTACTATTGTGGATTGGGCTAAGATATTATCTAACAACTTAGCCACAACCATTTTAAATTACCGGTCTAAAAGAACTATTTCTCATAGAATTTATCCCCCTTTCTACTTATCTTCATATGTGATGGATGCAATCTGTTATATTTCCAAGTTTGCTTTAATGGGTTGGAAATGGATGACTCAAGACTCCTTACCCATTCATATTTATCATAAATAATTGTGGGATTCCAATTTCACTCTGTATTTTTAGAAGATTTGTCATGGAATCATGTTGCCCCTGTACAAAATGTTATATGATAAAGACGCTCCAAGATTTTCTCCCAAAGAAGAGGTAGATATACTCCCTATTGCGAGATGGTTCGGAGAAGAACTGTTTACATATGTCAGGGTATTTGGAAGTCTCGCTTCCCCTCATGTCTTACCTTTATATGTTCCTGATAAACTGATGGCACGAGAAAT
Source organism: Pinus albicaulis (assembly GCA_034641835.2). NCBI lineage: Eukaryota > Viridiplantae > Streptophyta > Pinopsida > Pinales > Pinaceae > Pinus > Pinus albicaulis. The sequence continues at coordinate 1,084,401,292 of CM076581.1, forward strand.
TCCTTATCAAACCTGTGGAGAAAGAGGTTTGACTAAAGATTTGAAGGACAAAAAGAAGGCTATTAGGCCACAATTTCTTGTGGCCTGTCGGGCCTTTTCACTATTTGATATAGGCCATGCATTCAAAGAAATAAAAAACATAACATGTCTACGATTGTTCAAATTTCTAGGAAGACCGTTTGACCCTTATGATATTGCTAAAAAATTCACTATTGCAGTCAAAATAAAGATGTTTTCTAAAGAAGATGATCTTTTTGATGACATGTTCCAACAGAAAGGTACACTTAAAGAGGTTCTACATTCGGCCCAAATGCGATTTCCTCCAGCTGAATTTCAAGAGTTTAAGATATATAGGGAAAGGAGGTTACCTAATATCCCTTTCGATAAATTACGCTTGGAACCCATAAGGAAACCAACTCCCAGTATTAGTCTCAGTGGAAGTTCAGGCACAGACAGATCTAAATCTAAGTCTGGGAGAGAAATGCCAGAACAGTCTAAGAGGTCTGAAAGTGACCATGATAAAAGTGAAGGGACAGTAGGGGATACTGCCCAGTCAAAGGAGCTCCCACAGCAACAGGTTTTGACCTCTCCACAGCTAGATCCTCTCCCTCTCATCATCCATCCACCATTAGTCCAAACCGAGCTAGATAAAGAATGGGAGACATTCAATTATTAAATTAATATTGAAGGACATAGCACAAAGACACCAGTGAGTAATGTACGGGCAACAAAAGATATAGTCAGAGGAACAATTAGCAATGTATCAGAAATGGAACATATTCCCATTACCCCATCCTCTGAACTTATGCTCAAAATAGAGGAAATTCCTCCTCTTGATGTATTTTATAGTCCACAACACAAGGAAGTAGTGAGAAGACAAAGAAAGAAAAGAAAATTGGAAAACGTGCTCTCTCATAATACAAAGCAATTAGACATCCTATGGCAATATCCTACCACCGATCCCACTGAAAATCTCACCAAATTATCTCAGATCGCAGGATCATATGCCTCTACGACCATTGATAAAGCATTTGAGGTACAACAACTACTGAAAGAGAAAGAAGATCAAATACAGGTTTTGCAACAATAGCTGTAACAAGCCAACGCCAACAACGAAGCATAGAAACAGCTTGAAAGATTACAACAAGACTTCCAACATATGTAGATAGGGTACCAAAACAGTTTGGCTGAAAGAGAAAAATAGTTACAGGTTATGCAATAGATGCACAAGGATGATCCTAAGCTTACAAAATTCATCACAGAATCCATTTCCTTAAATGATCAACTACTACAGCAACAGGAAACATTGTGCAAAATAATATCACAGTGGAACTCTTATTGCGAAATAAGCGATAAAATCACTAATCAAGTCGTAGACTTACGACATGATTACGATTTAATTGATAAAAGAGTTACCGAATATTTGGCTTGGCAAGAAACAAAGGAGGGGAAAAGAGAAGGTGCACAAATAATCAATGACAATCACAAAGAAATTCTCTTTAACAAGTGGGATGCACAAATCAGGAAAGAAGAGCAAGCGGCAGAAGAAGCAGCCACAACAAAAAACAGTGTTACTGACTGCATAAATGAAAATTTGCACAGGGAAAATCTGATCTCAGAAACCACTCCAGGGTATCTACCAAAATTACAACAACTACAGATAGGCTGGAGATAGAAGGCTCAAGAAAAGGTAGAATCAATTAAAAGATTAACTAAGTTGAATTGGTATTCATACTGGGCGTATTTGGTAAAACCACATAGCTAGTGCATGACTCTCAAATTTATGATCAATTCTGCCGAGAAGATAGCACCAACTCTTTCCGATTCCGTTTTCACAAGACAGTTAAAGTGGGAAGTCGACCAACAGACTCTTCTCAAACAAATGTTGAACGCTTGCGATTTCAAGGAACAGATACACAAATAGTTAGTTGTTAGTTTTAATTTTAGATTCAGTGTTAGTATTAATTTTGCTTTATTTTTTCCTAAAATGAGGACGGTCATTTAAAATGTATCATACATTTTTGTAATAAATAATTTTTATATTTAGTTAGTAGTATTTAAACCCTTCTCATGCATTTAGAGAAGGGTCCTAAAATTTGTCAAAAAACTTGTCCTCAGAACATGCACTTTTGCACCCTCCGAGGAGGTTTTGATGAATGAATGGAACAGGATTTATTGATATCTGCATTTAATATCTACTACTGATGTTGCACTTTTGTACTTTGTGATAGCTATTTATTTATGATTAATATATGAGTAGCTTATTATGCGATATGTTTTTCACAACTGTTTCATCTAACTTTTTATACGAAGTGGTTTATCTCCATTGAATCCTTTTCTCATAACAGTTGAATGATATTTATTACCAATTGTTATTTGCAATCATTTTAGATAGCATAACGGAAATATTATATCTCGGGTTAGTGTAGAATTAGATATTTCTGTTTATTAGAATACGATTGCATGTTATTATATTAGAGTTAGAATAAAATCATTTTACTTAGGAACTTTTAGAAAGGAAATATCAATTCCCAACACACACACACACACATATTGGGAAACTGGTCCCATATCCCTAGTTAGACCCACTATACCAAACGGAAAAGGAGCTGCTAACCAAGGTCCGGACCGGGTGGGTGTCCCCCTTGTTCTAGACCCGATTTTCATGGCTTCAACATATTTGGCGCTAGAAGGAGGGCCTCAAACTATGAATGGAAAGTAAGTCAAAATCTAAATACCATTCTGAGAGTAAATTACCCTCACCATCTCCCCCGACTTCCCCATCGCACTTAGAATCTTTAAATATAGAGCTAGAAGTCGAAAGAACAACAGCCACTGCCACAAACCCTGACATTTCAGAAGAATCTGCTATTGAACCTTCTGAAGTTGAATCTTTGATCCATAAACTTTAGCGATTTTCAATATCACCTCAAATATTTGATAAATCTCAAGGCAGCGTGACTTCGCAACATAACCCTACTCATCCTCTCACCAGATTAAAGAGTGAAAATTTTGGTGTTTATCCAACCGAGTTACCTCTACCTACAAGGAAGAGAGTAAGGAAATCACCTGGAGGGTCTAATAGCGAGACTCTTTCATCATCATCATCCATCTCAACCTCTTCACCGCGAAGTCAACCATCCACCCCTCCACTTCAGATTATTGTCCGCCAGTCCACTGGAACTTCCACATCTCCTTCTCAAACATCTAGAATCGTAATATCCTCATCTTCCCAACTGCAGGGATCATCTTTTGTGCTTTACTCTGTTGGTAGTTCAGTGATGGCCCAATCTCCATGGAATAACCCAGGGGTAGTCTTAATGCCTGCGCCCTTGAGTCAAATACTGGCCCATCCTGAAAAATAGCTGCCTAAGTTTAATCTTGAAGCAGGCATGTTAGCGAAAGAACATATAAATAACTTTATGTTGTCCATAAATCTCAATGGAGTTACCAATGAAGACGTTGTCGTCCAAATTTTTCCCTATACTCTACAAGGAGCAGCCAGATCATGGTATCTCTCATTACTATCTGGATCTATCACTAGTTGGGATATATTCCAAGATCAATTTTTGACTATGTTCGGTGATGACAGGTCAATGGAAACACTGATCAATGACCTGTCTAACCTTAGGGCCGAGTCAAAAGAACCTATCAAAGATTTTAATTCACGTTTAAATAAACTGTTAAATAAAATTCCTACTTCTTCCAAGCCTAGCGAAGAAGTGCGAAGTGAATGGTACATCTCTGCTTTACCATAAAACATAGAAATCTTCGTTGATAGGGCTAACAAAACAACTTTAGCTGATAATATGAAGGAAAAAATAGTGGTAGAGAAACGTATCATAGCCCTAGAAAAGAAAAACGTGATAGAGGAACAAAAATCCAAGAAGGTTACTTTTAAGGAAGACCCCAAGAAAAAACAATCGAAAGATCCGTTCGATTTAGAAGGATTGCAGAATGTTCTAAAAACCATGTCCAACGAAATGGTTGAAATTAAGAAACAAGTGGCAGAAACATCTTCTAAAAAGCCATACAAGAATTATAGAAGAAACCCTTTGACCGATCAAAGCCGCCAAATGCTATCACAAGCGTTGAATCAGAAGAAGAAGAAGAGGAGATTGCTACTGAAGAAAATACCGATGAAGAAGAAGTTGTAGAGGTACAAGGTATGTGGGATTTTATCCTCCCAGATGAACAAGATCAAGAGGCATCCCCGATTAACACTTGAAGTAGAAATCAACTTGATCCTCCTCAACCTACTCCTAAGCCAAAGAGTGCAAGCTCAATGACTAAGGATAAAGTCGCAGCCAAGAAAACGACATCTAAAACGACTCAAACCAGCCCAGTCCAAATAGATTCATCAACTCCATCAAAAATGTTGATCGTTTCGGATTAAATGGAGTATAATATCATAGAATACATGAAGAAGACTAGGGCTAACAACACTTTTTATGAATTGAGCAAGTTAAAACACCAGCAAAAGGTACTTTTGAAAGAATTACATGTTGTACCAAAAAAAACTCTGTCCGCCGCTATAATCTCTCAAGCTTCCCATGAAATGGGAAGACCTCCAACCAATGTGATTAATAAAGTTGATCCGAACGATATCGCTTTAATTGGAGGAAGGTCGAGATCTCATACTCCCACATTTCTTCTTAATTATGAAGTTTTCAATAAAAAATTGCATAATTTCTTAGTGGATTCTGGAGCTTCATCTAATATTTTACCAAAATCAATATGTGCGAAGTTGAACATTCAACCGCAAAAATATACTTTGCGCATAGTTCAGCTAGATCGATCACAGTTTGAAGTGATCGGCGAATTAAATAAGGTTACCATAAAGCTGTCATATAATCCAAAGGTATGTCAAGTTATCGACATTTTAGTCGCAGATATCCCAGAATTTTATGGCTTAATTCTTAGTAGAGATTGGTCAGAAAAACTTCACAGATACTTTGCAACTGATTGGTCGCACATATGGCTCCCTTACAATGGTAAACCAAATCAAATAAAGGTTGAGCGAGAAAGACATCAGAAATATATAGTAACAGAACTAGAAGGAGAAAATGAACTGGTAGCATACAACAATAATATCATTGACAACTACTCAGTTGATTCTTTCTTAGGAAATTTTAATGCTCATACTTCACCTTACTTAAAACATTCTGTTTTATCTCAGGTTGAAATTTTTTCTCAAATAGATAGTTCTAAATGTATTAATTTTATAGATGCTCCTGTAAATAAATCTTTATTTTGGAAGTTATTTTTTGATGGTTCTAAGTATAATGAAGGAGCAGGAGCAGGATGCGTGTTGAACAGTCTGGAAGGAAACAAAACTATGTTAACTTGTAGACTCGAGTTCAATTGCACCAATAATACCGCAAAATATGAAGCTTTAGTCCAAGGATTATACAAAGAAATCGGATTAGACATCAAATATCTACAAGTTTTCGGAGATTCTGAAATTGTAATCAAACAGGTACGCAATACTATACATTGTTTATTAGGTCATTTAAAGCATTATCAATCTTTAGTTCAAGATCTGACTAAACATTTTATAGCATCTAATATTTCATCAATCCCCAGACTCTATAATGCTAGTGTAGACCTCCTAGCTAATGTAGCTTCCAAGCTCATTCCTTCAGAATACTATAGCCCTGATCGATTTTCAATCGAATTAATCTTTAGACCCTCGATTCCTGATAACATTACAAATCGGAGGATTTTCAATGATGATCCTGATATTGTAAGCTTCCTCACATCTGAAGGATCTTACACCAATCAGATAATTGATGAGGACCAACATGACAGACAATTGCAACAAGATAGCACTAACAATGCTATGCCAAAGTCAGTAGTCAAGTTAGAGGACCTTTATGATTTCAAATATCGATCCAAAATATCTACCAATTCAAAACCGCAAAGTTAAACTTTGAACTATGAATTAGTAAATCTAGGAACTGATACCAAACCATAGAATATCAGCCTAGGTCATGGCCTAGCTCCTGAAGAAAAATTAGCGTATGTTCATCTTTTAAAACAATACAAAAGTGTCTTCACTTGGAACTACGATGAACTCAAAACTTATGACACTTCTATCATCCAACATACTATCCTAATGATAAACAATGAAAAACCTGTCCAGGAAAAGCTGAGAAAAATCCATCCCAATTTAGAAAACCAGATCAAATCTGAAATCATTTTTCCTGTTCGACATTCTAAATGGGTTTCCAATATGGTTCCCGTTAGAAAGAAGAACAGAGACATTAGAATTTTCATTGACTTTCAAAATCTTAACAAAGCCTACCAAAAAGATAATTTTCCTTTGCCTACCATGGAGAAAATACTGTAGGCAGTCGCAGGATAAGAATTAATGTGCTTCTTAGATGGTTTCTCTGGTTACAACCAAGTGTTGGTCCATCGTGATGATCAATTCAAAACCACATTCAAAACCAAATGGGGCACTTACACATATCAAAATATGCCCTTTGGTCTGATCAATGTTGGTGCCACATTTCAGAGAGCCATGGACATCACGTTCAAGGGATTAGTTAACAAATCAATGGTAATTTACTTGGATGATATAACTATATATTCCAAGAAACGAGGCAATCATATTAGAGATTTAAAACAAATATTCCAATGTTGTCAAAGGTATGGAATTTCACTTAGCCCGAAAAAATCCTTTTTTGCATTAACTGAAGGAAAACATCTTGGATTCATAGTATCAAAATCTGGAATTCATATTGATCCTGACATAATCAAGGAGATTTCTGAAATACCCCTACCTCACAACAAGAAAGGTATGCAATCTTTCCTTGGCAAGATTAATTTTGTAAAAATATTTGTGCCATATTTTTCAAGAATTGTATCTCCTTTACAAGCAATGACTAAAAAGAACTCAAACTTCAAATGGGGCCAAGACGAATATGAGGCATTCAATCTGATCAAATAAGCAATTGTTAATGCTCCATCTTTAGCAACTCCAAATTTTTCCGATCCTTTTATTTTATATACATTTTCCTTTGATAGATCATATGTTGCAATACTCACTAAAGCAAATCAAGACCAGGAAGAATCCCCAATTTATTTTTTCAGTTCAAATTTACAGGGGGCTGAGTTGAATTATTCAGATGTAGAGAAACAAGCTTATGTTGTTTTCAAAGCAATTAAATATTTTAGACCCTTTCTACTTAAAACCCATATAAAAATCATAGTACCATTTCCAACGGTAAGAAATATCCTAGTACAGAAATATGTGTGTGAAAAAAGAGCCAATTGGGTTACTGCCTTACAAGAACATGACATAGAAATCAAACCAGCGAGTATTTTAAGAGGTCAAGGCTTTGGAAAAATGTTAGCTGGAGCATCGCTTATTTCCGAAATACCATCTGCAAAGATACAAATGTATGAGGTAAGACTAAATGATGTTGAATCATTATACGCTGATATCATATTTTATCTAAAGAATGGATATGCTCCTCCAAATCTCGATTACACCAAGAAAAAATATCTAAGGTTGAAGGCTAAACAATATCAGCTCGTGAATGATGTTCTTTTTAGAATGAATTATGATTATTTTCTTCTTATATGTCTTGAGAAATCTGAAGCTGAAAAGTCTTGCAGGAACTCCACGATGGGCCAACAGGTAGACATTATGCTGGAGACACTACTTCACATAAAATCCTTCGCGCAGGCTATTACTGGCCCACACTATTCAAAGACTCACATAGCTACGTAAGGAAATGTCAAGTTTGTCAAACTGCTGCTGCGAGACAAAAGAAACCATCATTTCTGCTGTAACCAGTCAACATTGAGCAGCCTTTTGATCAATGGGGATTGGACATAATAGGTGAGATCGTTCCTCACTCTTCTAAACAACATAAGTATATCCTTATAGCAACAGATTATTTTACTAAATGGGTAGAAGCAGTTCCTCTCAAGACGGATAATGCTGAACATATCATCGAGTTCATAGATCAGTTCATAATCACCAGGTTTGGTTTAGCTTCTGCTTTAGTGTTTGATAATGCATCATATTTTTATGGTAATGCTATGACTGAATTTTCACTCAAAAGAAGTTTCAAACTTAAATACTCTGCCAATTATTACCCACAGGGGAATGGGTTAGCTGAATCTACAAATAAAAACTTAATCAGAATCATTAAGTGAACCATTGATCAAAATCACAAAAATTGGCATAAGTCTTTAATATATGCTTTATGGGCAGATCGAATAATGTAGAAAGCCTCCATTGGCACTTCTCCCTTTAATTTAGTTTATGGGAACGAAGTGGTTCTTCCAACTCATCTAGAAATTCCCTCTTTGGCCTTAGTTCAATATATTGATGAAGCACCAACTTCTTCCTTACAACTAAGGCAGCTGGAAATAATTAAGCTAGAAGAGCAACGAGAACAGGCCAAAATAACTCATGCTCATCACCAAGCATTAGTAAAATCTTTTTTTGATTCAAACATGATATCCAAAAATGACTTTCAGATGGGAGATCTAGTTTTAAAATGGGACAAGGCCACTCCACATGAGAAATCACCCTCCAAAATTACGCTGTACCTTCATCAAGGCCACTCCTCCACACTGCGCTGTTTTATTTGGTCTAGGTTGACATCTTCAATATGCTTTATCCCTTTTCACAGTCAAGTTCTTTCAATATAGCTCTCAAATGTTTGTCTATGCTGATCCTTTTTCACATTGGAGCTAGTTACATTGATGATCTCCTCTTCTTCATGCATGCATGTTGACTTAGTCAAAGTTGACTATGTCCTCATCCATTTGTCCATGTTCACACACACAAGTGTAAAATCCAGCTACTGTGATGATCTACTTTCACATTATAATAGGTTTTATTCATTTTTTTATTATGCATGGGCTTCCTTACCCATTTATCCAACTATTAAGTGCAAAAATAAAAATTTTAATATTCCCCTTAGCTGCTTGCTAAAGTAGGAATATTACAGTCCTCCCCTCCCAAATGTTGCTTGTCCTCAAGCAACTGCAAGGATAGAACTAAAAAACTTCCTCCCAAGGCATGGAGTCTGAAATGTGTTTGGGAACTAACATTCCCATGTAAAACCTCCATCCCCAAGCTATGATCCATACAAGATGAGTCACCCTCCAACATGGCAACTCATGAAATATCTCCTCCACCTTAGGCTCCTGCAAAGAAGGTGGGCTGAATAGATGAACATGATAGGAAAAATGGCCTACTCCATGCTATCTTCCTCTCCACTCATGGCAAGTGTAGAGTATACATTGATCTTGGGCTTCAAATAGGTTACCCTCAAGTGGTAAGAAGAAGAGTAGACCTCCAAAGATCCTATCTCCCAAGTCATGAACCATGCTGGCCCAATTCATCCCATCCAAAATGAATGGCACCTCTTCACCATTTAGCATCCAATAAGAAAAATGTGGATGGTATCATGATAGCAATGGTCTATCCAGTGGATACAACGCAGTTTTCCCAACTACTGCTTGAGAATTTCATGCGCCAAGTTGTCCTCTAGCAAAGTACTAGTTGTGCATGAGTGCTCATCTGCTATGTGGTAGTAAAAAGTAATATATTCAGTTGTACAAGATCAAAATAACAAGACAATGTGCCGTACATTCCTCCTAAAACATCATGATGAGTATGGATAGATTTTAGCCCATACTCTCTCAATAATAGCCATAGCAACAAGGACTATTTCTGCCTCCTTGCATTATCAAAATGCAGATCATGGAGAAATAATACATTGATGGACATGTGAGTTGTCTCATCAACAAAGTACAAACCAGCTCCATCATACATCACAGGGAAGTTATCCTCCCTCCAAAAAGAATATACATACATGAAATACATCTCAAACATAAATACATGTAAGAACATGAGACATATCTCAAACAAAGGTAAATACATGGACATAAGATTTAACATATGATGTCCAAACTCTCTTCTTAACATCCACAACAACCATGCCTCCTTCTTATGCATCCTATCATTGAGAATAAAAGCATGAGATAAAGAAATAGAAATTCTTGCTGGCCTGTATCATAGATTTGGAAGGGGTTTGGAAACCTCTTGCTCCATACTTCCATCCACTCATCCCAATGTGGGTGATGGATCTTATTGTGCAAATGTCTGGTATCCTCCCCAGGTAGGACACCGTGCTCCTCCATCCTTTGAAGAACTTTGCACTTCATGAAATTTTGAAGTGCATGTCCAATGGGATCTCTTGATGAGACGTCCTCCTCATGCATGGCCTTCAAAAACCAACGAGGCCTTGGATCTGCTACAAGTAGAAGTCTCTATTTGAGCTATGGCATGCTCATTGAGAGAGTGTCATCTATAGAGGAGAAATACTTTCTCATCTCAAGATGTCTACCCTTCGACATCTCTTCCTCCATGGCTTCCTGAATTAAGCTGGCATCTAAATGTTCCCATGAGGAATGGGTCCTTATCTCTTCACTGTTGCTCTTGGAAAGCACAATGAAACCTTGCTGCTCTAGAGTAGAAGTAAGTGATGATCCAGTGTCATACAATAACATATTTCCACAATCTTCTGAAAGTTTTGCTGCAATAATAGAAAGTGGAAATGCAATCATACCTTGCTGGACTTTGGGAACACCTTGCATGGCTGCAAGAGTTCTTTATTTCACTATATTGGCTCCCTCAACTACTGATGTTGAAGGCTGATTCTCCATGTTTGTGATAGGACTGATATAAGTCTCCTCAAAATATGGTGATGGCTCCTCCCTCTCTGATTTTTCTTCATCAAATCCCTTGATCACCCTCTGAGTGAAATCTACAAGAGTAGATACTCTTGCATGACTTATGTGGCCAAACCACCAAGTGATTTCTTTGCCCTTCATGTGTAGCACTGCAATCTCTACTGCTCTTCTTTCTACCACTCGATGTAGTGGGAAGAATGCTACAAGTATTCTTGTCCAAGTCTTTGCTGAAGATGATCCATCAAAAATAGACAATAGAAACCTATTGCCCTTGATTCTTCTTGTGCTACAAGGTCTCCTTTCTTCCTATAGTTGAATGAATTGTGGGAAGGCTATAGTCTCCTTGAAGGCTATAGGTTGAGTCTTGTACTCAAAAAGTTATTCACTAAGAATTTTATGTTCCAATTTTTTTCCATGCCCTTTGTCTTCTTCTTCATGAGAATAGGAAGTGCATGGTTCTCCCTCTTCTCCTTATTCTATCTACTTAACCTCCTTGGAGAGGTTCTTTCTAGATATGAAAATTGATGAGAGTAATATCATTCTCCCCATAATTCTGATCTCACTCCTTCTGATGGCTGGATCTCACAGGCTGAGCCAAAGATCATGCTTTAATACCTCTGTAATATCCCCAAATTGGGATTGCTAGCAAGGCATGCCTAAAAAATGCATTTTTTAGGAATGCATGCTACAGAAAATAGGATTAGCCCTTGGATCCATTATTTATGATAATATAAGACCCAAATCCACGAGGAATTCAGAAACCAAGAAAACTAGGTGAGGTAAACAAGCCTCTCACACCTAGAATGGATGGAAAAATATCCAATAATGGGACTGCAACAATATGTAAACACAATGCTGGAGCATAAAAACTCTATTCACTCATGAAATGTGTCAAGAAACACATTATCATCAGTTTGCGTCATATCATCAACTTATACTTCATTCTAGGATCCAAAAGATGGGGAAAAGCAACATTTTGACCCTTAAAAACGTTATTCCCAATAGAAAGCGTAATAACAGGGGAAAATAATGGTTGTATCCTTTAAATTATGCTATATGGGATTGCCAACCATAAAATAATCAGAAAAAAAAATGTTTTACTAAGTTAAACAGATCTCCCGGTCCTAGTACAACTCAAAAGGCCCAAACCCCATGACTTAACTTGACAAGAAGCTATTGAATTATATACAGCGTGATTTTCTTAGGGTTTAAGATATAATATGATGAAATAAAATATATGGAGTTTATTATATCAAAACATGGAGGAAAATGGAGATCTAGCTCCTATTATACATCAAAGAGATAACTTGGCAAGGGTTTCATGTGAGTACAAGTACATAATAGCATATTTGTAGATCTAGATCTGGAAAATGTAGTTATACTACATATATGAATAAAAATAGCTAAAATATACAAGAAATAGAAAGAGGATGATGTACAAAGCTTTATGGGAGAAGGGTTGGCCCTTCCTCCAAGGATAAGCTCACAAGCAAGGGTTCAAACCCTGCTACTGCAACACTATGGAAAATAACACAGATCCTGCCAAGGAATTTGCAATAAATGATTGAGAATGCATTGGACACATGCCAAGATGTACATAATTCTCAGAAACCTTCTTAAAAGATCTTGCAAAGGAAGGGAAGCTCCCTCCTTAGAAAGATAAGCTGAGAAAGTGGTGTTGGGGACTTTCCACTACAACACCCTGCAACACAGCGCTATACTCTGCAGAAATAATGATGTGGCTGAAGGAGGTTGCTTGGCCTCAATCCTGAGTGTGGAAAAATAAAGTACAATGCTCCTCCAAGAGGCTTCTCAAGGAATGAGAAGGATTTATAAACAGGAGATCCTTGTGCTAAACAACACTACAACTCTGCTAAACAACAAGATGATGCCAAATAGTCTAAGGAGACAAAACTAAGTAATATCCAAGCTAACCCAAAATGGCTGCCATCCTCTCCCTTATAAACTTTGTGAGCCTCCTCACCTTGGGTCCCACCCATTATGGTTTCCAACTCCACATGAGAAATCACCCTCCAAAATTACGCTGTACCTTCATCAAGGCCACTCCTCCATACTGCGTTGTTTGATTTGGTCTAGGTTGACCTCTTCAATTTGCTTTATCCCTTTTCACACTCAAGTGATTTCAATCTAGCTCTCAAATGTTTGTCTATGCTGATCCTTTTTCACATTGGAGCTAGTTACATTGATGATCTCCTCTTCTTCATGCATGCATGTTGACTTAGTCAAACTTGACTATGTCCTCATCCATTTGTCCCTGTTCACACACACACAAGTGTAAAATCCAGCTATCGTGATGATATCCTTTCACATTATAATAGGTTTTATTCATGTTTTTATTATGCATGGGCTTCCTTACCCATTTATCCAACTACTAAGTGCAAAAATAAAAATTTTAATATTCCCCTTAGCTGCTTGCTAAAGTAGGAATATTACAGAAAATGTGGGTCACAATGTCGATGAACTTTGGCACAAAATACTTGGCCATTTACATCATGGCACCTCGAATATTATACAAAAAATGCCCATTGGCCTCCCTATAGGAGCACTTAAGTAGTAAGATGTATGAAAATGATCTACATTGGGGAAGTAAATAAAATCCACATTCCATGATCGGGACAACAAAGCATATGCAATCTTAGAAAGGAACCACAGTGATGTTTGTGGACCTTTCTCAATAGCCTCCTCTTCTAGACACAAATATTTTGTCATTTTTATCGATGACTTCTCACGGAAGTGTTGGACCTTCTTCACGGGAAAGAAAGATGAGACATTCTCCAAGTTCATAAAATTCAAGTCACTTGTTGAGAAAGAAAACAAGAAGGTGAAGACTCTCGGGAGTGATAATTGAGATGAATGTGTGTTGAGTTAATTTAAAAATTTATGTGTGAAAGAAGGCTTTCGACGAGAATTGATAGGACCCCACAAACCACAACATAATGGGGTGGCTGAGAGAAAGAATTGTAGCATTATGGGAATAGCAAGGGTGATGTTGCATGACCAAGGAATACCTCTGCATTTGTGGGCTGAGGCATGTAGCATAACAGTATATTTGCAAAACCAGAGTCTTCATCGAATTCTTGTCATGATTATACTACAAGAGGCTTTCTCGAGGAGAATGTCAGATGTGTATTTAGGACATTTGGAGCCTCTATTTACTACTATTTCTCCAAATAATCAAGGAATAATATTGAGTCAACGAAAAATTTTTGGGGTATTTGTAGGTTACATAGAAACTCCCCACAACTAGCATGTGCACTTTCCATCCCTCAAAATGATAGTGCTAAGGGATGTAAATATTGATGAGGAGAAAGTGATGTGGTGCTCTCTTGAGAGGGAATTTAGATCCCACTAGAAGAGGAGATTTTAGCTCCAAAGGAGGATCCTCAGGAAGTTTTGGAGCAACCAAAAATTGAGGATCAGAGAGTGGAGACATTCACTCAAGAAGAACCATCCATAGAAGGTAAAAAAAGAACATGGGACATTGATAGACTTGTGCAAGATGTGAGGGAGAATGTGGGATCTCCTTCAAATTTTCGCAAGAAAAGTAGGTCACCTGAGAGGACCATTGGCTACATGGCTCTAATGACTGAGCTTATAGATATTGAGCCATCCTCTTTCGAGGAAGTAGTAGAGAAAACTGTATGGGTTGATCTAATGGTGGAGGAATACAAATCCATTATAAATAATAGTGTTTAGGAAGTGGTCCCAGGATGAAAATATAAATCAATAGTGGGTTTGATATGGATCTTCAAGTTGGAGTACGCAAAAGATGAAAGCATAGAGAAGTATAAGGCTAGATTTGTGCCCAAGTGGTACTCTCAAGTTGATGGAATTGACTACGAGGAGGCTGTTAGACTCAGTCTTGTCAGTCCTCTATCATTTCTCATCATTTTCTATCATTAAATGCCATTTTGGTCAAAAAGAGTCATTTTAATTCTTGGGTCCAGGGTTTTGTCTCCAGAACGTTGAATAATTCCTGCAGGCCATAAGGATGGTTTTCAAAGAAGTTCTTAATTCAAAATTTTCATCATTAAACATGCTCGAGAGGAAATTTCTTAATTCAAAACTCTATTTTGAAATAAGAAATTGTCAAATTCAGATTGGAGAGCATGGAGCTGAATTATCTCCCTTTGAAGAATCTGCTTCCTTTCAGCAATTTAGAGAATGAAATTGAAATAGTGCCAAGCATAGAAGAAAATTTCGCTGCTAATGCATATTTTGCAAATAAAATGAAAATGCCTGCTACTAAACCTGTCAAAAAAAAGGAGTTCATGGATGTTAACATACATAATGATATAGAATGGAACCTGAATCTGGAGATTCAAATGCAGATATTGATAGCAATAGTGTTTCAAAAGTCCATTGGTATCACATTTAAGTTGATTCAGAACATGGAAGAGAATATCAAAGTTCGGAATCTAGATTAATTGCAGGAGGCTCCGACATTGGGGTTTTAAATTTGTTTATAGGTTTATCCATCTACACGCAGGTTATGTATCCAATATTAAGAAGGAGCTCCATTTATTTTCAATAAATGGACCGAAATAGAGGCTAATTCATTTCTCTATTCGCACCAGATCTTGCAGTATAATTTACTCTATTTTCATAAGGATCTTGCACTTTCCAGATCCAAGTTTGTTGTGACATTGCTAAGGGAAGGAGTCTAATCCACCCATAGGAGGGCTGACTGTATGTTTGAATTATGCGCGGCGCATCGGAGAACAGCGCGGCGCATAAAATCCGTGCGGCGCATTGGACAAAAATTGATAGTGCAAATTTGTACTGGCGCGGCGCACTGGGCTTGTGCGCGACGCGTAGAGTCAACAGGTTTAAATTCATCAAATTTCCATCAACTCAGATTTTTCTTGCTCCAACACCTGGGTCAAAACATTTCAACTTCTAGAAATGATTCACAAAACAGCTAAGCCTGAAATTTCTACCCAAGGGAATGGTCATAGCAAATGATGCAGAGGATGAGGAGTTTGAAGCAGAGGTAGAAGTATCCAGTCTTCCTCTGGAGCGATGTATGAGGATTGTTCCCCATGATCAAGATACAAGAGGCTTTTTTATTGCTGTTTTTCAGAAGGTCCCTCATTTCTCTGTTGAACAACTTAAATCAAATAGAGCCCAGAGGTCGAAAATTATCTCCGAAAATTACCTGAATTTGGACCTGGTTGCTCACAATGGTCATAATTTTTCGATCCTGCTCCAAATTGATAATCAGAATATTTCATGGAAGACGTTGGCATTTAAAACTATCTATGGAAACAGTTTTTGACTTCATCAGGGAGAAAGCGCAGATGGGAAATGGTGTTTTGTTGTTATGAAAGTAAACCTTATTGTTTCAAATTGAAAGCCACGAAATAGAAAAGCGGAGGGTTCCTTTGACATTGACCTGCCAGATGCTGAAATGGGAAACATGTGTACATGTTTTCCCCCGAGCCACGTGGTTATCTCCATATTGGGCACGTAGAAGGCTGCACTTTCAAATCAATACTCTGCTTAGAGGAGTTATTTTCCCAGTATTCTCACCCGCAGGTCTTTTTCTTATTCCAGAGTCTCCAAGATGGTTGGCCAAGGTTGGTTGTGAAAATATTTTGAAGTAGCATTACAAGCCCTTTAAGGAAAGGATTGCGATGTGTCATTCGAAGCAATATAGATAATGGAGTGCATTAACGAACTGGAGAGTCTACCCAAAACCAGAATACTTGACTTGTTCCAAAGAAAATATGCACATGCTATTATTGTTTCCTATAAATGCGAAAACGTGTGTATTGGTTGTAACATGTAGGCTTTTCTTCCAGTCACACAGCATCAATTACTGTTGCTATAGTCCAAGTGCTAATGACTGTAGTAGGTGCATCATTGATGGACAAATCTGGAAGGAGCCCACATATACTTCAGATTATTTTCCGTAGTTAATTGTGATGGCTGAGAAACTAATATGTAGATGATATATTCCAAGAGCAGAAACAGAAATATAGGAACGAATTTGACACCTTGGCTTCCCATGAAAGAGCTCGCTGAGATAGAGAAGATCAACTTTCAAACTTTCAGCTGCTATTGAAAAAGTTACACATGAGCATCATGAAAAAGCAGGAGATAAAAAGTAAAAGAGCTAGTTTTATTAAAATTTAGTTTTTATTTAAAATAGCAAATGTAAAATGCCAAGTCAAAACACACCTAAAATTAAATGAAGAATACCTACCACAGCAGAGAACAAGATTCGATTGCCTATGTTTGTCTTCAGTAATGGGATTTACACCTATAGATGCCACCTCTCCATCGGTCATCAACAGATTCGAGTAGAAAATGGAGCACTATTCTATCTTCAGAAAAGTTGATTGGCTTTTTAGTCTTGTTTGTTTAATGATGACAAAACAAATCCCTTATTTTGGTCAATTTGTTTTCTCATAGAGGAGTCTATTTATTATATTGAAAATCATTTGTAAAGGGAGAGTTCTGGGAAACGGAGGAGAGATAACAGAGCTTCATTGTACAGCTTTGACAGAGGAATAATGGAAGGATACAGCTCTGGTTCATAAGATCCCTATGGTGTGAGTTTAACGAATGTTTTTCTTTTTGTCTCATATGTATCTTGTTATGTTTTTCGTTTCATTCATAATCATTTCAAGCTGAAAGCTTTTGCAGTAAGAGATGTAGAATCCAATTTATTTGCTCTGCCTTGAAGGAGCGTTTCAGTATTTGTGTAATTTTCTTCTGTTGGAAAGGATTCATTGTTTAATGCCCTTTTCAACTTTCTTCAACAGTCTTTACATCCCACATTATTTCAAATTTAATTGTTAAACTTCACTCCTATCTTTCCTTATGGAATAATCTGTGCCTTTGATTAAATCTCTGCTCATGCTGTTCCTTGGCCCCATACAGCCCAGAAAACCCAGTCATTTATTAAAAACCTCATTCATATCTATTTACTAGCCTAAAATCAGTTCCCATTTTAAGTCATCTCGCACCCTATTGCTCATTTTATCGATATTGACTGGAGAGAGCCCTCTCTTGTCCTCGTAGGGCTAGCTATGAGGCTGAGCTTGGTTTGATGTTGCCTTGAACCTTGACTTCCTTCAGCCTGATGCAGATTCGAGCACTAACATAGTGGTGACTCCACTGGGGAAGATGGTTTGCTGTTGATGCGACACTCGATTTGTAGATTGTCTTGCCCCAGTACCTGTATCAAGTTTAGATCTGATCGTTGATGGTGGACAACGATCAGACATCAGAAGGCTGAAATCATCCACTTGGTGACTTCACTCACTGAACAATCCAGAAATCAATGCTTCATGGTGACTTCACTGCAGGCAGATCAGTAGCTTCAAAATTGTCAAGATGGATCGAGTTGCAAGGAGATACGCTCCCATGAGCCGAGACCACATTCCAGGCTTTCCAAATAAAATTCCAAAGGTAGATTGGTCAAGGAATCTTCCTACGTTTAATGATGATGGTAAGAAAGATGCTGCTTTGCATCTAGTTAGATTTCACATGCATATTCGCAAGTTGAAGGTGGATTTTCCTGAAGATTGTTTGATGAAAATTTTTATGGCTACTCTGGAAGACGAAGCCCGATCCTGGTATGAAAGTTTTCCATCTGCTTCTATTTACTGTTTAAAGGATTTTCATATGATATTCTATGAAATATATAAAGAATCATATCCATCTTTGAATTTAGTTCAGAACTGTTGTAGCCATGTTCACAATTTCATTGAAGATCTTGAGAATGGTTATGGGAATAATGAATTGATGTACGAAGAAATCATGGATGCATTGTATGAGAATCCATTTCAGCAGCCCACAGAAAACTTAGAGGACACTTATGAAGATCAGCAGGTTGAAGTTTTCCATATGGTTAAAGATGAAGAAAGAGAGAGTCTCATTTCAGATCTGTCCACAGAAGAAGACAACATGCAGATTCCAGATTGTGATAATGTCCAGTCAGCCATTTCAAATCTACATTCAGATTGTGATGACCAAGAATATCTTGTGAAGAATTCCACTGTTGAAATCATCTGGGATGCAGAAGACAGAGTTGTGAATCCGAATGTTCTCATGCTATCATAACAGAGCCTTCATAAAGAGGTAATCCAGTCAGTTAATGAAAAACAAGATGGAATTTTTGTTCAAGTATATGAAAAAGTTTCTTTTGATGAATTTATGGTAGATGATAGAGATATCATGTTTGAGCATCAGGAATCAGCTGAAGTTTCTTTTCTTATGCTTGATGAATGTAATAAGGAACATGATAATCTGGTTGTGATATCATATGAAGATGACCTACATTATATTCAGGCTACAGAAAAACAGAACATTCAAGACTGCATTTTAGATTCTTCTTCATATGTTTCATGTATTGAAATTTTTTTACAAGAGGAGATCTGCTCATCTACCTGTTTAGAGTTTTTTGAAGCCTAGGAACATACTTTTACTGAATTACATGATGAAGGAAGATCAGAAGAAGGAGAAAAAGACACCTTGTTCTTTCAGCAGGAGGTAAATCTTCATGTTTTTCAGGATCCAATGGCCAATCTGTTGCAGTCAGCTGTGAAGATGTTTATTGCAGTGTTCAGTGATGAAGGAGATCATGGTCAGATATGTTTTTGGATGCCCAGTTATCAGTATTTATTGTTGACCATTAGATATGATCAGGGGAATCAATCAAGAAGGCATCTGCTTGATTGGTTACATTGGCATTTTGATATAGTTTGATGGTATGTTTTCTTGTAAGAAACACAGGTGGTCATGTACTGCCATCAAGCTTTAAGTTTTAAGTTCAGGTCTTAGTCATTTTGAGTCATTTGTCGAGTTAGTTTTCAGTCTTTTCAGTCAAGTTTCAATCAATAAATGAGTCAAATCTTGTGTGGTTTGTTGAAATAATGATTCCATTTCCCAATGGATGGAGGCACTATCTGCTCTCCCAAATATCTGCTGTTCTTGGCACCTCCAAGAAGTGGTAGCTGCCATCCCCATTGGAGCCAATGTTAGACTCAGTCTTGCCAGTCCTCTATCATTTCTCGTCATTTGCTGTCATTAAATGCCATTTTGGTCAAAAAGAGTCATTTTAATTCTTGGGTCCAGGGTTTTGTCTTTAGAACGTTGAATAATGCTTGCAGGCCATAAGGATGGTTTTCAAAGAAGTTCTTAATTCAAAATTTTCATCATTAAACATGCTCGAGAGGACATTTCTTAATTCAAAACTCTATTTTGAAATAAGAAATTGTCAAATTTAGATTGGAGAGCATGGAGCTGAATTATATCCCTTTGAAGAATCTGCTTCCTTTCAGCAATTTAGAGACAATGAAATTGAAATAGTGCCAAGCATAGAAGAAAATTTCGCTGCTAGTGCATATTTTGCAAATAAAATGAAAATGCCTGCTACTAAACCTGTCAAACAAAAGGAGTTCATGGCTGTTAACATACATAATGATATAGAATGGAACCTGAATCTAGAGATTCGAATGCAGATATTGATAGCAATAGTGTTTCAAAATTCCATTGGTATCACATTTCAATTCATTCAGAACATGGAAGAGAATATCAAAGTTCGGAATCTGGATTAATTGCAGGAGGCTCTGACATTCGGGTTTTAAATTTGTTTATAGGTTTATCCATCTGCACGCAGGTTATGTATCCAATCTTAAGAAGGAGCTCCATTTATTTTCAATAACTGGACTGAAATAGAGGCTAATTCATTTCTCTATTTGCACCAGATCTTGTAGTATAATTTACTCTATTTGCATAAGGATCTTGCACTTTCCAGATCCAAGTTTGTTGTGACATTGCCAAGGGAAGGAGTCTAATCCACCCATAGGAGGGACGACAGTATGTTTGAAGTACGCGTGGCGCATTGGAGAACAGCGCAGCGCATAGAATGCATGCAACGCATTGGACAAAAATTGATAGTGCAAATTTGTACTGGCGCGGCGCACTAGGCCTGTGAGCGACACGTAGAGTCAATAGGTTTAAATTCATCAAATTTCCATCAACTTAGATTTTTCTTGCTCCAACACCCGGGTCAAAACATTTCAACTTCTAGAAATGATTCACAAAATAGCTAAGCTTGAAATTTCTACCCAAGGGAATGCTCACAGCAAATGATGCAGAGGATGAGGAGTTTGAAGCAGAGGTAGAAGTATCCAGTCTTCCTCTAGAGCGATGTATGAGGATTGTTCCCCATGATCAAGATATAGGAGGCTTTTTTATTGTTGTTTTTCAGAAGGTCCCTCATTTCTCTGTTGAACAACTTAAATCAAATAGAGCCCAGAGGTCGAAAATTATCTTCGAAAATTACCCGAATTCGGACCTGGTTGCTCACAATGGTCGTAATTTTTCGATCCTGCTCCAAATTGATAACCAGAATATTTCATGGAAGATGTTGGCATTTAAAACTATCTATGGAAACCGTTTTTGACTTCATAAGGGAGAAAGCGCAGATGGGAAATGGCGTTTTGTTGTTATGAAAGTAAACCTTATTGTTTCAAATTGAAAGCCACAAAATAGAAAAGCGGAGGGTTCCTTTGACATTGACCTACCAGATGCTAAAATGGGAAACATGTGTACACATTTTCCCCCGAGCCACGTGGTTATCTCCATATTGGGCACGTAGAAGGCTACACTTTCAAATCAATACTCTGCTTAGAGGAGTTATTTTCCCAGTATTCTTACTCGCAGATCTTTTTCTTATTCCAGAGTCTCCAAGATGGTTGGCCAAGGTTGGTCATGAAAATATTTTGAAGTAGCATTACAAGCCCTTTGAGGAAAGGATTACGATGTGTCATTCGAAGCAACAGAGATAATGGAGTGCATTAACGAACTGGAGAGTCTACCCAAAACCAGAATACTTGACTTGTTCCAAAGAAAATATGCACGTGCTGTTATTGTTTCCTATAAATGTGAAAACGTGTGTATTGGTTGTAACATGTAGGCTTTTCTTCCGGTCACACAACATCAATTACTGTTGCTATAGTCCAGGTGCTAATGACTACAGTAGGTGCATCATTGATGGACAAATCTGGAAGGAGCCCACATATACTTCAGATTATTTTCTGCAGTTAATTGTGATGGCTGAGAAACTAATATGTAGATGATATATTCCGAGAGCAGAAACAGAAAGATAGGAATGAATTTGACACCTTGGCTTCCCATGAAAGAGCTCGCCGAGATAGAGAAGATCAACTTTCAAACTTTCAGCTGATATTGAAAAAGTTACACGTGAGCATCATGAAAAAGCAGGAGATAAAAAGTAAAAGAGTTAGTTTTATTAAAATTTGGTTTTTATTTAAAATAGCAAATGTAAAATGCCAAGTCAAAACATGCCTAAAATTAAATGAAGAATACCTACCACAGCAGAGAACAAGATTCGATTGCCTATGTTTGTCTTCAGTAATGGGATTTACACCTACATATGCCACCTCTTCATCGGTCATCAACAGATTCGAGTAAAAAATGGAGCACTATTCTATCTTCAGAAAAGCTGATTGGCTTTTTAGTCTTGTTTGTTTAATGATGATAAAACAAATCCCTTATTTTGGTTGATTTGTTTTCTCATAGAGGAGTCTATTTATTATATTGAAAATCATTTGTAAAGGGAGAGTTCTGGGAAACGGAGGAGAGATAACAGAGCTTCATTGTACAGCTTTGACAGAGGAATAATGGAAGGATGTAGCTCTGGTTCATAAGATCCCTGTGGTGTGAGTTTAACAAATGTTTTTCTTTTTGTCTCATATGTATCTTGTTATGTTTTTCGTTTCATTCATAATCGTTTCAAGATGAAAGATTTTGCAGTAAGAGAGGTAGAATCCAATTTATTTGCTCTGCCTTGAAGGAGCGTTTCAGTATTTGTGTAATTTTCTTATATTGGAAAGGATTCATTGTTTAATTCCCTTTTCAACTTTCTTCAACAGTCTTTACATCCCACATTATTTCAAATTTAATTGTTAAACTTCATTCCTATCTTTCCTTATGGAATAATCTGTGCCTTTGATTAAATCTCTGCTCATGCTGTTCCTTGGCCCCATACAGCCCAGAAAACCCAGTCATTTATTAAAAACCTCATTCATATCTATTTACTAGCCTAAAATCAGTTCCCATTTTAAGTCATCTCGTACCCTATTGCTCATTTTATCGAGATTGACTGGAGAGAGCCCTCTCTTGTCCTCGTAGGGCTAGCTATGAGGCTGAGCTTGGTTTAATGTTGCCTTGAACCTTGCCTTCCTTCAGCCTGAGGCAGATTCGAGCGCTAACAGAGGCCTTTTCTCCTATAGCAAGGTACTAATCCATTAGATCAATTCTTTCTCTAGCTATGCAGATGGGGTGGAAGATCCATTAGATGGATGTAAAAGCAACATTTCTCAATGGGGTTACTGAGGAGGAGCTATACATCAAACAACTAGAAGGTTTTGAGACATTTGATCAGGATTATAATGTGTGTAGACTTAAGTGAGAATTGTGCAGTTTCAAACAAGCACCTTATGCTTGGCACACCAGGATTAATATCTATCTCACTGGTTTGGGGTTCACCAAAAGTGAGATAGATGCAAACCTTTATCACATCTTGGTAGAAGGTAAATTGATTATTATTGTCTTATATGTTGATGATTCGATTTTGACTAGTGATGAGAAACTAATCAGATATTTCAAGGAGGAACTTGTAAGGGAATTTGAAATGAAGGACATGGGTCTCATGCACTATTTCCTCGGGTTAGAAGTATGGTAAGGTGATGGGGAACAATTTGTCTCTCAAGGAAATTATGAAAATGAGATAATGCAGAGATTCTGCACGGAGAGTTGTAAACCCATGGAGACACCTCTAGCGACCAAATCGAGGAAGGAGGATGACACTTCAGGTGAATAAGTGGACGCTAACATCTATCGACAACTAGTGGGTTCACTCATGTATCTTGTGAACGCATGACTAGATATGTGCTATGCAATCAACTTACTAAGAAAAGATATGGTTAGGCCAACGAAATTATTTTAGAAGGCAACTAAGCATGTTTTACAACATCTTAGAGGAACTACCTAGTTTGGACTCTGGTACAGAGGGAGTGAATTTGTGTGGCTTCACAGATTCAAATTGGCCGTGAAGTCCATCAAACTAAAATATTAAATCAGGTATAGCTTTTAGTGTTGGGTCTACATTTGTTTCTTGGTACAACATAAACAAATATCTGTGGTGTTCATCTCGGCTGGAAGAGCTATATAAATTTTCTCAAGTGTCACTGAGATTTCTTCATTCTTCATACACCACATCATCATCCTTCCATATTACGAGGTTTTCATTTTAAACTTTCGTGGTCCTTCACTTAGCCATCATTTCTTCGTTTACCATAATATATTATGTGCTAGTGCATTCCCCAACCACCATAACACTATAATGGTAGTGTGAGATCTTAAAATTCAATTACCATGGCCTTGATAAAGCCATAATGCCTCCCCACAATACCAATTTTATCCTCAATTTATATTCCTTTTATTAGAAAAAAAATTAGCCTATAGTGTGAAATCATGACTCGATGACTAGTACCTTAACCTATTGGTTTCCATCATCAACAATTCTCCTCGAGTCTCCTAGCATTTGGGGGAAAGAGATTCCTTAATAACCCTCCCTAATGGGCCCTTTATAGTAGTTTTTGGCCTATTAAATCAACCATATCCTTTCCCTCCATATGATTCATATTGCGGTGACACCACCTTAATTTCATGCCGATGAAAATCATCCATTGGTTTCTATGGTTGGCTTGGAAAACACCTACGAGAAAATATTCCTTGAGGGGGATAGGACTATATTCACTTCCACATTATTGAATTTTTCAGTTGTATGACATCATGTTGATGTCATTAGCTATTTATTCTTTTAATATACCTTTCCTCCTAGTTGATGTCACCATCTCATTAGGTCCAACTATCGACACTTGTCGATGGAGGGAGGCAAAAGGTTCCTCAAAGGGAATTTTTTATTGAACTTATTTGATGCCTTTCTATACTTTAACCCCGTAAAATATATATATATTTAAAGACTACATTGGGTCTAAAATCAAGTCCTTCTAACACTTAAATTAGTTTTTTACTCCTTGGCAAACTCCCTTTCCACATGGTCACCATCTTCTTTTCCATATGGCACTACTATGTCATTTCATGACCCCGATTTTGGGTCCATGTGTTGTTTTCTACTTCTTCCATGAATCCTCTACTAAAATAATCAATGAACAACATCCTTCCCATCAATATGGTATCATGCTTATCCATCACCTTTTCTCATTGGTGTTTTCCATAAGCTAGGGGTAATGATTCTTTAAATAGACTACCCAATGGGTAAAGTCCATAATTTTGGAGGTAAGCTTCAAAATCCTGACTAAAACCCTTTTTCATTCATTGTTGGGTTCAAGACCCAAATGTTTTCACACTTGATTTATTTATTTCTCATGTTTTCAATGCAGCTCATGTCCTACAGAACTACCCCCTCCTCCACTATGTTTCACTCCATGTCACATCCTAGTACTAACACTAGGGCCACATCTAAACCATATAGCACTACCATAAACCCTAATTCATTTAAGCCCTTAGCCAAGGGGCCCCAAGGGTGTAGTTTTAAAGGCATTGGGACCAAATTGCAGGGTTAATAAAATTAGGATAAGTTGAAGGGCATGACCAAAAAGGTGGTAGGGGTATCTTGTTGTGTATTGGAGGGGGAAAAGGGACGTCTAAGCATTGTTTAATAAGATCTATAATCCTACCACTAGAGAATTAGATGGTGACTTAGGACCTAATGTCATATGGGCTAAGGTACCTAGAGGGAAGGTAACAATAGGAATTGATAGAGGAAATCCCATTTTTCCCTCTTTAATGTATGTGCTTTCTCTATGACACCTTATTCCCTTAGTTATTCAATATCACACAATCCATTCTAGGTCACCTCCAAGCATTGGTGCTTACACTTCCATGGTTGGAGAACTAAGAAAAAACGTAAGTTGCGTACATGAAATAAAAATTGTCAAATAGTAAGGGACTTATAACTTTTCTTTATTATAATATATTTATGAATGGGTTTTATCTTGCTAATTCATAACTTGGTTTAATATCAATAATTCTAACAAAATTCCTTCCAAACAATAACAAACACAAGCAATAACATACCAAGCCAATATAATAATTCACCACTTGACCTTCCATATAAGCCAACGATGACAATCGTATTCTCTTACTGGGAAAAACCTATAAGAAATTTCTATCCCTCATGCAAGTGAATACGAGGAAAAGAACAAAGATAAAATATCTCAGGTTTGTTTTGGTTGGTTCGGATTGTTTTTGTTTTCATGTTCATTTTATTGTTCTTTTGTATGAAAGGTGATAATATGAATTTTCCACCACCTTGCCACTACTTGACCCATCTCTCGATCCAAACCCAAATTCATTGTCTTCCCCAGATATTGCTAGTAATTAATCCTCATTGATCTACATATCGTTAAACCAGGACATCGACGGTTTTTCTTGTGGCTCATAGTAGGGTTTCCAAGTTGGACTTCAACTATTTTTCCTGTGGCACAAAGGAGTGCTTCTAGGATGGACTTCAGCTGTTGTATCTGTTGTACAAAGCAGGATTTTAAGGTTTACAACTACGATCCATTTAGAGAAACATTTCAAGAATGTCAGTATTAGTTTTGTGGAGATGTTTTTCCGATGTAATATTTTGGACTTTATGGGTGAACTTTCGAATCCCTAGTACCTGCCCAATAAGGTCATGATCTTAGATTATCATTAGAGCCATTGTCTTATATAGAATTATCCTTTGGGTCTGAGGTTTGAGCCATGAAGCTTAGACGGGATCAGATTTTGGTGGTGTTGGAGAAAAATATTTTTTGTGTACAATTTCATGGATTTGAAGCTGGTGCATCATATTGAGATGATGGAAAACCAAAAGGGTTTCTGTGTTGTTTCTCATGCACCCAATAGCTTCGTGTTGGCCTGCTCAAGCTTGCAATGTTGGCATATGAGAGTGGATCACTATGGTATCAAGAGAACCATATTTGTAATTTCCCATGATGATCACATCTCCTGCTTTGTGCTCACCTTTATGGAAACCTACTTGCAACTATTAGTACAAAGGGGACTCTTATAAGGATCCTCAACACCCTAAATGCCCCTCGACCGCAAGAGGTATGGCTTGCATCTCTACCTATTTTGTTTGAAAAATATGTTGGTCGTTAAAATCCCCACCAATCCTTAGTTAAAGTCTCATGATTTGAAGCGTTTATCTTAAAAGAATGTTTTATATTAGGGTATTATACATCCTCGGGGTCTCTAATCTTTCGTTTTCTTTCACAACTCAACCCTCCCTGAATAATCAATGCTTAGGACTTTTATCCATAGCAAGAATGATGTTGTAATACATATGTAGAGATATATATATAGAATTATCCCCTAGCCAACACTATATTACACACATTGATTCAATGGATAGGGGTTTGTAGTTATCATTCAATTGAATCACTTCTAACTAGTATCTATCTCTATTTCTCTTTTGAATTATTCTTGACTTAATGGCCACCTTCTTCAATTTCTTTCCTTTGGAAGTTCAAAAAGAAATTTTGTTGTTGAAAAGTAAAGAGGTTGAGGGTATCCCTTATCACTTAGATTTTGAGGTGATTGGTGAGGATCTGAAATGGATTCTAGATCATGGAAAACCTTGGAAGAAACAACATTTATATCAAAACTCGCTCGACTTACACCAATACATGGCTACTTTGTTTCACCTATTACTTCAATATAAACAAGTTTGATACCTACAATCTATTTTCTTCCCTTGAAGATGTCAAAATAATGCTTCGTAACCTACGGTACATTTTCGTTAGTGTGGACTCCCAATTGGCTCGTATTGAAGGTTTTCTAGTTAGTGACTCTTCCTCTAGGGACCTTACTGATCCTCCAGTTTATCATGCACAAACTATTATTATTATTTCCAATAATAAGGATTAGGGATGGTAGAATTCAGAGTTTTTGTTGTTATTTTTTGTTTAAATGGCTCATGGCTACATATAGTATGATAGTCTGCTTTTGTCAACATGATTTGTAGACCTCAAGCATGGAATTCATATTTTATTGTCACCTGTATGAAATTGTATGAATATTTATGGTCTTGTCAATGATGAAGAGAGTATCTCAAGTGGCTCTTCATTTGGTCTCGCCGTACATGCTTTGGAAGTGGAGGATTCCCATTGTTGTTGTTAATATTATGCTTACCTATTCTTTTGTTTGTAGTTTATGTTTATGTTCTCACGATCCTTGGGATTTGGTGCTAGCATCAAAGTATACTATCTTTCCACTCATTTTGTGGGCACCTACAACTTGAATTTTGGAAATTGAAGCTTGTTTCAACATATGTTTTCAACTTGGCTTGTTTTCGGATGGATGAGTATGTTCACCTCTAAGAAAGTGGTTACTCTTTTCATGCTACATGGAACATGTGGTTTTGTGTAGAGGACACTCAACAAGATTGCGATTTACTAATGTTTCCCTCTGTCAAAGGACACTCTTTTCTAATTTTAAAGCTCTATTTTCTTCTCGTTTTCAAGGCAACTATCACTAAAGCACACTCATTTTTACTTTATGTGCACTCTTTCTCTATAATTGTCTCATTTTGTGATGAGCCTAAACTCTTGATGAAAATATTTAGCTTTTTCTGAAATGAGACTCTGTTATTATTGCAATAGTGTTTTTGTGGTTTTGGGATCTTGTGATTGTTTGAGAAGCTATTGCTTTTAGAAGTATATAAACTTGATGTTTAATCTATCAATGTAAATCTCCTATTTTGATATGAATATGAAGTATTTTAATTTACAAAAAATTATGTAGTAGAGAACAATAACTTCATCCTCACCATTGATAAAACTTTGAACTATTCACAATATTTCACATGTCTATAAATTTTAAAACAATATGCAATTTATTTCGGAAGAAAATAGTTGAAATTTGGGTCATCTTTGTTTGTGCACGAGCCCAGCGATGTAATGATACATTCTTCATTTTTAATCTGAAGTGCTTAGATAACTTAGAGAAGAGTATAGTTAAATTTAACCCCATGTTATAATGTTTGTTGAGATAAACTAGAAAAAATTTCATTTTTGAAAAATATCATATGCACATATGTTAACATTTATTTTGAAATTTTGAATATAAAATTAAAAGACAAAAAAATAAATAATTCATTTTAATACATATACATATACATATACATATACATATACATATACATATACATATACATATACATATACATATACATATACATATACATATACATATACATATACATATACATATACATATACATATACATATACATATACATATACATATACATATACATATACATATACATATACATATACATATACATATACATATATATATATATATATATATATATATATATATATATATATATATATATATATATATATAATTCATAATTTGAATCAGTTAATAAGTTATAAAAACTAAAATTAACAATATTGGAAATATTTTGAAGTAATTTGATGTCCCTTTTTAATATTGTAAAAATGTCAAATTACTTAATTTCTCAATTAATTTTTTAATATTTGTAAAAATTGTGTTCATATACTTTACAACAATCATTTCTACACATTTCCAAAATACTCAAATTAAAACAAAATATTAATTAAAGTATACAATGCCATATACCTTTCATTAATATCATTTCCAAAATACACTTATAACAATAAAATAATAATAATAATCAGGAATAACTATAGAATCGATCCAAAAATTCAAAGCACACCCAATTTTTCGATCAAAAATTTGCTAAAATAAGTAATACCATGGAATCACGAGCTAATCTGGAAAAATACCCAAAAATTCGCCCAACGACATATTTCAGAAATCGAGCAGAAGTCGAAGAAGATGATATCTAAGAAAGCCCTTCAACTGATGGTCCTTGCACTAGCAAGAGAAGGAAAATATATTGCAAGGATTTTATGCAGGAAAGCAAGTTGACCGTAGCTAAGGAAACACACCCATCATAGGTGGTCAAGGTATGGTTAGATCCCAACTCAAAATCCCTGGCCTCGATGATTTCAAATCATCATGCCTTTTGTATTCTTTGAAGTCTTCATCTTCTAAAGTAATGCAAATCATGTCTCCCACATCAGAGGTGTGTTTTCTACGTCTGATAAAGCCGCAGCAGACCAACAGGCTAAAAAAAGCCACAGGAGACGTCATTTTTATATCCACAATGCCCGATTGCGCTGGATCTCGCATGGTTCTGAGGGGCCCGAGTGGTGCGACAGAGCTCAGCTTCAAATATAGGTTCGATTTTGGGCTTTATCCATGCAGGTATCAAGGTGAGGGCTTCAAAAGGCTCTTAGGGTTTGAAAAAACTTGGGATTGTGGAATTGGTACATGAATTTCTAGTGAAGATGGCATCAGTGAATGTGTTGTCTCTATACTCGACTTGTGAAGGGAAAATATGTGTCATGGCAAGCAAGGGACTTCAAAATTGAAGGGTGAGGGTTTTGAACCTAGGAATTTTAGAAATTTTAATAAAAATTATGTATTGCCTAGATTCTCCTAATCTAGCAACTATATGCCACTGTTAGAATTTAAAACACGATCACCAATTGCAATATCAAGAAGAAAGACCAATCACGCATAACACAGATGTTTTTACCAGGAAAGAATAAATCTAAAAACCACACTATCATATATTATGTATATATCTTGCATCATGAAACAATCTCATACAAAACTCTAATCCAAGAGCTCTCAGTACAATATACAATCGTCTCACACTGTGATACAAAAATTGGCAAATACATGTACCAATTTACTGCCTCCAGATAGTCTGCCTCAACTACTCAATCCCTGAAAGAATGGAATATGGCTTGCCTTGACTGCACAATCCTCATTGGAACATCCAATGTGTGCAACCACTAATGTCACAAAAGATAGTCAAATTGTCCCTTTAACCTACATCTCAACTGGGTCTCCACTGGATTTGACATGCATGTAGTTAACAGTAGTAAATATTCAGTTGCATGTGACACCATTGATTATGAATTAATTAAATAATTAATTCACTGATCTCTCACGAGTGTATCATCAGTTACAACTAGCACAACTGAGTTTAACTCACTTAACTTAGTTAAACTAATTTAAAACTTTCATAACTACACTTCCAAGTCTGTTACAAGTTCGAATCGCTCAGTTACAACTAAGTCTACTTGCATGTCCCACCAACCAAATTTTGAACTTGAATTTCCTATAGCTAACTAATTTTCCACTTCATTTAACTATTTTCAAGTGCTCATTTACTATAGATTATTTTTTATTGTCCAACTATTATTAAGGGATAATAATAGTCAACATGCATCTATAAATAGACATGTGATCTATAAATAGAATTTTCTCACCATCTATAAATAGAAATCATCTATAAATATAATTTTCTCATGCATTCTAAAAATAAACTTCCACCTAAAAATAGCCTGAGGCTCCATCCTAGTGTAGGTGCATAATTTTCACTAGGATATTCTTGTTGAATCTCAACACTCCCTCTCAACAATAAAGGGATTATCCTTCACCCCAATCATGTCTCTATGCTATTCGAAGTTGCTCCTGGTGAGTGCCTTCATCAGAATGTCTACATCCCGATCTTTGTAGGAATGTACTGAAGCAACATGATCTTCCCCTACACACAATATCTCATATGATGATACCAGATATCTATATGCTTAGCTTTATCATGAAACATAGGATTAATCGAGAGTTTAATGCAACTCTGATTATTACAATGAATCACCATCGGATCTAAATGAGAAGAAAACAAACAAACCAAGATCTTTCTCATCCAAATAGCGTCACATGCATCTTGAATTTCTGCCATGTATTCCCCTTCCACTGAACTGAGTGCCACGAATCTCTGCTTCCTATTGTACCAAGAAACAATTGTAGATCCAATACTAAATATCCCCCCTAATGTGCTCTTTCTTTCCGTTGGGCTGCTCGCCGAATCTGCATCCATGAAGCCATGAAAATTCACCTTTTTTTTTGTATGTACCATAAGCCATACTCAGATGTGCCCCTCACGTGTCTCACGACATGCTTGGCCACCTTCGAAAATAGCTTCGTAGGCTTAACCATCGTTTGACTTAGTTTGTTAACCCAATAGAAAATATTCGATTTCGTGTTCACTAAATACATTAGCGAATCCACTAACTATCGATAGATAGTAGAATCCACTACCTCTCCAGATGTGGCATCCTGTTTCCTCTAGTTTCGTGGAAGAGGATTATCCATGGGTTTGCATCCCTCCATGTGAAACTTACCGAGTATCTCCCTTGCATAATTTCCTTTAGACACAACAATTTCACCATCTCACTGCAATATTTCCAATTCAAGGAAATAATGAAGGAGATCCATATCCTTCATATCAAACTCCTTTGCAAGGTCCTCCTTGAATGAGCCTATTAGCTGCTCATCACTAGTCAGTATTAAATCATCAACATATACAACTATGATTAAAGGCTCACCCTCCACCACAATTTGATATAGCTTTTCATCCACCTCACTCTTGGTAAATCCAAGTCCAGAGAAATAGATGTCTATTCGAGTGTACCAAGCACGAGGTGCTTTATTCAGCCCATACAATGCTATTTTGAGTTGACACACATGTGACTCGCTGCTGAAGATCTCAAATCCTTCATGTTAATCTATATACATCTCTTCATCAATGATCCCATTGAGAAACACAGTCTTCACATCCATCTGATGAATGCACCAACCCATCTGCGCTGAGAGAGAAAGGATGGTCCTGATGGAAGAATACCTTGTGATAAGTGCAAAGGTTTCTTCATAATCAATCCCCTCAATCTGTGAGAAGCCCCAGGCCACAAATTTGGCCTTTTATTTCTCAACACTCCCATCCAAAGCTTGCTTTACCTTCTAGATCCATCACAAACCTACCAGCGATTTATCAACCAGCCTTGGAACAATTTCCCAAGAACTCTTTTTGACAATGGAGTCATACTCGTCCACCATTTCATATACCGATGTGTGCTCCTGAACTTCTTCCTGAAATAAATATGCCTAAGTCACAATACATTTGCTCATGAGAACCATGTATCCAGTAAATTTTTCAGGAGACTATCATTGTCTGTGTTGTGAAGTAGGTGATCCTACATTCTGCGCAACATCAAGTCTCACCCTATCGCTTCTATGATACGCCTTCTACCAATTATGATGTTTGGATCTACGTGAGTGTAATCCCCCACTCCATTAACCTCCTCATGTGGCTAATCCACATATTGAGAATCATATTTTGGAACAAACAGTTCCTCCTTAGCATGTAAGTCTAGCTCCCTCTCAAGTGAAAATCGCATGGCTTTCCCTTCATCGAATTTTATTTCCCATCACATAACTGTCATCTTACTGTTAGGAAAAGACACATGATAATTATGGGGTGTTTCTCTGTTCCGCACAAATATCCCAGCTTCAGCAGTCAGCTCCAGCTTCTTCCTCACGTTCTTGGTCACATGCACATAAACAGATGAGCAAAAAATCTTACGGTGAGAAACATCCAGTTTCTTACTAGTGAAAGCTTCTTCAGGTGTACTCATCCCAAGTACACTATGAAGACAATTGTTTTACACATAAACCATAGTGTTGCATGATTCAACCCACAAATGCATTGGTAGGCCCTGATCATGCAACATCGCTCGTGCTGCACCCATGATCGTTATGTCCTTCCTCTCCGCGACCCCATTTTGCTATGGGTTATGAGGCGTTATAGGTTCTCTTCAAATTCTTTATTTGCTGCAAAATTCTTTGAATTCATTAGAGATGTATTCTCCACCATTAGCACTCCTCAGAGCCTTTACTTGCTTCCCCAACTCTTTCTCCACCAATGCCTTAAGCTTACAGAACTTTGAGAACATTTGATCCTTCTTCCACATGAATAAGATGCAACATTTACGAGAAAATTCATGAAAAAAAGTAACATAATACTTATGTTTTGTTTTTGAAGCAACGAAGAATGGTCCACACACATCTGTGTGAAATCTCTCCAGGATCACCGAAGAAAAATTATCCTTTTCATGAAAGGTGGACTTTACATACTTCCCCATGGTGTAACCCTTGCACTGATCTAACTGAGCAAGTTTTCCCATTGTAATTCCAATGGATATTTGCTGCATGAATTTCAAGGCTCCATGATGAAGATGGCCCAATCATCTGTGACAAAATTCGCCCTCATCCTGGCTGACCACTTTGTATGCCTTGCCCATCATGGCAATGCTACCATCTACCTCTAGCTTGTAGATATTTTTAACTAAAATCCCTATACTCTTGTCTTGACCCATTTTTTTATTCTGCGGGAAAGATTTTCCATGGCTGAAAAAAACATCATAGCCTTTGTCCTCCAACATTGTGACTGAGTCCAAGCTTTCCTTCAGACTTGAAACATGCATAAAATCTTTCAATTGAAATCGTTTACCTCACTCCCTCTGAAAGGTAATGGTACCAATTCTAGTCACACTATATCATCCATTGTCGCCCATCTCTATATGCATTTGGAGATCTTTCTCCTCCAAGTCACTAAAAAACTATGTATCTCTCGTCATGTGGAAGGAAGCACCACTATCCAGATACCACACTGATCCCAATGCACTTGACACCATGCATGTGATCAAAGAGAAATCAAGTTCAAATTGCGAGGAAAGAGCCTCACTAGCTGTAGCTCCAGCAACCTTCTTGTTCTTCTTCTTCTGCAGACAGTTAGTAGTGAGATGCCCATGTTCATGACAGTGAAAACACTTCAACTTGTACAAATCTAGCTTCTTGCATTTAGAATCGTATATTGAATGGAATTACATCCAAAATAATCCTTTTCATTAAGTCCAGTGGCAAAAATACATACACCCATGCTCACAATGATGATAGACTCAATTTCCAAATCCCTACCATCTTATCTATTCTTTGTGCAAATGTTGACTACCAACCAATAATATCAATCCATGTTGTACAAAAATATATCACAAAATATGCATCCAAATAAGAAAAAAGATATCAAAGCTTCCATCAGATGCTATGTAGAATTGTTCTCGCTTCCGCTAATGTTGACCTAGCAAGATCTGCATTTTTAAGATTCATTACAGAAACTAGGGAAAATTTTATGGATGGAAAATCATCTTCAAGTTTAAAAACATTGACGAATCTCACTAGTCCCTAATATGAAAAATATAAAATATTTGTTGATGTATTTATAAAAATTTTGAAATGTGTAATGAACTTATATATACTCTCTATATAATGTTGGAAATTTTTAACGTAAAATCATTTATATTGTAAAAGTTAGGTGATTCATATTTATAGAAAATGGAAATTGACGAATCATTTTTCAGAAAATCATGGAAAACTAGCCCACGTATGAATATTAGCCCCTAAAATTTTCCATGGCATAAACCCTTGTCGATCGTGACATTGGATCAAAGGAAACTTGCCAGATGCTACAAAAATTACCATATACATTGTGTAGTTAATCCTTTTTCTTCTTTAAATGTAAGCCAAAGGATGTATATGTGACTTCCATGAAAGAATATCACCTCTTCTCCATCACCACACTTCATAGATACATACATCCAATGCCCATATTCCTTATAATCCACATCACTTATCGAACTAGCAATATATTGTTCATATGATCCTCATCGAAATATAAACAAATGGAAACTTAGACTTAAACAAGAAATCGTTCATTCCATACCATGCTACTCCTCAATACAATCCACAATGTAATATTTCTATGTTTATTTTTGTCCAGTTGAACTTATGCTTCACAAACCATTTCGTCATATTATTCAAGATATATGATATTTTACTAAATAATTCATCACAAAATAGCAAACCTTTCATCCTTTATACAGACCTTGGAATCAACACCACACAGTATCGGACATTGAACCTATTGTAAATGATAACTCAACTATTTTACAAAGAATCAAAGAATAACCCATATTTTACAAATAATCAACTCCACCTCCACAACTTCCAAAATTTGTTATCGTATCCTTTCCCAAATACATTGGGCCTCCTTGGGATTAAATGAATCTCACTCACTTGAATATTATACCAATAAAATGAAATAAACGTACATAAATTCCACTAAATATGGCTTTAGCGTTAACTATACAAAAATATCCGGATATGAAATTGGAAAAAGGAAAAACAGACATTGTAAAAATTGAATGTATAGGTCTCCCATTTGCAACAATTTCAAGAGTCCCTTCTCTAAAATATTGTCGAATTTTCCTCGCATTCACATTTGGTCATTACATGAAAATGAAAGATAACAAAAATATTGCTCATAGAAAACATGCATAAGAAATTCTTCGTTCAATGTCTCCTCGAGAGGATCTGCTCCAATAGATATGTTAACATCTCCAAAATGTTTCCCATAATTATTAATATCAATCTACTTTTATCACATACCTTTTCTATCTATTAAAAATAATCAAATTTGCTCATTATTTATACATGGTTGCAAATATTACAATTTTATTATATTTTTTAACTAATTTATTCTAACATTATCTATGTTCTAGAATAAGATGTATGGAATTTCAAATATCAAAACTATATTGTTACTGCAAAGAAATAGAGGCAACAATAATTACTTTCCACAATATAGAAAAAATATTTTTGCTAGTGTTAAATCCAAACTTACCACTATACCGCCTGTTATCTCTCTAATAATTGTCAAAGTTGTGAAATTTTTTATTATAGTTTAAAGAATATTAAAGGTAACCACAAACCTACTTTTAAGCTTTATGATCTATTCTTCCTAAGGCTTAGAGAGGGCTCTCACTATAAGATTTAAATTTGTTTTTATATCTGATTTTAGGCCAGTTATATAGGGCAAATTAGTTTTGGGGTTTTGATTTTTTTTGGTGGGAAAATCACTTAATGAGATGGATAGCTATGGATTTGTAATCCGTTGTGCATATGGATTCAATGTGTCAAGCAGACAGATGACGATCAAGGTCTAAAGTCAAATTTTCACTGAGCATGAAAGAAGAGTCACTTTAGATATTCAAAGGTTGATGGTGAAATGGTTTTAATCAGGATAAAAAGCAATTAAGAATTCTTTGATCTAGATAAGGAGTGAAAAGGGAGAGTTCAATCGAAATTAGGGAGAAATTAAGGATTCCCTAATCTGGATATCAGCAGAAAACATTTAAATTAAAATTAGTCAGTAACAGTGTTCTTTTAACAAATTCAGATATAAAAATTCCTGATTTCACATTAAAATTCAGAACACATTCATGAATGGATGAAAAAAATAATAAAATTGACAGATAACATTAGAAAATACTTCACTTCAGTGGCCCAACACATGAATTTAGTAATATTATGCTTTAGTTATTGAGATCCAGTCTTCTGACTTGAAATTGATACAAAAACCCTTAGGTTCGGAATATTACGACTATAGAAATATTCAACAATTAATACACACTCAATACTTCAAATGATGAAGTATTTATACAAAAAGTAGTAAAATATATCCTAGAACAATCTAAAGAATTTTTCTTCGAAAATAAAATATCTTTTACAAAAATATAGTGACAACTGCCTAACTAATTGCAAGCTATCCTATTTATTCAACTTAAATAGCTTGTTGTTTGGATTTGGGCTGTAGCTGAGAAAATGAGGTGTCCCTCACGCTGGAAATTTGATCTTTAATCACTTTTGAACTTCATTTTTCATCTGATACTATTTGACTACTGATACACTTTAACCTCTGAAAATGGTTTTACTGTTTAAAAATCTGTTTACTGTGTAGTAAAAACAACAACTCTGTTTTTTCATCTTTTCTTACAGCAAACTGATTTTATAGCAAATTTGTTAGATTCTCCTAGAACTCTGCCTTTGGTTATTTGATCTTCATGAGTTTCTTGAAGTTGTCATCAGCTTTAGTGTACTTTGAAAAAGTTTGCTTGCCCACAAAAAGGTGTTTTATTTCATGTTCTAAATAAAACAGATTTTCAATTCTTTTGTGCAAAACTTTACCTGTTGGAATCCCTTGCCAATCTGATTTGTTCACCTGTTCTTTGGTAAATTCCCTTATATTTTTGTCATAATATTCTTGTTTCATCAATTTATTATTGATTACTAGAATATTTGGAAGGCATTTTTTCCTCAAAATGTCAAATTTCACCATGAATATTATGATGGCTACATCCATATTCTGGCACTTTTCTTCCAACTGTTTCATCAGGTTGTTCTTGGAAATTAATTTTCTTACATCCAGTATTTTTTATGTCCTGTCTGCTATTCCTATTTCATCCAATTATTGCTTATTTTTAGTATTGAGGAACTTAATAATTTCCAATGCTTCTTTGGGCTTGGAGCACAGTTCCTCTTTGGTATTTTGTATTTCTTCTCTAGCTGCTTTTAGCAAATCCTTCTGTTCATAAATCACCTGAATAGATGGCCAATTATCACTGACTGATTCAATGATATTGGTCCATAATTGATTTTTGATATGTGCCATAGGCTCTTTTAAGGTCAGCTCTGTTTCTATATTTTTGAGTTGTTCACTTAACA
The DNA here is from genome assembly GCA_034641835.2 of Pinus albicaulis. Classification (NCBI taxonomy): domain Eukaryota; kingdom Viridiplantae; phylum Streptophyta; class Pinopsida; order Pinales; family Pinaceae; genus Pinus; species Pinus albicaulis. The sequence goes on from CM076581.1 coordinate 1,084,439,662, forward strand.
TTTTAGCCTTTTGTTCTTCAGTTTTAGAATTAATATGTGTTAAATTCTTTAGATCTTCAAGATTCTTGATTTTCTCCTTCAATATGTTGATTTCAATAGTTTGTATGGACATTTCTTCCATTTCCTTTATCAATCTTCTGGCCTCATCTGACTGCTGAACTGTTGAAGTAGAAGACTTAGTGGCAGAAGTGGTAGATGAAGTTACAAGCATTACTGTAGCCAATGGAACTTTTGGGTCTAGTTATTCTACTGGAGTTGATGGTACTGTTATGGTTACCATAAGAATTACATTTGCAGGGAATTATTTTTCTTTAGTAGCTTCATTTTCTTGGACTAGTTTGTCCATCTCAATTTCCATCTCTTTAATTTGTGTTGTCATATGTAATATGAGATTCATCATCTAATCCTCTTGATTTTCTTCCTATACAATTTCTTTGGCCTATGGATGCTATATAGGAGGTAATTTCAATTGTTTTCTGAGTGTTGCAATATCAACATTTTTCTTCTTTACTAGTTCTTTTGTGGCTTTCACATTAGAAGGGTCATAACCCACTTCAATTATTAACTCCTATAAAGATTTGATTATGGTATCTTTAGCATATGATGAATCTTTTTCAACCTTGAGCTGATATTTCAAATTTGTCAAAGCATTATGGAGCTTTTGAACACTCACTGCTTTGTAGTCATTGTAGAATGTATCATTTCTGAAATTTGCATATGCAATTCAATCTGGTCCAAGGGATGAATGTCTTGTACTGGTACCTCAAAATCCACCTTTTTGTAATGAGATGTTGTTTTGGGAGCTAGCACTATGGGTTGAAGTACTGACATCATAAATTTCTTATTCTTATAATCAAAGGCTGAGAGCAACCTATTTTGTATCCCTGGAGTCTGCTTCAAGTATTCAGAATAGATTTCACTCTTGATTTCCTCATTTTTGGCTTTAATCTATTTATACTTTTCTTTGATATCCATATATTTGTCCTCTGCATATTTGATGAAGATAATTCCACACTCTATTTTTTTTGGATCAACTATGTGTTGGAAGTACTAGGTTTCTATTCATTTTCAATCTCTTTGGGAGGCACAATGTCTTTACCTGGAACCTCTGTATCTATAACCTCAATTGTTTCCTTTTGTTTATCTGTTGGATTTGTATTAGGATTCTTGTTGTACCTTAGTTTAAAATTGGATTCTGTGGTATTTTCAGAAGTATATGAACCTTCTTCCCTATTTCTTTTTGTACCTCTATCTTCTTGAGCTGGAGTTTGCAGAATGTGACTAGTATCACTCTGCTGATCAAATTCTGTAGGTTTTTGTCTTCTGATGTTCATTAAAACTTCATGAGAAGTTGCAAACCTACACCATAATTTATACATGGTATCAGAGTAGGATTCACATTAGACCGGGAATTTTGAAGTTGTTTTTCGAGATATTCAAATTTGCATTTTAGTGTAGCGGGATCTCTTTAGAGCTGAGAAGATGACCTTCAATGGGTTGAGGCTAGAGTATGCCTTGGAAGGAAACTGTAATTTCATCGCATGGAAGGATCACATGCATGAGGTATTCGATGAAATGGATTTCCATACTACATCAAGAGAGATGTTGCAAAACAAGTGGAACCTTATGCCCATAACCTTGCTCATTGGAAGAAAGATTTAGCCAAGGCGAGGAGAATAAAATTTGAGGGAGTATGGGACCTACTGGAGGGAGTACGAGACTGCATTGTCACGATATACACAGGAAATAAAATCCTTATCCAATGTGGTAGGCACTGGCAGAGATATTCCCAAATAGTAGTTACCATAGGAGGTTGGCGCTCAATGATAAACTTTGAAATATCGAGATGTCAAAGATTTATGCTATCCTACAGTATTTGAGAAGGTTCACACAACTTCATGATGAGTATGAAAGATTTTGTGTTACTTTTTTAGAGAATGAATTGGTAAGACTAGCCCTTCTGGGCCTTCCCAAGAGCTCACATATGTATCAATTTTTAGTGAACGAGAGGGAGAAACTACCGAATCAAGAAAATTTATGGTTTGATTTGATACAAGAGGAAATAAAGTAGAATACAAGAGATGGGACCTAATCCAACAAGGAGGATAAATAAAACTTTTCATTGGTTGGAAAGGGAAATAAGAGAAAATGGAATAAATCTCAAACCAAACCAGAATCCAGCCAAGAGGGAAAGAAGAATTTTTTTTCAAAAATTAAATGCTTTCATTGTCATGAATACGTGCATTATGCCATGAAGTTTCCACACAAAAATGAAAGCAAGAATACCTTAGGAGGAGCTGCAAGTGAAGCCTAGGCTTCACAATTCGAGCTTGACTTTACCCTTATCGCATGAATGTCTAGCACATTGATGGGGAGCATGTGGTACTTGGACTCAAATGCATCGTTCCACTTAACAAGGTGTAAATATTTTTTCAGTGACCTAGAGGAGAAATATCTCTAGATGAACATCAATATAGGGGACAATGAAAGGTATAACATGACATGTATTGGTACAGTCACCTTTCAGAGGGAGTCAGGCTCCCCTCTCAAGCTCAACGATGTCATGTTTGTTCTAGGCCTAAAGAAAAATTTCATATATCTTGCAGTTTTGGAGGACCATGGTTATGATGTGATCTTCAGCAAAACAAAGAGATGCATAGCCATAGGAAATGTGAAGCAGATCGAGGTTTGTGTGAAGAACTTGTATAAGCTAGATGTGTAAGATTGTGTTGCATTAAGCACTAAGGCAGAGAAAGTGCGGGCCACAATGTTGGTGAACTTTGGCAAAAAATACTTGGCCATTTTCATCATGGCACCTCAAATATTATACAACAAATGACCACTGGCCTCGCTAAAGGAGCACTTAAGCAGTAATATGTATGCAAATGATGTACATTGGGTAAGTAAATAAAATCCACATTCAATGATTGGCACAACAAAGCACATGCAATCCTAGAAAGGAACCACTCCAATGTTTGTGGACCTTTCTCAATAGGCTCCGCTTCTAGACACAAATATTTTGTCATTTTTATTCATGACTTCTCATGGAAGTGTTGGATATTCTTCATGTGGAAGAAAAATGAGAAATTCTCCAAGTTCATAAAATTCAAGGCACTGGTTCAAAAAGAAAAAAAGAAGGTGAGGACTCTCAGGAGTGATAATGGAGTTGAGTGTGTGTTGAATGAATTTAAAAATTTGTGTGCAAAAGAAGGCATTCGATGAGAATTGATAGAACCCCACAACCCACAACATAATGGGGTGGCTGAGAGAAATAATTATAGCATTATGGGAGAAATAAGGGTGATTTTGCATGACCAAGGCCTACCGCTACATTTGTGGGATGAGGCATGTAGCCTAATAGTCTCTTTGTAGAACCGAAGTCTTCATTAGATTCTTGGCAAGATAAAACTACAGGAGACTTTCTCGGGGATAATGTCAGATGTGTCTTTAGGATTTTTTGAGCCTCTGTTTACTGCCATATCTCCAAATAATCAAGGAATAATATTGAGTCAATGGAAAAATTTGGGGTATTTGTGGGTTACATAGAAACTCCCCATAACTACCATGTGTACTTTCCATCCCTCAAAATGACAGTTGTGTTAAGGGATGTAAATATTGATGAGGAGAAAGTGATGTGGTGCTCTCTTGAGAGGGAGATTTAGATCCCACAAGAAGAGGAACTTTTAGCTCCAAATGAGGATCCTAAAGAAGTTGTGGAGAAACCAAAAATTGAGGAACAAAGAGTGGAAGAATTCGCTCAAGAAGCACCATCCATAAAAGGAAAAAAAATAATGAGGGATGGTGATAGACTTGTGCAGGATGCGAGGTATAATGTGGGAGCTCCTTCATATTTTCACAGGAAAAGGAGGTCACATGAGAGGACCATTGGCTACATGGATCTAATGACTGAGCTTATAGAGATTGAGCCATCATCTTTCAAGGAAGCAACAGAGCAACCTGTATGGGTTGATGCAATGGTCGAGGAATACAAATACATTATAAATAATAGTGTTTAGGAAGTGGTTCCAAGAGCAACATATAAATCAATAGTGGGTTTGAGATGGATCTTCAAGGTGGAGTAGGCAGCAGACGAAATAATAGAGAAGTATAAGGCGACATTTGTGGCCAAGGGGTACTCTCAAGTTGAGGTAATTGACTATGAGGAGGCCTTTGCTCCTATAGAAAGGTACTAATCCATTATATCAATTCTTTCTCTAGCTATGCAGATGGGGTGGAAGATCCACTAGATTGATGTAAAAGCAACATTTCTCAATGGGGTTATTGAGGAGGAGTTGTACATCAAGCAACCATAAGGTTTTGCGACATTTGATGAGGATTCTAATGTATGCAGAATCAAGTGAGCATTCTGTCGTTTCAAACAAGCACCTTATGCTTGGTACACCAGGATCGATATCTATTTCACTGCTTTGGGCTTCAGCACAAGTGAAACAGATGGAAACCTCTATCACATCTTGGTAGAAGGTAAATTGATTATTATTTTCTTATATGTTGATGTTTTGATTTTAACTCCTGATGAGAAGCTATTCAGATATTGCAAGTAGGACCTTGCAAGGGAATTTGAAATGAAGGACATAGGTCTCATGCACTAGTTCCTTAGGTTATAAGTATTGTAATATGATAGGGAACTATTTGTCTCTCATGGAAATTATGAAAATGAGATAATGTAGGTATTCTGCATGGTGAGTTGTAACCCTTGGAGACACCTCTAGCGACTAAATGGAGGAAGGAGGATGCCACCTCAAGTGAATAAGTGGATGCTACCATCTATTGATAGCTAGTGGGTTCACTCATGTATCTTGTGAACACATGACTAGATATGTGCTATGCAGTCAACTTAGTAATAAAAGTTATAGGTAGTGTTAGCCCCCTATCAATTTTTTCACAAGAAAACAGGGGGCTAAAATGTTTTTTGAGTCTTCAAGGCATACATTTCCCTTGAAAACACATCACCCTTGAAGCCTCCTTGTGCATTTTCCCTTTGAAAGACCTCCTCATTGCTGTTTCCAAGTCAATAAGCCTCTCTGTTTGTGAAAAATTCTCAAAGGGTTTCCTTTTCCATCTTATTTCATCCCCTCTAAGCCTCTGTTTTCATCATTCTTTATCCCCTTCTTAATTTCCCACTGATCCTATAAAATCATCCCAAAATCCCCTCTAAACCCAACACACAACCCTTGCTTGGCCAAATTTCCCCTTTTTTCCCTCTACCGTTATCCATTTTTGGCCTTAAATTTCATTAAAAACGGGCCAAAAACCCACATTCTACACATTTTAGGTTTAGCTCCTTTCGGATCAGCCCCATAAACCGTTTCCTCACGTGACCCGGATGCTAGAACCAAGCGCTAGCTCGGAAAGCACTTATTGCATTTGGATATCGGGAGCATTATCAACCATTGATCTGTACAGATCGGACAGTCTTCACAAACTCCATAGTTTTCATGCCCCCCCCCGCTCCCATTCACCCCTCCGATCGCATATCCATTGCTGATCTGATCTGTAGATTGACGGTCCATTTTTCACCTGCCCCGATGGTCCCCGCGCCAAAACACTGTTCAAGACCGTTGGTTTCCATTGCACCGCTTTTGGAGGGAAGGCTGTATTTTTCGTTCCGAAGCGATGCCATTCACCGCATGACATGTGGCTCCGCGCACTATTGAAAACTGCCCCCCATCGCGCATTAACGTTCGACCATGGACCCGACGCGATATGCACGTACACCGTCTGATCTGAAGCTATCCATCCAACGTTGCTTGTGCCACGAAGATGCTCGGGAGTTAATCCAAGGCAAAGGGACCCCTGGCCCACCATCCATCACCCTCCGACGTGTTCTCAACCATTGATCTCCTCCTGAGATCATATGGTCCAGATTAAATGCATGCCCCACCATTGACCGGGTCCTGCCACATCACCATTCCACGTGTGTTCATATATTTTCGACGTATTTTCATCTGACAAATTTGTATTTCATTCAAAGGTCAAAATGTCGAATGTCCGCATTTAAATTTTGCTGCACTCTGTCAACTTTCACCAGTCCATTTCTCCACTGTTCACTGCATTTTCCCACCATCCTGCACTATTCCACCATTTCACCAAGCTGCGCTACCATTCTCATTGTTCCCATTGCATCCACCCTTCTCATGCATGGTTTTCTTGACAGGTTTGTGTGTTTTGCAGGGTACCAGTGTTAAACAATATCCAAGATTCACAGTGGTTGTTACAGTGGCAAAAAACGCAGGGAAGACCATTTGCAGAGATCAAAATTATGAAGGAAGGCCTCGGAAGGTGTTATGACATGAATTTCATTAAAGGAGCAGGGTAAAACTCTGTAAAACCTTCCCAGAGCCATTAAAGCACAGATTTCATAGACAGAGACAGGAATGGAGCAGCAAAATAGTATCAATGAAATATCAGAGAATTTAAGACCAGTAATCAAAGATTTTTGAAGCCTGGAGTCAGTAATTTAAGGCAAGGTACTAGATCAAAGACCCCATGGATCACTCAGAAGACCCAATGCATAGAAAATCATATCATCAGGGTGTCTATATCAGCAAAATGTCTCCTCCGATGAAAAGATAAAGTGCCCATACGATTTTCATGTTTTTTCGTGTCCCTGAGGAAATTTCTGCCCTGACAACAGTCCTATGATATCAGAAGCATTTGTTACACGATATGGTAGGCCCCAGAATCATTTTTCTACTTTTATTTAATTCACCAGAGTACCACAAGTATTTCAGAGGTGCTACAGCGAGTACATCAAAGACATACCCAGAGTAAATTGCAGCCTGAAAAAGACCACTCTTTCATCCAAAGAGTACCAGAGATAAATGCCCAAAATTTAAAACAGAATGGGCCTCGGCCCTCTTCCTCTTCTGAGTTTTAATGCTACATTTAGTTTTCTGTCTACCTCCTCAATCTCTTTTCAGCTATAAAATTCATGAAGAAAATCATTGTAAGGTTGTTGATCGACTATCTGTGAATTGCAAGCTGTTTCTCTTAAGACATGTTCTCTGTGTAAAGCTGTAAGATAGGCCGAGGAAGATACTTTTAGACTGAATATCAAGCTATTGGTAATTTTGTACTTGACTGGTGTTGCTCTTTAATATGACAAGCACATTTCTTTGGATCCTGATTTAAAGCAGTGGTGACGTTTCTCTGTCTCTGTCTATGTTTTCCTTTTTAGTCCATTACATTTCATTTCTTTTGGCACGCATCAGAAATATGGCATAGGATTTACCCTTGTTAGGTAACCTATGTTTCTGCTCTCCCTACCTTCAATTTTTTCTGTTGTATGTGTTATCTGAGGATTTATTTCAAGCTAATTTAACCAGTGTAGTGGTTAAATATACAGCTAGCTGATGTGTGAATTAATGAATCAGTTCTTATATGTTCTTGTTAGGCTTTAATTGAATGAATTGGGATACTGGGAGTCTAGAACTCTGTCTCTGTCTCATTAGGATATTTTTCAATTAATTGAACCTTCCTAATTTCCATTAAGATGGATGCCAAAGCATTGAGAGTTCAAATTCTCTCTCTGATCTCAGGTTTTCACCTTTGTGTTTAAATCTTTCATGTTTCCTTGTCTGAAGAGTTAACCTTTTAGGTCTCGGATCACAGGTTGTCCAATGGCATGTCCTATCCCTGGATCTGATTCCTGAAAGGTCACCTTGGAGGTTTCCTTGCTTTCACCTTCTTTCTTGCCTTTCCCACCACACTATCATCTTTAAGATCCAATGCTTTAGATGACTAGCCCAACTGAAAGCCTGCATATTGAATAGCAAGTAAACCCTTTCTTGACTCCATTTCCCAATGATATTGAATATTCTCTGAATCATCCCTCCTTTTCCTAAAATCATCTTTGCTCATCCGTGTCTTATATTTAACCCTTCTTTCCAGATTCCCAACAACCAAACATACATCAAACAAACAAACTTGTGCCTATAACTAGCCTAACATCTTAACCTTGAGATCCAAAGACATAAAATATTTGCTTATATAGAGAGATCCCTATTTGGACCCAAGAGGGCTAGATCCTAAGGTTTGAAAGTGGTTCTGATGTTGTCTCATCTTTTGGTCTTGCCAATCTGGCCAAAAAATGGGAACCCCAGCAAATAGGCCAACCAAATTATTTTGGAAAGCAGCTAAACATGTTTTACGGTATCTTAGAGGAACTACCTAGTTTGGACTCTGTTACAAAGGAAGTGAATTTGTGTGGCTTCAAAGATGCAAATTGATCATGAAGTACATCAAACTGAAAGAGTAAATTAGGTGTAATTTTTAGTGTTGGGTCTCCATTTGTTTCTTGGTACAACATGAAGCAAATATCTATGGTAGTCAGCTAGACTAGAAGAGCCATATAAATTACATTTATTTGTCTCCTTGTTATCTTGTGCAAAGGCTAGAAGATCCATATAAATTTTCTCAAGCGTCACTGACATTTCTTCCATCTTCATACACCACATCATCATCCTTCTATATTACTAGGTTTCATTTTACACTTTCATGACCCTTCGCCTAGCCATCATTCCTTCCTTCACCAAAATATATTATGTGCTAGTGCATTCACCAACCACCATAACACTATAATGGTAGTGTGAGATCTTAAAATTCAATGAGCATGGCCTTGATAAAGCCATAATGCCTGCCCACAATACCAATTTTATCCTCAACGTATATTCGTTTTATTAGCCAAAATATTTAGCCTATAGTGTGAAATTATGACTCGATGACTAGTACCTTAACCTATTGGTTTCCATCGTCAACAATTCTCCTCGAGTCTCCAAACATTTGGGGGAAAGAGATTCCTTAATGACCCTCCCTAATGGGACCTTTCTAGTATTTGTTGGCTTATTAAATCAACCATATCATTCCCTCCATATGATTCTTATTGCGCTGACACCACCTTAATGTCATTCCCATCAAAATCATCCATTGGTTTCTATGGTTGGCTTGGAAAGCACATATGAGAAAACATTCCACGAGGGAGATACGAATATATTCACTTCCACATTATTGAATTTTTCAGTTGTATGACATCATGTTGATGCCATTAGCTATCGAGTCTTTTAATATACCTTTCCTCCTGGTTGACGTCGGAATCTCATAAGGTCCAACTATCAACACTTGTCGATGCAGGGAGGCAAAAGATTCCTCAAAGGGATTTTTTTATGGAACTTCTTTGATGCCTTTCTATACTTTAACCCCTTAAGAAAAATAAATTAAAGACTACATTGCATCTAAAATCAAGGCCTCCTAACACTTAAATTAGGTTTTTACTGCTTGGCAAACTCCCTTTCCACATGGTCACCATCTTCTTTTCCATATGGCACTACTATGTCATTTTATGACCCCCATTTTGGGGCCATGTTTTGTTTTCTACTTCTTCCATGCATCCTCTACTAAAATCATCAATGCACACCATCCTTCCCATCAATATGGTATCATAATTATCCATCACCATTTCTCATTGGCGTTTTCCATAAGCTAGGGGTAATTATTCCTTGAATGGACTACTCAATGGGTAAACTCCATAATTTTGGAGGTAAACTTCAAAATCCTCACTAAAACCCTTTTTCATTCATCATTGGATTCAAGACCCAAATGTTTTCACTCTTGATTGCTTTATTTCACATGTTTTCAATGCAACTCATGTGGCACACAACTACCCCCTACTCCACCATGTTTCACTCCATGTCACATCCTAGTGCTAACACTAGGGCCACATATAAACCATATAGAACTACCATAAACCCTAGTTCATTTAAGCCCTTAGCCAATAGGGCCCAAGAATTTATTTTTAAAGGCATTAGGACCAAATTTTAGGGTTCATAACATTAGCATAAGTTGAAGGGCATGACCAAAAAGGTGGTAGGGGTGTCTTGTTTTGTATTGAATGGGGCAAAGGGATGTATAAGCATTTTTTAGTAATATCTATAATCCTAGCACTAGAGAATGAGAAGGAAACTTAGGAACTAATGTCATATGGGATAAGGTACCTAGGGGGAAGGTAAAAATAGGATTTGATAGAGGAAATCCAAATGTTCCCTCTTTAAAGTGTGTGTTTCCTCTATGACACCTTATTTCCTTAGTTATTCAATATCAGTCAATCCATTCTAGGTGACCTCCAACCATTGGTGCTTACACTTCCATGGTTGGAGAACTAAAAAAAAACATAAGCTACATACATGAAATAACAATTGTCAAATAGTAAGGGACTTATAACTTTTCTTTATTATAATATATTTATGCATGGATTTTATCATGCTAATTAATAATTTGGTTAAATATCAATAATGCTGACAAAATTCCTTCCGAACAATAACACACACAAGCAATAACATACCAAGCCAATATAAAGATTCGCCACTTGACCTTCCATATAGCCAATGATGAAAATCATATTATTTTAATTGGAAAAGGGTATAAGAAATTGTTATCCCTCATGCAAGTGAATACCAGGAAAAGACCAAGGATAAAATATCTCAAGTTTGTTTTTGTTGGGTCGGGTCATTTTTGTTTTCATGTTAGTTTTCTTTTTATTTTGTATGAAAGTTGATAATACGAATTTTCCACCGCCTTGCAACTTCTTGACCCATCTCTCGATCCAGATCCAAATTCGTTGTCTTCCCTAGATACTACCAGTGATTAATCCTAATTGCTCTATGTATCGTTCAACCAGGACTTCGATGGTTTTTCTTGTGGTTCAAAGTAGGGTTTCCAAGTTGGACTTCGAATGTTTTTCCTGTGGCACAAAAGAGGGTCTCTAGGATGGACTTCAGTTGTTGCATATGTGGTACAGAGTAGGGTTTACAGGTTTACAAATACGATCCATTTAGATAAAAATTTGGAATGGAATTCAAAAATGTCAGTATTGGTGTTGTGGAGATGTTATTCCGATGTAATATTTTGGACTTTGTGGGAAAGGTTTCGAATCCCTAGTACCTACCCAATAATTTCATGATCTCAGATTATCATTAGAGCCATAATATTACATAATTATCCTTCAGGTCTAAGGTTCAACCCTTTAAGCTAAGATGGGATCAGATTGTGGTGGTGTTGGAGTAGAATATTTTTGTGTAAAATTTCGTGGATTTGAAGCTAGTGCATCATATTGAGACGATGGAAAACCCCAAGTGTTTGTGTGTTGTTTCTCATGCACCTAATAGGTTCGTGTTGGCCTGCTCAAGATTAAAATGTGGGAATATGAGAGTGGATCACTATGATATCAATAGAACCATATTCGTAATTTCCCATGATGATCACATCGCTTCCTTTGAGCTCACCTTGATGGCCACGTCCTTGCGATTGCTAATACAAAGGGGACTCTTATAAGGATCCTCAACACCCTAAATTTCACTCCACTGCAAGACGTATGGCTTGCATCTCTACCTATTCTGTTTGAAACATTTCTAAAATCTGCCCCGATCCTTAGTTAAAGTCTCATGCTTTGAAGCATTGATCTGAAAATAATTTTTTATATTAGGGTATTATACATCCTCGGGGTCTCTAATATTTACTTTTCTTTCGACAACTCAACCCTCCTTGAAGAATTAATGCTAAGGACTTTTATCCATAGCAATAATTATGTCGTAATACATTTGTAGAGATATATATATGCAATTATACCCTACCCACCACTATATTATACACATTGACTCAATGTATAGGGGTTTGTAGTTATCATTCAATTGAATAACTCCAAACTAGTATCTATCTCTATTTCTCTTCTGAATTGTTCTTGAACTAATGGCCACCTTCTTTGATGTCTTTCCTTTGGAAGTTTGAAAAGAGATTTTTTTGTTGAAAATTAAAGAGGTTGAGGGTCTCCCTTATCACTTATATTTTGAGGTGATGGGTGAGGATTTGAAATGGATTCTAGACCCTAGAAAACCTCGGAAGAAACAAAATTTATACCACAACTCATTGGACTTACACCAATATATGGCTACTTTGTTTCACCTAGTACTTCAATATAAATAAGTTGAGACCTGCAATCTATTTTCTTCCCTTGAAGATGTCAAAAGAATTCTTCGCAACCTATGGTACGGTTTCATTTGCGTGGACTCCTAATTGGCTTGTGTTGAAGGTTTTCTGGTTATTGACTCTACCTCTAGGGACCTTACTAATCCTCCAGTTGATCATGTACAAAATCTTATTATTATTTCCTATAATTAGGATTAGGGATGGTAGAAGTCAGATTTTTTGTTGTTATTTTTATTTTAAATGGCTCATGGCTAAATATAGTATGATAGTCCACTTTTCTCGACATGTTTTGTAGACCTCGAGCATGGAAATAATGTTTTATTGTCACTTTTATGAGACTGTATGAATATTTATGGTCTTGTTGATGGTGGAGAGAGTATCTAGAGTTGCTCTTCATTTGGTCTCATTGTGCATCTCCGGAAGTGGAGGATTCCCATTGTTGTTGTCAATATTATGCTTACCTGGTCTTTTGTTTGCAGTTTATGTTTATGTTTTGATGATCCTTGGGATTTGGTGCTAGCATCAAAGTAAACTATGATTCCTCTCATTTTATAGGCACCTGTAACTTGAATTTTGGAAATTGAAGCTTGTTTCAACATATGTTTTCAACTTGGCTTGTTTTTGGATGGATGAGTATGTTCGCCTCTGGGAAAGTGGTTACTCCTTTCATGCTAGATGGAACATGTGGTTTTTTGTAGAGGACACTCAAGAATACTATGATTTACTAATGTTTCCCTCTATCAAAGGACACTCTTTTATAGGTTTAAAGGACTATCTTCTTCTCATTTTCAAGGAAACTATCACTAAAGCACATTCATTTTCAGTTTATGTGCACTCTTTCTCTAGAATTGTCTCATTTTATGACAAGCATAAACTCTTGATGCAAATATTTAGTTTTTATTGAAATGAGACTCTCTTATTATTATAATAGTGTTTTGTGGTTTTATGATCTTGTGGTCGTTGGAGAAGCTAGTGATTTTAGAAGTATATAAATTTGATGTTTAATCTATCAAAGTAAATCTCCTATTTTGATATGAATATGAAGTATTTTAATTTACAAAAACATATGCAGTAGAGAACAATAACTTCATCATCACCATGGATAAAACATCCAAATATTCACACTATTTAACATGTCTATAAATTTTTAAACAATATGCAATTTATTTTGGAAGAAAATAGTTGAAAGTTTGGTCATCCTTGTTTCTACACGAGCCTAGCCATGCAATGATACATTTTTCATTTTTGATTTGAAGTTCTTAGATAACTTAGAGAAGAGTATAGTTACAGTTAACCCCATGCTATAATTTTTGTTGAGATAAACTAAAATTATGCAGAAGCATTAGGTTCCAAAAAAAATACTTTGTATTTTCATAAACATAGGGGGGTCCGATGTTTTTAATTTCTCATGTAATCCTTAAATAATTAGAGTGATTTTAATTAAAAGATAGTGAGAAAATTGTAAATGTTCCCAAGGCATTGGAAAACATGAGGGGAAGTCAATTAGATAGGAATGTGAAGAGTCAGTTCAGTGAATTTAGGGAGTTAGGCTAAATTTAGGATTTGAGGATTCCAAGAGTTTTGTTGAGTCATTGAAGGAGATGAATTGATTTATTATCAATTTGTATAAAAATAAGCCTCAGAGGCACTAATTAGATATACCTGGAGAGATCTGGAGAGACAGAGTAGGAGGTAGAGGGCCATCGAATTGAAGCTCTAGCCAAACAAGAAGTTTTGTAAGTGACTCCACTTGTATATATATGAAAGAAGTTGTTTCAGAATTATATGAATATTGGTTGGTTTAATTCTGTGTGAGAATTCTTTGAATCTCCATGAATCATGTATAAATAAGACTCCGTGATAGGGGTTTGGAGGTGTTCTATTCTAATGAGAAGTCGATGTCAATTATCATGATTCTGGGCTGAATGCATGAAGGGTTGATTATGAGATTAAGGATTATATGGGTATTATTTGGGTTAACTCTGCGTAGAGAGTATTTTGAACTTCAATAAACAATTGAGTAGGATATTGACAGTGCATTAAATGTATGTGTTTTTTTGTATGAAGGAGACTTAGGTTATTTTTGATATTCCTGAAATATATACATTCTATGTTAATCTGAATGCTAAAGAAGAATTGTTTATAACTCGGTTATACATAACTAGTATAGCAAGACCTGGGTCTTGAAATTATATCTGGGTTTTTGGTGAAATGAAAAGAGCCAGAATGTTCAAGAAATTAAATATGCAGAGTCCGTGTTAAGAAGCTAGAAGGCAAATCTGTGTGTTAATTGGAAGAAAAACTGTGTATCAAAGGAAAAAGAACCATAATGTGAAGTTATAATGCAGAGATCTAATGTATGAAGAATCATTTGTGATGATGCTAGAGTCAGGGTTAAAGTGGGACCACCGTCAATGGTGGAATTGATAACGCGTTCGTGCAAGAATAAGAACATTGGAATTGTGGTTCAATGGAACACTGGTGAGGAGAGAATAAGCAAGAGCGAAGGCAGAGCTCATATATAACAAAGGTGCTGAAGAATTGGGCAGAACCCTGAGTGAAAAGGGAACCAGGAGCGTGAACAGTAATAGTGGTTTTGAAGATCCAAACCAGCAGTTTCGCGCACCTCCTCAAGTGGTAAGTTGTTTTCACTTTTTGAATGCAATATCTTTATTTGGAGGACACATGTAAATGAGTGGAATTCAAAAACCACTTACATCGCATAATTTCTGAGGATTAAGTCCCAAGCATTTTCATAACACGATATTCGTCGAATGAGAGTTTAATTGTGTTTTGGAGCGCGATGGAACATGGGCCATTGGATCCATTCGACATTTAGTGCAATATAAAGACGCTAGGCCCAGTGATTTATCGCATTAATGTTTAGTTATTTACCATTGTTAAATTAATGTGATATGGTTAAGGCATAGACATGAAACTTTAATATAAGGTCGATCTATAATAAACCCTTCGACTTTTAAAAGCCCATAATTATAGATCTAAATGCCAAGGATTGTTTTAATTGAAGTTTTATGGTAACTAAGAGGGCTTTAACTTGGTAAATAAATGAAAGGAAGGGACCTTGGAAAAAATAGGTTCGACTATGGTTTTATAACCATATATTAAATACGAATAATTCTTCATACGGAGATTAAATGAAAGAAAACCCTTAGATTATGGTTTTGTTTAGTTTTCACATAGAAGAGAATTTATATCTGATGTGAGATTATGCTATGGTCTAAACCATGAAATAAGAAAAGCTTTCGCATGTGAGATTGACCAGACTTTGAGTTTTAATTTGGGCATTTTATTTGGATGCATT
The DNA here is from genome assembly GCA_034641835.2 of Pinus albicaulis. Lineage (NCBI taxonomy): Eukaryota > Viridiplantae > Streptophyta > Pinopsida > Pinales > Pinaceae > Pinus > Pinus albicaulis. The sequence continues at coordinate 1,084,454,981 of CM076581.1, forward strand.
TTTATATGCACTGATAGAGGAATATGTGGGTAAGCAGGGTAACCCTGCCATCATGTGGTATCAGAGCTGGAATAGCTCTTTGAAGGTTCAAAGTTTTTATTAATTTCATGTATGGAAAGAAATCAGATTTTTGAAAAATGATAATTATTGCAGCATACAGAGGTGCAGTGCAGGTGAAAAAGGAAGCAAGATTATACAGAATATTGAAGGTCAGTTGATGAGCAGTGTTTAACTCTGTTTTGAAGAATTTCTTGGAGAATTTAGATTGTAGGCAATTGAAGAAATCTCAGCAAAAGCAGATCACAGCTTTGAGAGCAGTGATGAAAGAGTCCAGCAGAGGATTTTTAAGTGAAGAGGAAGTGTGGCAGAACTTGAAGAAATTAAATAGAGGTTGGATGAAATAAGAATAGATGCATTCTTGAAAAGATGCAGAGTGAAGCCTAGAGAGAGCAGAAGAGAGTGCTTAGAAGGTTCCAGTAGATAGAGGACTAGTACTTGCCAAAAGACCAGATCCAGAGGAGAGAATTGGTGAGGTAAGTGGTAGCATGAGATTTTGTTGTTGCAGAGGCTTGGTGCATATTATGAGTGAGGAACTCATGGAGGGGAAGATGACTTCCAAAATTCATAGAAGACATAGTAGGGGTTCTGAGAGAGTCCACAATAGAAAAGAGGAAGAGGATGCTAGGAAAAATGGCATGAGTAAGAAATTGACTGATGCAAAATATTGGAAAGAGGTAGCTAAGATCAGAGAATAGTTTAATAAACTAGAAAATATGATAGAGGAAAGCCAGAGAGTTGGTTGGACTATGAAGAAGAAAGTAAAGTGGCACAGGATACAGATGAAGAGAGAGAAAATGATAAATGCTCAGCAGAAAGAGAGATTACTCAGGATAATTGAGTATTTGGAGAAGGACTTGAAGACTGAAACTTCAAGTGAGACCAACAGGTCAAATGACTTTACATCTGATGATTTTTGTATGTTTGCAGAAAAGCTGAGAAAACATGAAAAGAGGATGGATGTACAGTTGGAATGTGTAGAACTCAGAGAATCTGAGTTGAGAAGAGAAGTTTATGTTTGTGAAGCAGAACAGAGTACAAATGGAGAATGGAGGTCTGCAAAAGATTTATGAACCATGATGGAGGTTTAAGACAACAAGAAGTTTGTCTTTCTGAAGAGGAAATTATTGATGATTTCCTGAGTTATTAGACAAGTCCAGATCAGCTGGATGATGTGAAGCCTTGTATTTTTGAATCTGACAATTGTGAGGTGATTACATATTTTGCAGAGGAGGATGAGCAATCTTGTGAAGTAGTCACAAGTATGAAGAAGTATCTCTCAGAAGATCGATACTCTGAAGAAAAATGCAATGTTGGAGAATGTCTCTTGACTAAAGGAAGCAGTGATCCATTTATGATGGAAACTGTTGCAGCACAGGAAGAAGTTCTTGTGGATGAAGAAGGAGAGGATCAGTTTGAAGAACTGATATGTGGAACACCAGTTGAGGCTGTTGAAGTTTGTGGTTTATAAACTAAATGTTTGTGTATGAATGCAGGGATAGTAAATGATGATTAAATGCTTCAGCAATGCCACAAAGAAATTGCATTGCTGGAATATTTGTTGGAGAATTTAGAGTATGAAAGGGTGATTGCATAAGGTAGAGTTCATCACAGTGAATAGGAAACCTTCATGGAGACAGATGGTGTGAATGAAATACTTGTTGATAGTCTTGCGGATTCATTAGAGAATTATTTTGGAAAAGTGAATCAGCATACTGATGTGCTAATAAAGAAGGAAGGAATTTCAGGACAACATACTGAAATGCTGCTAGAGGAAAGAAAGGCACTGAGGCCTTATGATTTTTGTTTTGACAATTGTTTTATGGATGCAGATTTTGTTGATGTTGAAGAAAGATTGACACCATTGGATAATAAAATAAGAGAGGAGGAAGATTCTGTGGGAAATTTTAATCCATGGAATGAAGAAATTGGATTGCTGGAGATTATACTGAATAACTAGGATTCAATATAGGAAGGAGAACCTCAATTTCAAAATTGGGGATTGCAGAATGTGAAGATACAAAGGAATGAAGACAGTGGAAATTTTATGAGTCTTGGAAGAGACTTAGGATTGCTGAGGAAAGGTTTGGTGACTCGATAAGTAAGTGAGACCATTGGGTCTTATTATTTTGAACTTGATAATATAGCTATGTTGATAGGTATTGTAGAAGGCAATCCATCTTTTGGAGTTGTCTTGAATGAATATGAACTGTCGCAGAAGAAGGAAGGTGAGGCTATCATGCCTCATGTGAAAGAACTTGTTATTACTGTTGATGACAAGAAGGAACTGATTTGTCTGATGGACAAAGAGAAGACTGGAGGGAAGATTTTTGCAACTGCGATAGTGGTGGAGAATCAGAATTTTACTCTGATAGAAAATGGGGACACAGTAATTGAATAACTTGAATTTATTTCCAGAATCAATCAAGAAGATGGAAGACAATTACTGAAGATTGTCAAGGAAGAAGAAGAAGAATATGCTAAAACAAGTTGGAAGCATATTGATGAAATTCTTGAAAATATATGGTTGAATTGTTTGATGAGAACATTCAGAGAAGAGAATGAAATGGCATAGTAGCAGATTGAAGTGTTTTCAGAGGAAATATTAGAGCAACGATTTGAAGTGTTGCCAGGGGAGGAAGAGACACAAGGATTTTGTAATTTTGGTGTTTGTTTTATGATTGCAGGTACTAATGGAAGGACTAAGGAATGTTTGGTCCAAGAGGAGAAGAAAAGAGATGATGATAGTGACTGGCAATTTAAATACCAATCCAAGAAATTGCTGAAGTCAGAGAGTGGAGAAATTGTCATGGGTGACAATCAGGAAGAGTTTTGTTGTTGCAGAAAACAAGAGGGTATGGGTGATTGGGTGGCAGTAAGGATTGAGCAAATAAAGGCTCATCAAGTAAGCGTGAGAGCTCAGCAAGTTAAAGTTGGGGCTAAAGCTATAGCAAAGGTGGCAATAAGAGTTCAACAAATAAGAACTCAGCAAGCAGAAGCAAAAGTAGAAGTTCAACAATCAAGATGGAGAAATATCTAGCAGTCAGAAGACATATTAGACAGGGAAATTGAATTGATAAGAAGGTTGATGGTGAAAGTGTCTGAGAAAATGACAGCAGCAAGAAAGCAGAGAAATTTTGGAAAAAGAAAGACAAGGGCAAAATATGAAAGAATAGCTAAAGGCAAGTTGCAGAACAAAGTATGGAAACCTGGAAGTGTGTGGTTGAAGAATATTTCAATAGATGATCAGTTACAGAACAAAGTGTGGGATCTAGGAAGACAAGGAATGAAACACATGATCAGGAGATCATGAAACACTTTAACCTTCGGTGTCTGATTCATGGGCATTAGGTTCCAAAAAAATACTTTGTATTTTCATAGACATAGGGGCGTATGATGTTTTTAATTTATCATGTAATCCTTAAATAATTAGAGTGATTTTAATTAAAATATAGTGATAAATTTGTAAATGTTCCGAAGTCATTGGAGAACATGAGGGGAAGTCGATTATATAGGAATGTGACGAGTCAGTTGAGTGAATTTAGGGAGTTAGCCTAAATTTAGGATTTGAGGATTAAAAGAGTTTTGTTGAGTCATTGAAGGAGTTGAATCGATTGATTATCAATTTGTATAAAAATAAGCCTAAGAAGCATTAAGCAAATAGACCTGGAGAGATATGGAGAGACAGAGTAGGAGGTAGAGGGCCATCGAATTGAAGATCTAACAAAACAAGAAGTTTTGTAAGTGACTTCACTTGTATATATATGAAAGAAGTTGTTTCAGAATTATATGAATATTGGTTGGTTTAGTTCTGTGTGAAAATGCTTTGAATCTTTGTGAATCATGTATAAATAAGACTCTGTGATAGGGGTTTGGATGGTGTTCTATTCTAATGAGAAGTCGATGTCAATTATCATGATTCTGGGCTGAATACATGAAGGGTTGATTACGAGATTAAGGATTATATGGGTATTGTTTGGGTTAACTCTGCGTAGAGAGTATTTTGAACTTCAATAAGAAATTGAGTAGGATATTGAAAATGCATTGAATGTATGTGTTCACTGTATGAAGGAGACTTCGGTTCTTTTTGAGATTCCTGAAACATATATATTTTGTGCTAATTTGAATGCTAAAGAAGAATTTTTTATAACTCAGCTATACATAACCATTGTAGCAAGACTTGGGTCTCGAAATTGTATCTGGGTTTTTGGTGAAATGGAAAGAGCTGGAATGTTCAAGAAATTAAATATGCAGAGTCCGTATTAAGAATTCAGAAGACAAAACTATGTGTTAATTGGAATCGAAACTGTGTATCAAAGGAAAAAGAGCTAGAATGCGAAGTAATAATGCAGATATCTAACGTATGAATAATCGTTGGTGATGATGCTGTAGTCAGGGTTAATGTGGGACCATTGTCAATGGTTGAATTGAGAACGCGTTCGTGTAGGAATAAGAAAATTGGAACTGTGGTTCAATGGAATAGTGGTGAGGAGAGAATAAGCAAGAGTGAAGGAAGAGCTCATATATAACAAAGGCGCTGAAGAATTGGGCGGAACCCTGAGTTAAAAGGGAACCAGGAGCGTGAACAGTAACGGTGGTTTTGAAGATCCAAACCAGCAGTATCGCGCACCTCCTCAAGTGGTAAGTTGTTTTCACTTTTTGAACGTGATATCGTTATTTGGACAACACGTGTAAATGAGTGGTATTCAAAAACCACTTACATCACGTAATTTTTGAGGATTAAGTCCCAAGCGTTTTCATAACGCGATATACGTCAGATGAGCGTTTAATTGGGTTTTGGAGTGTGATGGAACATGGGCCATCGGATCCATTCAAAATTTAGTGCAATGTAAGGACGCTGGGCCCAGTGATTTATCATGTTAATGTTTGGGTATTGACCGTTGTTAAATTAATGCGATATGGTCAAGGCATAGACAAGAACCCTTAATATAAGACCAGGCTATAATAAACCCTTTGACTTTTAAAATTCCATCATTATAGATCTAAATGCCAAAGATTTTTTTAGTTGAAGGTTTATGGTAAGTGAGAGGGTTTTAACTTGGTAAATAAATGAAAGGAAGGGACCTTGGGATAAAGGGGTTCGACTATGGTTTTATAACCATATAT